>WNWU01013599.1:4814476-4867496 GCA_012654045.1 Ptyas mucosa
AGGATCTAAACTTGCTTGGAAACCTGTCAAAGCAAATAAAGATTGATGTTGAGATGTACTGCTTTCTACTCTTACTGACTAAAAATAATGTCAAAGGGTTTAGTTCCTAATCTTGATGTTTGCCTTCCAGCTTGGAAAACTATGCGAAGCAATAGGAGACTGTACAAGTGCTATCAAACTGGACGACACATACATCAAGGCCTATCTAAGAAGAGCACAGTGGTAAGAATGGGCATCTAAATTTGGAGGGCAGGGGAATACCTGATTTAGTAATTTTAAAAAAATGTTTTAGACTGCACAAAAAATTGTGGCAGGGAGATTTATCATTAGAAAGAACAATTCCAAATAATGCTAGGAAAGATTGGTCTAATAATCTAAGAAGTAGTGAAGATACAGCTCATCTTTTGAATTAGGGTGTCCTGATATCTAATATTAGCTGAGTGAATTGATTGAATCGGGAAGAATATCAAGGTAGTCCTTACTTAGCAACCTCAACTGGGGCCAACAATTTGGTCATCAAGCAACACTTAATGTTCAACTTTCCTTTGCTATGCAGGCCTGCCGAGATCATAAATTTGAGGATTGAGGAGCATGATGGTTCACATTGTTAGGATGCTGGGTTGACAATTAGCAAGCCTGTGTTCAAGATCCAAGTGTTGCTGTGTAGTGGGAGGGAGTACCCTTCATTTACTCTAGCTCCTGCCAACCTAGCAGTTTGAAAATGAGTAATTGTGAGTAGGTAATTAGATACCACTTCAGTGGGTATTTTAATGAGGACATGAAAGGAGCCCCCTATAATGTTACCTTTCAACACAAATGGAATGGGACAGGGCAGGATCTTTATAATTGCAAGTGGTTGCTAAATAAGGCAGTTGCTAAACTATAAAAACCAAATGTTTTCCTTTTTGAAAAATTTCTCCATGTACTTCTGCTCCCTCATGTTTACATTTGAGAAGTTTAGGATTATATTCTTGTTTCTGTTCACTTCAGATTTCATCCCAAGCCTTTAAGATAATTAGTGTTAAAATGCACCAGATCAAAAACAATTCCATGAATTTCTGCTAGATTCAGTTGCAGTACTTTGTTGATTCAGGTGGTCTAGAAATCAGGTCATGTTGCTCATCATATCAAATTTGATTTTCTGTAAATCTCTTTTCTATACAGTACTTCCTCCCTGACTTGTTAGGCACTTAGATATTGCTCATAGCTGAAAAATGGGTTAGGAGTAGTTTCTCCTTCCCTTTAGCTCAAATCATTTTCTGATTTTTTTTCTCACTTAATCTGATGTAATTTGTAGCTTGTTTTGAGATTTATAAGGTTAATTATACTTCTGCCTAGTTACATGGACACAGAGCAATATGAAGATGCTGTGAGAGATTATGAAAAGGTTTACCAGACAGAGAAAACTAAAGGTAAACATAGAGCATTTGCTTCTGGACTTGACTGGCCTTTTCTAATATTTATTAGATAATCTAGGCTACAACTTCTTTTACAGCAGCTAGGGATGATAGGTACATTAGCTCAGAATTGCCAAAAACCGATCTTAACTATTATTTTCAGATAGTTTTATTTTATTTATATCACACTTTTCCGCTCAAGGCAGCGTGCATAGTGCTCACTTCTGTTTTTTCTCCAGCAACAGCCCTATGAGGTAGGTTTGCCTGAACGAGAGCAATTGCACAGACCTCCATGGCTAGGGCCATTCTAAAACCTGGATCATAGCAATTATACCTCATTGGTATAATTTAAGACATACTAGATCTATGAGTCATCCTTTAAGAGATACTTACCACTTGGCCACTTCTGTGTACACCATCCCTGACCCTTTCCATGCCTTCCTCATACTGTCTCCATGCACCTTTCCTAACCCTCTCCACAGCACCTGTGTGCACTCATGTTCCCTCACAACCTCACACACACACCACATTCCTATGGACTCCCTCAATCACTCCCCCATCCAGCAGCAGCCACTTAACCTATTTGGCAGCCTGGGATTTCCAACTTTCTGCCAGTTTCCCCAATGATGATCACATGACTGTGGCAGCCAAGTTTCAGTTTTACTGGAATTATAGATCCCAGGTTTTGGACACATTCTTTAAGTTAACCCATTTGAGGTGTGTTGATTCTAAAATGATTGCCCTGTGATGCGCGGTTTCAGTCAACTAAAGATTACAAATAAGACAACAGGAGATTTTTAATAGTATGTGGTTAGATTCCAGATAAACACTGTTGATAGCGCTATCTGCAGTTAATTTATCCACTTTTAAAAATAAACTAATTTGGGAGCCATTGTCCTATCTAATGACAGCAAATCTTATCTATTGTATATTGCATCAAAATGTACTTTATTAGTCCTGAATTTCCCCTTATTTAGCCTGCTTGGAGAAGAATTGCATTCATTGTGTAATTTATTCTTGTAGCTAAAAACTTTTCCCTCTGATATATTATAGAACACAAACAGCTACTCAAGAATGCACAGATGGAATTGAAAAAGAGTAAAAGGAAAGATTATTACAAGATCCTGGGTGTGGATAAGAATGCCTCTGAAGATGAAATTAAAAAAGCATACCGGAAACGGGCCCTAATGCATCATCCAGGTAAAAAAAACAACAACAAGACCTATTGCCCCAGTTCCACTGTTAACTCTTCAGAGATTCTTGAACTGAGGTAACTAGAATGTCACAAAAGGAATATATTTGCTAATGTAAGCTTTCTTACTAAGGCTTCTCTGTTGTCTTGGTTGTTTAGTGCGAGAGCCTCCTCTCCCCTTTTTTAACCTTGCCCAAGTTTTGATTGGATGAACAAAGGTGGGGTGAGAATGTAGGTGTCTCAGAAGACAACATTGCTGGACTTTTGAGCCATTACAAGAATTGTGATTATCATTGTGATAGGAGCTTAACTGGTAAATGGTAATATTCAAAAAGGTGTATTGGGTTTTTTTTCACCAGCCAGTTTGATATTGCTATATTTTCAGTAAAGGTCAAGAACACAGAATAAGTGACTTGAGGACTCCTTTTTGTTTCCCTTCTGACTAAGTTGTGGAGTTCCAACTTCTCTGGAACCAAGGGTGCTCAGCCACGAGTCCCTTCAATAGGAGCAAGAGGAGAATATTCTAAAGTACTGAAGAAGATTGTTTTTCTTTTCTTGTTTAGAAAGTGGCATGATGCAATTTCAATTTTTACAGCTCTATTTAAAATGGAATAATTGCTCCATTGTCATCCTCTACAATTCTCTCAACACAGTTATATACAATACACTGTAAAACACATGGTTTCACACCATCCCCTTATTATTGCATGGCGTTTATCGAAGCACATTTAAACAAGTCAAATACAAAATTCCTAATATTTTCACAAAAATATAATACTAGAATAAACTTTTAGACCAAAAAGTTATAAAAATTCCAAAGGATCTAAGAAACTACAGGTAGTCCCCAAGTTACGACAGTTCATTTAGCGATGGTTCAAAGTTACAACCCCCCCAAAATTTATGATACAGTACCAAACTTACGAACATTGCATCACCACAACAGTCACTCAGCCTTATGACTGACCGCAGAGATGCTGCAACATTCCCCTTACCTATCTCCTCCCCCCCCCCCCCCCATCCTGTCACCAATCATTCACTTACCTTTCAAAGATCTGCAGAGTCAGGGCCATGTGGCAGAAAAGCAGCCGTCGTCTTATACACCTGCTGTCCTCTTTGCAAAAGACCTTTGATGGGGAGAACGGAAGTGTGCAAGATAGCTCCCCTGCAGGCCTCTGTTCTCTGTGATAAAAGCCTTCAGCAAAGGGGATAGAAGCCTGCAGGGATGCAAAATCGTGCTCCCAAAGGCTTTTGCCCTCTTTCCAAAAAGCTTTTCACATGAAGAACGGAGGTCTGCACAGGCAGCCTCCTCTCTTTGCGCCAAAAGTTTTTTGCAAAGAGGATGGAAGCCTTCAGGGGCATGAGAATCTGCCCCCGCAGGCCTTCCTCCCCTTTTTTCAAGGTTCCTTCAAACTCTCCGAGGCTGCCTGGCACTCCAAAAGCAGACAGAGTGTCCTGCACAGGCAGCCTCGATGAGTCAGCCAAGCTGAGCAAGGTGGACTGGTTCCACTCTGCCTCGGCTTTCACCGCTCCACATTTGGAGTACCCAGGAACAGAGAAAGAAACCACAGCGGAGGGGCTGGAGAGGCTTGATCATCAAGATCTTCAAAAGGTAAGTGATTCTCCACAGGCGCAGTGCCGGTCAGACACAGCGGGGCAGGATGGGGGAGAGGGGGGAGAAACATGAGATATCTCAGTGGGTCAAGAGAGGCCTTGGATGGTCGGAAGCACTAAGCTGTCCCCAAGGTACCCTGAGATACCTCATGTGCAGTTAATGACCTGTGCATTCGATTAGCAAATGTATTGGATAAAGCAGGGAGGGATCATGTTCATTTAACGTGATCCAATTAACAAAACCTCAGGTTACGAATGTAATTGGCAGGCTCTATTATATTAGTAACACAAGGATTATGTGTATAGGGTTGTGATCTTGACTTGCTCCAGAATAGAAAACTCTGAGTAGATATTACCAATAGAATTGTTAAAAAGGAAAACAGTAATTGATGAGACTAAATCAGTATGGCTTCTGCCAAAAAAACATTTGCCTCATCAGAGGATCAAAGGCTCCTATCAATGTATAACAAAGTGAGCAAGTTTCAGTTATGGAATAACATTATGAAAGATAATAGGGCTGAAATTTAGTTGCTAAATGATGTGATACAATGGAAAAAGAGCAAAAATGCTATGTAGCTATAGGCTTGTCTCCTACTCTTTTTTTTATCTCCTCCATCGGGCTTTGAAGAAAAACAGCTATAAGATTCTACCATGCACTGCCCTGTCACTTATGCTGTGAAGGCAATTTTCAGTATATTCTTTGAAGCTACGAGATTGAGGTTTTCAATTTCCACTCAGCACCTGGAATTGCCCACTTTCCTCTTGTAGCCATGGAATCTTGCCACCAACCCCAAATTCTCCACTGTTTTATTGCTGCTGTTGCTCATTAACTAATTGGAAAATTGTTTATATTCATTGGCCATGAAAAGCAAACACAGTAAGGGAGAAATAAGAGGAAAAATGAGAGATTGAAACTTGGGGGTGGAGATATGTAAACTAAAGCTGTTCTAGAGGGTTCGTGGGTGAGTTCAGTACAAATGCATACATTAACCTCTCAAAATCCATAGATCATTCTTAGTTCCTGTTACTTAGGGATTTTGGAGGGGAGGGGATCTTTCTTTCTAGTTGCAATTCCCCTGATTTTTTTATCATGTTGTTGTTGATAATGGAACAGGGTTTTTTTCATTCTCTCCCAAGTTCTTCATTTAGAACACTATGAAGAATTGTTACAATTCTCACCATACAACTGTACCCTACTTATCTTTGTTGTTTCCAAGCTACAATAGAGAGCTGACATCTTCTGCTAGAGAACATTAAAAAATGTCATATTTATTGGAATTAACTGGAATCTACACAGATTAGAAAATGCAATAAATAATTTTCAGGTCATATGTTGCCTTCCCTAAAATATTGACACTAATTACCAATTACTTTGTAGGAAACAATTTGATTCGTTGGTATTAATCTTTAAAGTTCCAAATAGCTTAAAGTGTAGCTACTTGAAGAACCATCGTTTCCATTGCAAACCTGTTTGGATGTTCAGATCCATATGAAAGGTGATTCAGAAAAGGCCGTATTTTCCCTGAGTAATTAGTTAAATAGAATGGCAGGGGAAAAATCAAGTAACACAAATCTGCTTCAGTACTTAATTAATAAACTAGTAAATTAAACTTCTTTTCGTACTAAATTTGTATCACTTTGATAAACAGCTATTTTTTCACCTAGTTATTAGAACCAATTATTCTTTCTCATTGCAGTTAGGCTTCTTTCCTCTGTCTCTCTCATTTCTCACCCATAAATCTCACATCTTAATTTTTCTGGCAGATCGGCATAGTGGAGCAAGTGCTGAAATCCAAAAAGAGGAAGAAAAGAAATTCAAAGAAGTTGGTGAAGCCTTTACCATTCTCTCTGATCCGAAGAAAAAGGCCCGCTATGACAGTGGCCAGGATCTAGAGGAAGATGGCATGAATATGGGAGGTGAGTGCTAAAGGGGGCTTTGCATTAGTGATCCTTTCTAAAGTGCATAGGTGCATAGTTATGGAATGGGAACAAGGAAAGTCAGCATATATACCATGTTTCCCCAAAAATAAAATCCTGTCTTATATTTTTTTGAACCTTGAAATAAGCACTTGGCCTTATTGCCATGTGCTCAAAAGCCCGATTGGGCTTATTATTGGGAGAAGTCTTATTTTGGGGGAAATGAGGGGTATACTCAAAATTTTGAGACAAGTGTTCTACATTTTTTTCTGATGAAAGTTATATAAACTTGAATTTGATTATTCGTTTAATGTTTAATAGCATAATCAAAAGATTTGGAGATTGATGGCAAGGCAAACATGAGAAAAAAGAAAATGAATGCTGCAAAATATTACAGAACCTTTTCAGAACTTTTATGACTGTAAATGTAAATTTAAACAAGAATTCCTTCTCACCTGCTTTTTTTTCTTTTCTTCACCTATACTTCCCAATAGATTTTGATGCTAATAATATCTTCAAAGCTTTCTTTGGAACACCGGGAAGTTTTAGTTTTGAAGGTGGGTCATCTTTCACACATCATATGTATATTGAAAAGGAGGAGGTCCTGTTTTTGAATGTCTGTAGGTGTCAATAGAGGCAGTGTCTCTTGAGCTTTCATTTTGGGACAGTTGGGGAACCTATTAAGTTTTGGTCTCAGGAATTCAGTGGAGGCTGTTTCATTCATTCAAAATATAGTTCCAGCAGGGGACCATAAAGTAGTTCACTCTCCAGATCTTAGTTCCCTCTAAATATGCCAAGAAATATGCTGTAGGGCTTTGTCTGCTGTGCCCAAAGCTGATGTTTTTTATGTATTGATAGACGTTTTATATTTCTAAATACTCACCTCCCTTCAAGTCGGGCTCTGAGTAGATTGTTGGGGGGCAATACACTGGTTGTAAACTGCTTAGAAAGGGCTGTAAAGCACTGTATAAGCCTAAGTCAGGGGTCTTCAACATTAAACATTCAAAAGAGCCATTTGGACCCATTTCCCACAGAAAAGGAAACACTGGGAGTCACAAAACCTGGGTGGGCATGGCCAACTCAACGTCACTCCCAATCACATGACCTGCCCCAGCCACGCCTACCCAGGTTTTGTGGCTCTGGGTCTTTTCTGTGGGAAATGGGTTTCTCTCTCCCCCCACTCTTCTGTTTTTCTTTTTTTCCTCTCTTCCTTTCTTTCTTTCCTTCCTTCTCTCTCTCTCCCTCATTCCCTCCCTCCAGCTCATTTCTCTCTCCCTTCTCTCATTGGTTTCCCTTTTTCCTCTCTCATTCTCCCCCTCCATCATTTTCTCATTTCTCTCTTTCTTTTTCTCCCCTATTCTCTTTCTCATCTCTCTCTCTTCTCCCCATTCCCTCTTGTGTGTGTGTGTGCTCACTCTTGAACCATTTCCAAAAACAGGCAAGAGTTGGGTTGTTGTTTTTGCTGATGTTCTTTCTTCTTCTTTGGGTATTTTTTACCATATGATTTAAATCAAGAATCATTTCAGGTTCCCAGATAAACGAAGCTCTTTCATCCCCCTGCTATACCTCCCTGTTGGCTGGCTGCCCTCCCCGTCCCTTGCCCTTCCCTCCCAGTCACTCCTCACGTGGCCTGAGAAGGTAAGGACGACAGTGGGGATGGAGGCTCCATATTCCAGAGCAGGAGGGAAGCACCCCTGTACTTGCCTCTCATCTCGCCGGCGTTTCTTCTGGATGCTGCGTGCATCTCGTTCGCTCGGGGAGACGCGCAACTTGATCTCCGCTCCAAGACACGCCTGGCCCAGGCTGCAGCTGATTTTCCGTGTACTAAATTTAAATGTGCTGCGCAAGGCACTGCAAAAGCATTGAGCAGGCAATGGAAGCGGCGCCCATTATCACGCAGCGCATCAGCTGCAGCCGGGCCAAGCATGTCTCGGAGCAGAGATTAAGTCACGTGGAGATAATCTCCCCGAGCAACGGAGGTGCACATGCCGCACCAAGAAGTGCCAGAAGACGCACCCGCAAGATGAGAGGCAAGTACAGGGGCACTTCCCTCCTGCTCTGGAGTATGGAGCGAGACTTCATCCCTGCTGTCGCCCTTACCTTCTCAGGTCACGCGAGTAGTGACTGGGAGGGGAAGGCGGGGGGGGGGGCAGCCAGTTGACAGGGAGCCACAGCAGGGGGACAAAAGAGCCACATGCAGCTCAGGAGCCAACACCCGGTCTAAGTGCTATTGCTATTGCTGTGCAATGTAATATCGATAAATAAAACAACATATAAAAACTAGCATTAAATTAGGATTTAAATTTGTTAAATTATAGACTAATGGGTAAAAATGTTAAAATGATCATTTAACAGTGGTTCTGACAAGGTGGGGAGTGGACCCTCTCATGGGCCCTCCTGCAAGACCAGAGCCAAGTTTGACCCCTTTGCAGAAGACTAAGAGATTGGGGGCTTTATATGCTCGATATCAGTTGTGAATTTGTTTGTTTAATCAAGGTTTGATTTGCTAAGAAACCTTACTTCCTCTCCTTGCCAGTCACTCCAAAAACGCATCTGTTCTCATAATAGTGATAAATTTTATGTTATATTTCATGCTTTTTCTGAGTGGGCTACAAAATCTGACTTTATTTAAAAGATCTCAATATTGTACCAATTGCTTTGATGGTTTGCTTCCTAATTTGCTAATCTGTACGTCTATGTCTTTCAGCTTCTGGACCTGGGAATTTCTTTTTCCAGTTTGGCTAAACTGCGGAACAGATCCATTTCATCTACTGAAATCCACAGTTTCCCTGATCTGCTTCATTTAATTTCAAGTTTCATCTTCCCTTCATTGCATCTCAGCATTTCTTAGGGCTGTGGCATTTTTTCTGTTGGAAACATCAATTTTTTGTGTGTGCTTTAGAGTGTGATGAGAAAACCAGCATTTGAAGGGAAGGGAGCTTTTAAGAAATACACATTTTTATTTGGTTTATTGTTAATTTCATATGAAAGAGAGAGAAAGAGAGAAAAATCTGTGGATTTCTCCATTAAGTAATTTTAGATTCCTAAGCTGCTGGAACTTCATTCAGGGAATCCTTACATTTTAAAAACTGGATATGCCATGCTTTTATTGGGTTCATAATGTGGGGAAAGTGAAATGAGGTTTTTTTACTTTGGTTGTATTGTACTGACTGTAGCCATATTGAAACCTTATTTCCAGAAACATTTCAGACACTTGAGAAATACAAAGAAGTTTACTGCATTATTCCCTGAGTCATTTTTGGAATAAGAGTTGCCTCTTCTCAGCACTTTCTCTTAATATTCCCAGAGTCTCTTTCTTTGAGGAACACTTTATGTTTCCAATTGCTTGAGTACTTCAGGAAAATGGTAAGGGCTGATTTCTTACATGGACATCCCATTTTGATGGTGGCTTCCAGATCAACATGTACACTTGATTTTATTGAAAAGCGCATAAAGTCTGAGGTGATTGTCAGGTGTTATGAAGGGTTTATATATGTGCGTGTGTGTATGTTGTTAGATCTACAGTGCATATTTCACATTTCCACATCAACATGTGATGTCATGGTTCTTACTTGCATGTACAAGTCCACTGTAAGTGTTGGAATCTCTTAAAATTAATTGGAATCTCAAAAAGCATATTTGATGTTGAAAAGATTTTTCAGAATTTAACAATATGTTGAAAGTTTAAAAGAAGAAATTCAGCATTATTTCAGGGGAGAGAACTCTTATTAGTAGCCAGGCACATTGAAGTTCCTGATATTTTTTAAACTTTTGCTCAATATTTGTACCATATTGATAGCTACTAATCCATAATATCATTTCTGCTGTGGACAATTAGTTCATTCCTTTTTCCACAATAGTAAAAATCATAAGTACACTACCATTTCTAACAGTATTCCAGTTGAACCACTTTACACTAGGTGCAGCTTCCACCATTTTATGGTGAAACTCCTCCTTATAGAGACTCAGTTTTCATCAATTCAGACTACACTGTCTGGGAGATGAGGGAAGCTGAAATCTTAGTACATCTAGCGAAATGAAATTGGGGAAGGTTAGCTTGGAAGATCAATATTCTGATGAATGAAATTGTTCAACGTAACAAAGGAGTTTTAGAAACTTATCTATTTATGAGACCGGGGAAAAGTTAACAAAGAACCTCAAAAAGTGTAATCATTTTTAAACTATTTTTGTGCAGTGCCTGGACTTCTGCTCAATGAAATGTTAGATGTTGGTCCAATATCCAATATGAAACATTGTTTCAAAAGAGGCGCAGATTATGTCCTAGGAATAATACTTATTTTTCAAGCTGCTCAGTTAATGGGTTCTGACAAACTTTAGAAACAGCAGTAAATTAGACTTTGTTGGCATCATTTCCTTTAATAATTCCAAATCGAGGTACTCAAAAAGTAGTTGAAGAAATGCAGTCTATTGAGAGATGGCCAGGGATTAAATGAGAAACTAGAGGGAAGAGAATAAACTCAAAAGCTTGCCTCAGCCAAGATTGCATGCCTATTCCTGGCCAGCAAATGGTAAATATTGAATCGTTCAGGATTTCATTGCACAGTCAATTTCTGTTAGTAGAATTTATTGTATTTGGTTGAAGGAATATATTTAAAGGAGTTATTTGGTGGAATTGTGTTGTGTCCATTCTCTATTAAGGGTAATGACAAACAGGATAATTCAGAAACTGGCACAAAAAGCTATGAAATCAACAATCTCCCTCTTCATCACTTTAGGTTGAAAGAAGTTAAAACAACAGCATGTTATCTTCAGAGACTGAGGTGTCAAGAATCAATCCTGGCATCCTGTGAATTTTCTACTTTTAAGATGTTCTGGCTCTTTGAAATAATTTTATTTTAAAACTTCACAGAGGATTATAAGAATATTAAGAATTTCAGTGGATGGCAGCCAGGTTTTCTGATCATCTCTACACAGCTGGGAGTTGTAGTAAGATTTTTTTTGTCAGATCCAAAAGTCAATGATAAAAGGTTCCTGCACCTTAAAACTGATTGCAACCTAAAAAGTAATGAATGCTGTATTACTTTGCCTTGCTACCTTTTTTTTTTTATTATCTACAATTCTTCTCATTGCAGTCATTAAGGATGTTCTGATATGTTTGCATTATATATTAGGCCATGTATAACTTGCTTTAGAATTTCTCCACCTAATAATCATTTTATAATTTGAATTTGTTTCTTAGCTCTCAAATTTTGTTTTTTTTAAATTAGCCAAGCTATCTTTAAGAGGTACCAAAAACTATGTGTGACTGATAAGCAAAGAATTAATTATCTATCTGTCTAGGCTTGGAATATACCTATAAAGATATACATTGTCAGAATGTTGCATTGATCATAATAAGGTGAAATGATAATTACCTTTTTGGTATTATCCTTATGGAAACTCCCTGAGAATAAAGAACAGGTATAGAGAGGGTCTTGAACATTCTTTTTACTGCTAGTTAGCTTGCCATAGAGGAAGGCATATATTGCTGGTAATGTTAAGTAATATCACTTAACCATTTAAAAGTACCACTTTTTCCCAACACATGTGTACACGAAATCTCTAAGCAGGGAATTAAGAGCCAAGACTTTCTCATGTAATAATGCATGAGATCATTTCTTTGGTGATGTAGATCTAAAAGCAGCATATATTAGGGAAACTTGCCATTTTTGCCTATTTTCCTGTACACTTGAACAGGTGTTCTTGCATGCATTTTGTCCTTTGCTGTACAGATACATTTACAAGAAGACAGGTAGACTAATGTTCAAGCCACCTGAAGAAAGGCTGTTTGGCTAGGAATCGATAGCATACCATTCTAGACTTCTTAATAACACATCTGTTGCATGTTCTGTTTTTAAAACAGCATCCTGTCCCCTTTACTCTCTCCTGTGGATAGTTTCAGACACATGGATAGCCATGGTGCCCCACTTCAATCTTTTCACTTATCTAAGGTGAAGATTATTTAAACAAAAAGTGGCAACTGTTCATTAAGCAGGATTCATAATGTGTTTATATGCAGAATTTTGAACCAGACTGAAGCAAATCCATATGCAATTGATATTAACTTTTATTATAAAATGTATATGATGTACAAAAAATAAACCCTCCAGATCTCACTGGTGACTTATGCTTCTTTAAACTGAGTAGACACTGCTGAGACTGAGTGCGGAGACATGATGCTGGATTGAATAATGGGGGAGGGGGGGGAATCCCAAAAATCTGTAGTGGTCAGTGTTAAATTGTAGTTTGTTTGTTTTTTATAACAAGAGAAGTAGACAGGAAGACTACCAATGTTAAAACTGAGAAGAGAACCAGAGGTTTTGATCATGTACTAGGACTGTTCAATTTCTTTTTTAAAAAGTGCTTCACAAACCACAGGTCTGTATTTGAATTATTTCCCTTGGAATCCTTAAAGGATCCATGCCTTCTTCTTGTCTCCTATAGCTGCTTTAGAAGTGCTCTGGCTCTCTTCCTGTGCATGGCTGCTTCACTTGGGATCACCTGGAGACTCATGGAGCACTTCCAGAGCAGCATCCATGAGCATCTTTCATAAGAAGAAATGACTGGTGGTAAACTACAGTTAACATCTGTACCCAATTTCAGTCCTTCACCTATAGACCTATGAAAAAGCCCAATCTCTTCCCTGCATATAATCTGAAACTTCAGGTTAGCAAAGGCTTGAGTAAAGAGTTCTATATCAATCAGCCTAATGTAAATAGTAACACAAACGTTTTCTGCATGTTAATACATTTATTTCAGTGTATTTTACAGTCACTATGAATCTTAACTACTTTGTAAAGCAGAACAAGAATTATTGTTTCAAGTTACATCAATCAAAACCATTGAAATGTGCTACTTTCTTATAGGTTTTTTAAAAAAGCTTTGACCATATTTGAGTTGTATTAAAAGTAATTTGATGTTTAAACAACAAATATTTAAGAATTGACACAAATATTTTGCAAATGCAAGTTACATTGTTTCCTGAGCAATAGCACAACCAGCTTTTTCTTGTATAGCTAAGCATTCAAGAAAAGTAAATGACCCAACCATCCACCTATCTTCCTTTATATATTTGATGTTTATAATTCCAAGTTTCAAGTGATGTATGTTTTGTAACTTACTTCATAGCTTTCATTGTATAATAGGTTAACCAGGTCCCATTTTAAACTAGCTCCCATCTAGAACATATTGAATGTGAGCATATCAAAAGCATAACCAGGAATTACACAAGACAACTATTATTGTCACTGTATTCACATTGATGGTTAAAAAAAATCTGCCGTAGTCCAATGTTCTTGTCATATGTTTGATTTCCTATAGTCCCAAATTAACCTGGCTTAAAGTCATTCACAAAGATAATATTGATTATGAATGAACAATGAACTGTCATTCAACCTAATTGAAGGGCATCAGATTTGCAAAAGCTGGCCTTGGAGATTTTTTCTCAAAACAAGGGTCATATTCAGTGAGATTAAATCCTGTGTGTTAGAGGTAAAGGGGAGGACTAACCATAATGTAATGAATAAACCAACTCAAAAGTGGGGATTAGTTCAGGTGTCTATTGCCCAGCTTTGCAATAGAGGGTGTGAAAGATAGCTATAATCTAGACAACATTTTGATTGCTAACATACTGTATACAGATCCTGCTCAAAGGAAAGTAAGCGGGCTATGTGTTCAACTAGACTTACTTGGGGGAACATAAATCAGTTGTGTACACAAAATATATGCCACTCAATAGGATGTGGTTCAGCTGAGATTAGAACATGTTCGGCTTGTCCTTATTTTTAGAGGTTTAACTCATGGCATACTGCATATAAATATGTTATAAAATAAAAAAACACATAAATTGTAAGTTTTAAAATGTTAGTTTCTTCCTTGAAGTATGCTTTGAAATGTTGTGTAGTTTCAAGTGCTAGCTGCTTTGAACTTCAACTTTCACAACAGTCATTGACAGCAGGGGCAACAGTGATGCTGGCTGATAGAAGTTAGAATCAGTATATATAAATAACATGTTAGGGAATTTGTATATTATCTTAGAATATACCTCTTTGAACTTTGAAGGATTTACTTCTAAGTTTATATGCATTTTGATTGCACCATGAATATATTATATTCTTCAGAAAACAAAGCCGTATATCAAAGCATTGAACACACCATCTATTGTCTAAAATACTTGTTCATTGATACATATTTTACTGCACTGTTTTCATAAAATTTGAAGCTCTGGTGGATTACTTATCCAATGCAATTAAAATCATAGATACATCCTTACTTGTGTCTCCCTCTATACCCAGATATTTTTCTCAGATACAATACTTTGGGCAACGCTTGTAATTTGGATCAATTGCAGCAAATTCAGATCCAGTCTATATAACTAATTTTGTTATTGGATAATGCACCAGTTCAAATATCCTTGTTGAAAAAATCTGATCTGAAAGTACAGGGCAGTTTTAGTCCCTGATTTTCATGGGCAATGGTTGAAATGTAATTTATTGGTTATCTTAATCAGACAACATATAAAGATCTCTACTGAAAATCTAATGCCTGTCATTTAAAACAATACAAGACAGGATGGACAACAAACTAAGAGACTGCAAGGCAGATTCCTATTCTCTAGTTTTACATTCCTATTAGTAGACGCCCATGCTTCAGAACTAAGATGATAGATAAGAAAAATATAAATCCCTTAAAGGTCTGTACAAGAGGAAATGCTGGAGGGGCTGCAGGCAACAGTATTTAATGTGCCAGCTTTCAATGACCTATAACCTATACAATAGCAACGTTACAGACTGGCACAAGACTAAGACATTATGAAATCATGAGTTGCACATTAACAAGATCTTTTCATTAAAGTATAGGCCTCTTAAGCCTGTTAATGCTTGACATATGTTTCAAAAACTCATAAAATTGCAAGGCGGGAGAGGTTTCACACTTCCCATTTAAAAAAAAAAAATCTGGAAAAAGACAGCTGGTACTTGCTTAGGAATACTAACTAGCAAGATCTTACTATGCTCAACCAAAATAGCGAGGCCTTATTCTTCATTTTAAAAGCGAATCCTTTGAATATTCAACTGCAAACCAGAAAGGTAACATGTTTCCCTTTACATCAAGCTGAGATTGATCACAGATGCCCACCCTTGATTCTGAATCTCAACTGAGAAAGAGATTCCTTGAAGCCAAGTAGTTACTCTGTGGCTAACTTGGGAAGCAAGTCTGAACATTTTAAGTCTAATATTTTGCAATACTGTATTCACTTAACTTTGTTATGGTGTTTTCAGACTACAGGCAGAGGTGAAATTGATCCAAACATTCTAAGTCTACCCTGAATTTGAATTCAAATGAAAAGATTATGCAAGGATACAAAATACACTTTTAAATATCTCCTCCCCCCCCCCCCCCCAAAATACCTTTGCTGAAAATAGAACCATGTAAAACCATTCTGTCTTTATGGTTACCTACAGTATTAGTTTTCTACTCTCAGGGAATTTTTATGTCAGGAATCATTGAGAAAAGGTGGTTTTATTTGCCCCTTATGCTTTCCCTCTGCTCTGAAGTGGTACTATCAGCTTCCCACTCCTGCTATAACAATAATGTTACTGTAAGGGACCGGGAAGATTTACAGCACAGGAACAGACCCAGTTCTAGCAAACTTGTAAAGGCTATTTTTCTATATTAAGAAAAGGAAACCTCAAAAGGCTGGAATATATTCAGTGGTATTAATTTTAAAGATATAAAAAAATGCTGTTTTCCATTTGAGGAATCCAGGCCTCTGAAGGTCAAGAAATATTCCTTTAAAAAGGACATCACTAGAATTAAGAAATTGCTTTAGTCATAGGATGCTATCATTTGTGATGGGGAAGAGTTTATAAAAGGTTACACATTATATCATGTGAAAACAAGGCTGCAGATGCGACGAGAGCCCTTAGATGATGATACAGGAATTAAAGGGTGATCCCCGTTTGCTACCTCCTTGAGTTGGCACCAGTTTTCCCTTTCCATAATAGCCACCAAAGATGGCTCTCACCTCGATTTTTTTTGAAAGCAAAAGCATCCACATTCCATTCCCAAAGGAAAAAAGTTTTCCGCCACCAATCTCCCCAACCTCCTCGCCTTTGTTCCCTGCCTTTTCCAGTTTTGCAAATTCAAGGAGGTCAAGGCCAGTTTGGACAGCTTCTACCCCACTGGCACAACCCAGAGTGATGTGGGCTCGGCTGCCTTTTGGGAGGCTGACTGCTGGCTGTAGCACATCCACATCTCCAGGCCATAGAAGAATTTGCTGCTCACTCATTTCCACACGGGCACCAGCAGTTCTTGGGGTGATGAATAGAGCAGATATGGTCAGGAAAAAAGATTTTCCATAAGAGGTCTTCACAATCTGCAAAAGAAATTACTCCTCTTAACACAAGCTGTGTATTCAACTCAGATTAATCTGGCCATCCCCCACACCTAACGCCTTCAAATCAGGACTATCTCTGGATTCCCACCAGCCTAGCCAGGGCTATAGTTCAAATGTCATTAATCTATTTATTTTTTATTTTATTTCCAATTTCTATACTGCCCTTCTCCCTGAGGACTCAGGGCGGTGTACAGCCAGAAATAAAAACATGAAATATAAATATTAAGACAATTAAAATATATATAAATTTGGCTAAAAAATTTAAAATTCACAAACCAATTAAAATATTTAAAATATTTAAAATTTCTTCTTAAGCCAGCCCGGCTTGTTGGAAAAAATGTGTTTTTAGGGCAAGGCGGAAGGCACTGAGGTCATGAATTCTCCTAATCTCCGGGGGCAACTGGTTCCAGAGGGTGGGTGCCCCCACAGAGAAGGCTCTCCAATCTATATTGGTGAGGGCTGGATTAGGGTTGTAAGATTTGGGTGTTTAAAAAAAAATCCAATCTGGATGAACAACAGGACCAGAGGTTTAGTCTTCCCAGCTTTTGGATTCATGCATCCTCAAGGAACTCCTCTCTATCAGAATGTGTAGAAACATTCATGTAGAAATGTGACAGATTCTGGTAGAAGTTCCCTGAAGATACAGACTCCAGCAAGAATCTAAAAACTCAGATTAAAACTCTGGTGCCGGTGACAGACCCAGATTGGATCTTGCAGGGTTATCCTGGAACATACATATTTGCCTATGAACTATGAAATTCAGAAACATTGCCAGCCCCTCATGTTAACCTTATCTAAACGTTCTATACTATTGTGTCTAAATTGTCTTTAGATATGGGAAGAGCGACAGAAGTGTATAAATCGTGAGGTAAAAATAAACACTGATGATCAAAAGAAGTACACAGTACAAATGACAACAGATGAACTAAATTAAAATATCTAAGCAAATATTTGATTTGTATCAAATAGGTTATTTCCCCAAATGTACACCTGTGCATAGAATATTCCACACCTGGGATATTCTCTTATCATTAGGAGTCTCCCCTCTGGGGCCTTTATGAAAAAGCACTTTCTCTTTCATATGGGGAGAGAGAGCCCTTTAATTGGCTATGGATGACACTATGATACTGTATGTTTGCTGAATAATGAGGGGGCGGGGCGTTGTTTTAAGTAGGCCGTATATAGTGGGTTCACAGAATTGGCCAAAATGAAAATCAGCCAGTCACATTTTGGCTGACAATGTTATAGGTGTGCTACTTAAGTGTTCACTAGTACCTTCAATTGGGCATGGAAAGTTTATGGCAAGCAGCTTAATGCCTTCCTTCTAGCTGCATTAGTCAGAATGCTTGTAATAAAAAAATACTCAGATTATGTTGCCCTTTAAAAGTAACATAATCAATTGCTACTACAGAATTTTATCTTCCAAAATGTTAGGATTGAAAAAAAAATCCATTATTTGTATAATAAACCTAGCACATAGTCCAAACCTAAAAGTATAGTTTCAACAGAACAAGGCTAATGTGTGGCAGTTAACATGCCTGACTAAGTGCAGGGAGACATAGGTTCAGCTCCAGTCTTAACAAAGACATTACCAGAATTATTTTTGATCGGTCACATGCTCAATCCAACATATCTCACAGAATTATAAGGAGAAGGAAAAGCTACATGGGCTCTCTTGAGTTCAAGTGAAAAGGTTATAAATTTAAAATAATTAGGCCCCAAACAGTATATGCCCTTCTGAGCATAGTCAGTCTAAACCAGCGGCCCCCAACCTTTTGGGAGCCTGGAACCGGTTTCATGAAGAACAATTTTTCCATGGACCGGGGTGGGTAGGTGGCATGGTTTCGTGTGCTGCCTGCATCCCATATGTATTCTTATTGGTGCTTCTATCGCTTCTGCAACCCAGTTCCTGGCAGGTTGCGGCCCAGTGCCAGACCATAGCCCAAGGGTTGGGCCCTGGATTAAACCATTCGTCTCTAAATATACAGTGAAACTGCAAAACAGAGTCTTCCTTTTCTGGACACCTTTATTCGAGTTCAATCCTATGACCTCTGTAAAATACAAGAATCTTAACAGGGTTTGATAATATTAGTGCTTGGACTTAATGCAACAATGATATAATGAAAATAAATATCGGATTGCTATGGGAAATGACTTTTTCTGGAGCAATAAACAGGTTGGAAACTTGGACTTTGCTCATCTCAATCATCTGCACCACCCAAACCCCAATAATACTAAGCTTTTTAGCATGTTATGGCATGAGGATATACTGAGTGCTGCCACCTCCCTTGACCCAACTCCACCTAGGACTCCCATCATTTGTGGGCAAAATAAGCCCAGGCAGCTGGCATGTCTCTGCTCTTTCAGGCATAAAGCAAAGCCTGAATTGGAAACTGCTTCCACAAAAACTTTCAGGAGCATGTGTGGTTTTTTATGATGGATTTAGTGAAACCTATAATCTTTCCAAGATGGATTTCTGTCCCAATCTGGACTATTCAAACTGGATCACTTGGCAGAAATCTATTCTAGGTTAGAAAGGATCACAGCTGAGGAATTAGGAAATAAGTGATAAGTAGCTCAATTCCCTTGGATGATAATACCTTGAGGCATATGAATAGATCTGAAAGACTGTTTGAGTTAATACATGCTCAAGGATGAATACAATACATTTCTCACCATACATATATACTGATATCCTGGCTAAATTTGCTCAAAGAAAAGTCACATGTGTTTTATGTAAATATGTTCAAGGAAGATTACAATTAATAAAATTAAAATTGCAAACAAAAATATCTACATAAAATTGAACTATTATAAAAATGAATGTTTCTATAATGAGTAATTTAAAGACAGGAAATTTTAAAGGAGAGATTCAGTACCATATATTATTATTCTTTCTTTCTGGCAATAATTTTTAGGAAGTAAAGTGAACTACATTTTTTTCAAGTTTATACCAAATATTATTTTTAAGAGAGTATAATCTAGTGCATGAAATGCTGACAAATTTGCCTGACTGCTGACAATATTAATCTTAACTGGGAGGGGCATTCAGATTCCTTTGAAAATATTACCTCTTTTAAAATAGTTTCTCTCTTTTAAAATAGTTCAGAGAGAGTGAGGAAGTTGGGCTTTTCCCACCTAAAATCAGCCTGAAAAATTACTTCATATGCTATCATGTTTCCATCAGAATAAAAAGAAAAATTCTCACATCTTGCTGTGCATAATCATCTGCTCCCGGAGCCTTCCCAAAGTCAGTGAACTTAGTTGTGCAGTGCAAAACCCCTGGAGGCCTTTTCACAAAGTAGCTGGTCAGATCAATTTTCAGTTTGGGTTCGTCAGGGGGCTGCCCAACTGTAAAACAACAAAGAGAGCAAGCCTCAGTGTTTCAGATTCATAGTTTTCTTTAAATGCACTTTTCACCTCACACTGTTTTTGTGTTTTTGCAATATTAGTTTGGCAAGATAGATCATGATACAAGATAAGAAAATTTCCATTTGAGATGAGAACTCTTACCAAAAAATGCCTATAGAGTTTTCATATAAACAAGACCTGTAATTTCATTCAATACTGCTGAGCATTTTATTCCCCATAACAATGTCTGCATCCTCCATTTTCTTGCTGTGCTCTTCCTACCTCCCCATGTAGCATTCCCCACACTAGTGCTGGATTATAGGAATTACAGTCCAATATATCTGAAAGCACTGGTTGGGAATGACTGTTCTGGAAATGAAATAAAGAAAAACAATAAATATGGTATGGCAAATTTACCCATTACTTGCCTTCCATTAATAGGAAGGAGCTGCTATTTAAAGGACTCTCAATTCCCATCTTTAGTAACATTCGCTATTACCATGAAAGGGGGGGGGGAATACAATTCCCTTTAATCTTTAACTCTGGCCATTAAGCTTAGACCACTGTTAATCAAACTTGGCAACTTTAAGATGTCTGGAGTACAACTCCCAAAATTCCCCAGCCAGCATTTTTTTAAAAAAAAAGTTTGAAAAACTTTAGGCTAGGACCTAATTTAAATTTGATTTACTTGCTATCTCCCCAACTAGTTGTTGGCCTTTTAAACTAATATTGCGGAAACTGACATCAGCCATATAGAAGGAATTTAGAAATAACTTTTGAAATTACTTAGGTAAGGATACAAACTTTTTAACTACATAAGACGTAGCCAAATTTGGCATAGAAATATGGTTATATATTTGGTGTAGATTACATTTGATATGTTTAGTTTTGTTAGTTCAGAGGGAAAAAATAAGTAATATTTCAAGTCAAATTCTAAGGATAAAATGAGAGCCTTAGGGTAGAATTATCTTATTGCTTATGCAGAAATATTCACAGAAAAGGCAGGATTTAGCATCCATAAAGCTCAGCTTTCACAAAAACAAAGTTTTAAAAGTATATCCAAACCAGCCTAATCCTCCACAGTTTAAATTAACAAAATGAAGAGAAGAATGACTTATTAACAGACTGCATACAGGTATGTATGTTAAATGGCATGCAGCTTCTGTGCCATAGGTCAGAAAATTAATCTCTCCTAATATTGGAAATCTCTCTTAAATCTGTTTCAAAAATAAAGTGTTTTGCTTTTCTATATTAGCCAAACACCTGTGAACTACTGGAGAATGAATACTGTATGCATAATGAAGGTAATGACATTTGATCAATTGCAGCCTTCTCTAAGCTAGTGCTCTTTAAATATGTCAAAAGAGTTTACTCTGATGGTTGGAAGGAATGATGGGAGTATCATCTCTCTTTTGCTTACTACCATGTTTGCTTGCATGTATAGTTTGGCACAGAAGGAAGATAAGATATTTCAAGTAAGACTTCCCTAATTCAGCTACCTCTAAATATGCTATATTACATTAAAAGAAAACTCTGCCCCCACCCCCATCCCCAGTGTGCCACCTCTCCTGGCTTTCTGTAAAGGTGTGAAAATGTGGCCTGTGGCAAGGAGAGCAGCACACATAGCTATGGGCTTGGCTAGTGCCCTGAAAACCCTCCCTATGCTTTTAAAGTAATGTTTAGCATCACTTGTCTGTTTAAAATTTTATACACAGTTTTAAAATATTAAGCAATATTTTATTGTATGCTGCTCAGAGTCTTTCTGAGAGAGATGGCCAATTTAAAAATGTGATTAATTGATATTAAGCCAGCACAAATTGAAGATAATGGAACTCTAGTCCAAGTCATCTAGAAAACAACAGGCTGAAGAAGTCTACAATTCCAGCACAATCTGGTCAGGAAGACTAATTTACTCTGAAGACCAAGTCCTTAAAACAGAACTGACATGCATGTTATTTAGCAGATCTGCTATATCTACAGGTATATGAGGATCTACTATCTATACGGTGTTAGATCCAATACTGTAAGCAACAAAGACTATAACAAAGATTCCTGAAAGTGGAGTAGACAAAGGACATAATGATTTTATAGAGTTCAAAGAACTTGTGGACAACATCTAGAAGACAAAATTCTAGAGCTTGAGAAGAGTTTGTGTTTAGTGATTCTTAGGGACACTAGAATGCAGAAGCGTATGTAAAAATGGAAATATGTCATGAGTTTTCAGTGCATAGAAACAGATGGCAGTCAAGTAGGGGAATAGAATGACAGTTGGAGGATGAATCCAGAAATTAGGATAGGAATATGCAGGAACTCACAGTATTATTTGGTGCATCATTGGAAAACACACAAAAATCAGCAATTTGTTTTAAAGCAAACAGAAAGTTGGGAAGATGTGCATTTGCCCTTTACCAAAATATTTTTTTTTAGGAATGATCAATTTTTAAAAATGGTTTATGTGATAGATCTTGCTCCCTCCATGGAGGTTCATTAATTATCTAGTGACAATTTTGAGAAAGCAGTATGGAATATAAAAGGAAATCAAAACAATATCCCTAGGTGTTCCAGATTCATCATACAAACTAAAAAATTAGCATGGAATGGTTTTTCTTTTTGCTTCTAAGATGAGGTTTAAGGTTGCTTCAGCAAATTATGCTAGAGTGAGCATATTAGCAAAGCCTGAAAAGCATTAAAAAGATTATACATATAAGTTAGTAGACAGCCAATTTTCTATAAATAAAAAAGCTGGGGGGGGGCGGAGCACCCACAGTATTTATTTGACTCTTTTTTGAAGGCTTTAATATTAGCAAGCTCATCCAAAAATGCCTGCCCGGTCTTCCTCAAGTTCTCTGAGCTCCTTTTGCTTAAAAACCATCCATAATATAAAGGAAGGAAATCCTTTTCTAAACTGGGCTTCAATTTCTTTAGCTCGTCAGCTGAAAGTTTCCATTGATTCTTATCCTTGAGCTGCAAGCAATCCATTTTCCATGAGGTTTTGGGCTCCACAATGATGACTTTGTAGCGATATTTGTCTGCAATGTCAAAAAGCTGCTCTAGCCGCTCCCGTTCATGGTGGGTGTCATCTACCACCACCACACTGATGTCACGCTTGCAATAGTCAGCTAGATCCTCATCAACCTTGTTGTAATCATCAGGAATGGCACTCCTGACAGCAGGCTGGATTTTATAGTGGTCAACTGAAATGATTTTGCAAGCATCCTTATACTTGTCTTGGATGGCCTGCGCCAAGGTAGATTTTCCACTGCCTGGTAGACCTCGGAGAACAAAAAAAGTTTTTGATTCCCGAATGGTGGTAATCGTGTCATCATCATCCAGAAAGGGGAACTGCAAACTCTCAGGGCGCTCTTTGGGCTGGGAGGACATTTTCTTAAAAATCTTTGGCAGGAACACGTGGCTCTTCCGGGCGAAGCCTTTGTTCTGAAATCAAAAAGGAGAGAGAAAGAGAGAGAGAGAGAGAGAGAAAGAGAAAGAAAGAATAATTGTGTGGTTTTATTGGAACATTCCAGAGAGAGATACCATCATTTCTCCTTAATAATAGGCCACTGTTTTCAATCTCAACTGAAGGGGGGATTTTATTTATTTATTTATTGTTATTGCTCCTCCTGCTGCTGGTTATTCAGATGAGCACAAATGGCCTAGTGATGGCTTTAAATGGCACTATTATGTCAGAGAAGAGTTTGGTGCATTCCAGAAGTAGCAGCTCTTTCAGTCAGCTGTAGCAAAACTCTAGACCTACCTTTCCCAGTCTGGTGCCCTTCAATTATGCTGGACTACAGTTTTCACTACCAGTATAACGGACTGTCCATTGGCTAGTAGAAGACTATAGGGTCTGTAGTTCAATTCGTCTGGCCAACTTGTGCTGTGCTGTGCTGTGCTGGGGAAGGTTGGTTGTCCTGTAAGGCTGGGGCTTCCCCAATTCTGTATATACTTCATATGAAGTACAGGTAGCCCTCAATTTACAACAGTTCATTTAGTGACCGTTCAAAATTACAACAGCACTGAAAAGTGACTTATGACCATTTTTCATACTTACATCCGTTGCAGCATCCCACAGGATCATGTGATCAAAATTCAGACACTTAGCAACTGATTCATATTTATGACATCATATTTATTGCAGTGTCCCAGGGTCATGTGATCCCTTTTTGCAACCTTCTGACAAGCAAAGTCAGTCGTAAGTTGAGGACTATCTGTATATATTCATTATTAATTTGCTACTTTCATTTTCTCCCAGTGAGCTCCTTAGGCAAGACTTTTGTTGCTTATTAGAAAGGAAGTAACTTAGCTGCCATCTACCAAGAGGATTAGGCCACCTCTTGTTCAGTAATTCTTGACTTACGACCACAACTGAGCTCCAAATTTGATAAGTGAGACATTTGTTAAGTGAGTTTTGCCATCTTAGGACCTTTCTTGCCACAGTTATTAAGTGAATTGCTTTAATAACACAGTTGTTAAGTGAATTTTGCTTCCCCATTGAGTTTGCTTGTCAGAAGGTTGTAAAAGATTATCACATGATCCCAGGATACTGCAACCATCATAAATATGAGCCAGTTGCCAGGCATCCAAACTTTGATCACATGACCACAGAGATGCTGCAATGGTCATAAGTATGAAAAACCTTCATAAGTTTTTTTTTCAGGGCTGTTGTAGTTTCAGTCATTAAATGAACTGTTTTTAGTCAAAGACCTTGCTCTGAGCTTCTGAGATGATGCTGGATCAATAATAACCTTTAACCTGAACAAAATGCTTAAGAAAGGAAAAGAAAGGCAGCATGTATCTGAATTTACTAGAAGGCAAATGCTTTTATTATAAGTTGATTCATTGTTATTTAAAGGAAACAAATTTTATTATATTTATTAAAAGTATTTTTTAAAGTATATCAAATTCCTATATCAGAAAACAATAAAAGAGACAGAAAATATTTTAAAACAAAAAGTTTAAAAGGCTGGCAATTGGGAAGGGAAGGGAAGGAAGGAAGGAAGGGTGAAAGAAAGAAAGAGGGAGAAAAAGAAAAAGAAAGGAAAGGAAGGAAGGAAAGAAAGAAAAAGAAAGAAAGAAAGAAAGAAAGAAAAGAGGACATTGGCCCCTAATCTCTGCAAAACTGGGGGAAAAAATTACAATAAAATCTGTTACTATCTACCCTGAGTCTCAAACCACAGTAAAGATCCTGGCTGTTTAGCCAAAATTATGCTATTTTGAAGTAGCATTTCAAATACTACTGCAATATTATTTAAAAAGCCAACTATCTGGGGAACAGAATTACTATAGCTTTTTTTAAAAAGACAAAACAAAATAACACTAGTGGAAGGGGGAGGAGAAACCACTGTAAGTACAAATTGTTTTGCAATGGAACTGAAATAATGCAAGCTTGTGTTAAAACAGGTGGGAGGAGACGCACACAATGGTACCACACAAGCCTGTCTTAAGAGGAGAACTTGGATTCATTTCCAGGGGAACAATTTGTTCCATTCTGTGCCACACAGGAACACACACACACATACCCCACCCCTGCCCTGCTTATCCCACAAATAGGCAATCATGGAGGAACTGATAGCCAGCACCCAGCAGCTTAGTTCTACTCACCCTCTTACAAAATTAACGCATTATATATAATTATATGTGTATCATCATGTACTCTGCTCCTCCCCACAAAGACCCATGTCATCATAATCTGTGAAGTTAATTTTCTCATTTGAAAGCTGATTTTATAGCTCTTGCCTGAAAAATCTGAGTTCAATTTATGGGAGATAATATTTCCCTTCAGATCAAGACTCTTTTATCTTTTGTTGCATTCAAATTCAATAAACTCTCAGTTTTAGTGATACTGCTGCTCATTACTCTATTTTTCCTCACCAAATTTGTGGATGTCAACACACATCTCAGTCACAGCCAAGCCTGAGAAATTCTTTCCATAAAAGTATTCTCAAGGCTGCAGTTTGTTTGTAATATTTGGCAAATTGAAAAAATTATCTTGCAAGAGGAGGATGACATAGTCAAGGCAAAATAAGGAAATAATTGAGGACGCCAACTGATTTAATAAGAAAGAAGCATTTAGAGGGGGAATAATATGTGGCTTCACATATACAAAAAACAAGTATTTCTTTTCATTGAAAAGTTATTGTAAATGACTTCTCATAAGTTGTTATAAAACTGCTTTTGTCAGTTTTTTGACATTCATTCTGGAGGTTCCTGGTTTTTTTTAATAGGAACTATATCTACATAGAGGGAAGTAAGCAGTGGGGTACCCGAAGGTTCCATTTTAGGTCCAGTACACTCAGTATCTTCTTAAATTATTTAGATGAGTGAACAGAAGGGGAATTCATCAAATTTGCAGACAACACTAAACTGGTACGAATAGCCAATACCCCAGAAAATAGGGTCAAGATCCAGATGGATCGCCACAGACTTGAAAATGAAATTCAATGTAGAAAAAAGTAAGGTTTTACACTTAGGCAAGAAAAAACAAATGTATAGGTACAGATTAGGTGAAACCTGGCTCAATAGCAATGACTAAGAGAGGGGTCTTGGAGTCCTAGTTGACAATCACTTAAATATGAGCCAGTAATGTGCAGTAGCAACCCAAAAAGCCAATGCAATCCTCGTTTGCATTAACAGAGGGATAGAATCAAGATCACGTGAAGTACTACTACTGCTTTATAAAGCCTTAGTAAGACCACACCTTGAATACTGCACCCAGTTTTGGGCATCATATTATATAAAAGATGTTGAGACTCTGGAAAGAGTGCAGAACAGAGCAATGAAGATGATTAGAGGGTGGAAGCTAAAACATATGAATAATGGTTGCAGGAATTGGATATGTATAGTCTAGTGAAAAAAAGGATTGGGGTGACAGGATAGCAGGTAGCAAACCTCTAAGGTAGCTTCCAACCCTGTTATTCTATTATTCAATAAATCCAATCTTTGACAAAACAAAATTTATTTAAACACTACACAGTTTTCACTTTGAGTGTTTATAATTTTTATTTCGACCTTATAAATAAGCCCACAACATTTTTATTAGCTACATTTTGTTAGCCACTGTGATGTAAAAAATAAATATTTTACCAGCTGGTAAAATTCCTCATTGAATGAATTAAAAATCATTCTCACTCACTATAAGTAAATAAAATTTTACTAGCAGTTTACTTCTAGGAAGTCAACTCAACATATAACACAAAGAAACTATAAATTCATATCTTTGAGCATCTTTCTTGACGCTCAAATCAAGTACAACTATAGTATCCATAAATAATTACAGAAACACATAGTTTGCCCTTCGCAATCTTGTTCCTCCAAATATGTGGGACTTCAAATCCACAATCCTCACAAGCAGACACCATTTTACCAAGAGAATAGAAGACATAAAGTCCAACGTATCTGGAGAACACCAGATTGAGGAAAGTTGATATAGCTGGTAGCGTTATTAATGTCCACATTGCAGTATTGACTTTCCACTGGAGAAATACTGAATGCTAACTCATCTATGATATTGTGAACTATTTGTATTTTATCCATTCACACTTTTCATCTACTAAGGACATGGATTAGGCTCAGCTTTTTCAATTTTGGTGTTAGAAAGAAAGATAAATTAATAGATAAATATTTTAAAGTATGATATAATCCCAAGGTGTTTTGTGGAATCTGTTCATTGTCGTATTAAAGTCCTATAAATAAAATTCTAGTCAAAACAACTTCATAAACCATATTGTGTAGGTCCATCTCCTATCACCTTCCACCCCCAATCATAACAATAAGTGTGTAGCTAGTTGAATAAATTATAAATTTAGTTTCTTTTCTTATCTCTAAACTGGAGAAGACTATTCATGCTTCAATCCCATTAAATAAACAATACAATACTTATGATCAATTCTCATTCATTTTAAAATAAATTATTATCTGAAATAGAACTTCTCTATATTTTGATGCTATTTCTTCAAAATATTCTGTGATTTGACTGCATTTGCTTAGTACTGTATAGAAACATTTGAAGTTACACAGTTACTTTGAATATATTTTGTGCTTCCTTCGTACATTACTGCCTGCATATCAATTGTTCCTCAGTATTTTTTTCCACAGAATATAAAGGCAGAGAGATGTCATATCTCTCTTGCTCAAAAAATTAGCAGGTTTTGAGATAGAATTAAAAATTTATTTATTTATTTATTTGTTTGTTTGTTCAACTTATTTGCCGCCTTTCTCCGAAGACTCAAAACCAAAAATATGGTTTTCATATTATGCAAACTGTCTTTCAGGCTTTTCTAAATGGATACATCCCCTCCTTTGTTTAGCCATTTGTTTAGCGCTTCCCGCCCCCCACCCCAAAAAAACTATATTTTGTATGGGGCTGATAACAGCATTTATGGTTGGAGTATGAATGAATACCATACAATTGGATGTAAAGTTTGCTATCTTAAAGGAGAACCTGATATTAATCTCAGTGGCCAAAGATTGAGGTTCTCGCTCGTCCATAAACAGGGATTGTAGCTCCAGAGCAAATATTCCAAACTTTGTAAATAGGTTTCCTTACAAAATTCAAGCTTTTTTGTAGTAGTTTGAAATTGTACTTATTTACAATCAATGAACTTCAAAATGGTTATAACAGTAAAAAACAGTGCATAAAAGCAAACTTGAATACAATAAGAACAATAAAACCGACTGTCACTTAAACTTTACCCTCACAATATATATATATATATATATACACACACACACACACACACACACACACACACACAAAGAGTACACAAAATAAGGCAAGGCAATACAAAATAAATAAAAATAAAATTGATCGAACTATTTTCTAGTGATGTTATTCCAAGATTAAGGTACATTAAGTCTTTTTAAAGCAACAGCTGACAATTAAAACTTTCCAACTGATCATAACAAGTCTAAGAGTATAAAATAAACCATTTCTCCTTCATTGAAAACTTGATCTCTACTAGGGATTGGTGCAGTATTACAATATTTGGGACATAAGACATGAAGAGTACTTGCCAAAACATGATTGAACAGCATGCAGGGGTTTTAAATATTTGTAAATACCTATCTTTAGAACATCTGAAATCTGCCTAGCAGACCATTTGATCTAGCTTTAAAAAATTTAATGGTAGCAGGTATGCATCTATCAGCTTTGGAGTAAAAGCAGCCCAGGATTGAAGAGCCCTGGTGGTGCAGTGGACAGAAGGCAGTATTGCAGGCAAACTTTGCCCACAACCTGAAGTTCGATCCTGACGGGACTCAAGGTTAATTGAGTCTCCCATTCTTCTGAGGTTAATAAAATGAGGACCCAGATTGTTGGGGGCCATATGATATTGTAAACTGCCAAGCAAATGCTGTAAAGCATTATGGGGCAGTATATAAGTCTAAGTGCTATTGTTATTGCCTTGGCACTATTATAGGTAGGTATTTTGGTAAAAATGTTGTTGCTGCCATCTTCAGCGGCTTGAAAAAATAGTCCAAAATATTTGAAAGGTAGAGCTTCTATTTTGTTAATTGCTATTGCCATTGATGTTTATTGAAGCTAGATCTTCCAGAGGAAAACCATAATTTTAGTTTTGGAGTAATTAATTGTTAAGAATCCTCCCCGAAGAATTCTGCTAAGGCCTCCAAACTTTTCTTAAGGCTCACCTGTGTGTGAGAGAGAATTGTTACATTTTGGCACAAAACAACACTACCAAATGTATCTGTCTCTGAGCTTAAAGGGGTAAGATTGTTTTTGGATAAGAGTAGAAACAACTGAAATTACATAAATATTAAGCAGTAAGGGAACTAAAATACATCTCGGTTTCACTTCTCAGCAGATTGAAATGTCTGCAGAAGGCACCCAACTTTATTGTCCCTCACCTGGCTGACTGCTTTCATGCAGCATCCTGATTAATGAACGTAGCTATGATCAACAGATGTAAGGGAGAACTTCCATCATAGTCTATTTCTTGGAATAGAATTGAAGGCAAATTTTAATTTGAAAACAGTAATATATAAAAAGTTTTGTTGTACACACATAATTTTTTCTATTAAATGTTACAAAAACAGCAACTTTTATTAAAATTAAATTTTAGATCTGTTATACAGTAGCAGGTATTAAAGCAAACGAACGCCTAATATTACCCAGACAAAACAGAGAGTAGAATCTAACCAGCAGCAAATGGCTATCTTTACCTAATAAACTGAAAATCTATTATTATTTATCCTGCTTAATACTACAATCCCCATGGGCTAATTTCACATGTTCTTAGGAAAACTGCTCAGCAATAGCAGATAACATGGGATTCCTAAATAATCAAGAAGTAAAAATGTTGTTTTAAAATGCTTTAAAGATGTGTTTAGCATTTAGTTTCTACCACAACTTTTAGCTAGGCATGAAAGTCTGAAAAATAATCTCATGGCCTAAATTTAATTATCTGCTTAATTCTTATATCTAATTAAATGTATTTTGTCAATCATTGCAAACTATCATTTGCAATATGTTGATAAAGATTCTCAGTCATCCAAGTAGAGTTGTCTGGAAACTGAGTCATGACAATTGGGCTTCTTATCCAAGTATCAGTAGCTTCTCCAGTCGCTGCTTATCCAAGTACCAGTAGCTTCTCCAGTCTGACTGAAAAAGCTAAAGTACTTGGATAAGCAACAAAACATTTCAAAACAAAAAAAGAAAAGAAGTCCAGTTGTCATGACTTATCTTCCAGGTATCATCTGCAATTCTGAACAGTTTTGTTTCTTATTATATCATGTGTTAACACACACCATCATATATAACTCCTAATAAAAAACACATTGGATAGACTGTCTATCCAATTAAATGCTGCCTTTCTCTGAATTTTCTTTCAACCACTCAGGTTCCACAAGGACCAGATGCAACTGAAATATTTGATGCATTAAAATTACCTAGTCTCCAAAATAATTTGAGTGTAAATATAACTCAATGGTTAAAACTTCCATTCAGTCTCTTGGGCAACATTAATGTAATTAAAATGAAAAGGTACCATGAATTGTTTAGAGAACTAGATATATCTAGACCAACAAAGAGGAGGTCTTGATGGGCTCTCACAGAGAAGAAAACCAACTCTCCAAAATACCTCAGGGTAGAACAAGTAACAGGTGGAACATCATTAAAGAGAGGACCAACCTGTAACTAGGGAGAAATTTCCTGACAGTGAGAACAATTAATCAGTGGAACCACCTATCTCCAGATATTGTGGATGCACTCTCTCTAGAAGTTTTCAAAAAGAGATTGAACAACCATGTGTCTAGAATGGTATAGGCCTCCTGCTTGAGTTGGAGAGGTGAACTCAAAGACCTCCAAAGTTCCTTCCAACACTGTTATTCTAAGTTACTTTATCCTAATTATTCTAAAATGAATATCATCCTGGACTAAATATATATTTTAAGACAGATTCCAATATTATTCCCTATTACTTTACAACAGCGGTTCCCAACCCTCAGTCTCTGGACCGGCATCGGTCCTCAGCATGCCAGAAACTGGGTCACACAAACAAGCAAAGCCCCATCTGCGGGATACAGGCAGCCCATGAAACCACACCCACTCTGGTCCAAGGAAAAAGTTCTCTCCATGAAGCCGGTCCCTGGTGCCCAAAAGGTTAGGGGTCACTGCTTTACAAGGAAAAATTACAGGTGGTCCTTGACTTATGACAATTGAGCTCAAAATTTATGTTGCTAAGTAAGACAGTTGTTAAGTGAGTTTTGCCCCATTTTATGATTTTTCTTGCCAGTTGTTAAGTGAATCATTGCAGTTGTTAAGTTAGTAACACAATTGTTAAGTGAATCTGGCTTCCCCATTGATTTTGCTTGTCAGGTCACTAAAAGTGATCTCATGATCTCTGGGATACTACAACCTTCATAATTTGCCAAGTATCCAAATTTTGATCTCATGCATGACCTTGGGGATGGTGCAATGGTGATATGTGTGAAAAATAGTCTTAAATCACTTTTGTCAGTGCTGTTGTAACTTTGAACAATCACTAAATGAATGGTTGTAAATCAAGGACTATCTATAATGAGAAAAAAATTAAGACAAGCCAACGCTCCCCAAATATATTTGATCAAACTGAGGTTTTCTTATGATGAAGCCAGCTTTAACTTACCAAATTTTCAGAACAACTGGGCTTTTATTTTGACTGATACTTTTCTAGAATCAAAACTTTTCTGAATATTGTCCTTTTTGGCCTATTTAAAGAACAAGTATGTAATCCCTCTGAAATGTTGGCAGGTTTTAAGGTACAAGTATATTAAATAGGGCTTTTTTTGTTTCTAGTCTTGAAAACTGCTTGACTTATTTCTTCTTACCAATAAGTGGTTATGTTTGATACAGAATCAGAGAAGAAAATGACACTGTGAAATAATCCCAGATTTAAGATTATGGGGAATATATTTTACTAGAATGCCTGAGCTAACAATAAATAAATCCATTAAATCGTATTATTATAAAAGTGTTAAAGACTTTTAGAAATTATGTTCCAAATATGACTTACCTATAACATCTCATGGCAAAATGTATAATTAAAATATATTGTCAAAAGAAAAATGTTCAGATTCTTTAGCAGCTTCAGAATCGTAGATCCTTAAAAGATGGGTGACACTACTAACTTAAATTTAAATGAAATTTTAAATCAGAATTATTAAGATCATTCTATACCTGAAATGTGAAGGCAATATTAGAATATTCAGTCTTGGAAGCTCAACAGGTTCAGTTATTATAACATATAAAATTGACTTCTTTTGATTTAAGAATGAAACAAATTCCATCAGAAAATTTGTGTCTATTGCAGGTTAGGCATTTAAAAGATTGATATCAGATTTTTATGCCAGATTTGTATAAAACTCAAACGATTTGATCTTGTCCAACAATAGCTTTTATTTTGATTTCAAATCATAAAATACATTAATACAGTTCTGGTAAGAAATGAAATAAACATATATATGATGTTAAATTATATTTCCAAACCGTGGAATTTTGGTTTTTATTAAGTTTTATTAAGTCTTGGCTTGGCAAAGCAGACAATCTTACATAAATGTAAAGAAACTGGTATTAAGTAATGGTTTCAGAATATGAATCTGTTAGTTATTTTTGAAAACTTTTAATATTCTAAAACTAAGAAGTTGAAGAAATATATTTCTTTATTGGTCAGAGTTAATAATAAATTTAAGAACAGAAATAATCTCATATTGATACTAAATGGATATTATGTAGATATTTTTATTATTTTCATCTTTTATAGTTATATTTTCTAGTTAATCACTATAATATGTGTAGGCATTTTTAAAATATGCAACTATTATTGGATTTTCCCCCCATTGATGTTGTTCGCATTTTGGCATTTTATAAATAAAAAAGTAAAAGGATTATCCACCTTAAAATGGGCAATAACTTCTTTAAAAGCTCTTTCCAATTACAAAAGCAAAAGCAACTGGCTCTCCTGATGACTGGCGGTTTTAAACCATTGTGCTGTCTGAGTCCGTTTATTGGAGCATTCATTGTATGTGACCGAAATGCCTTGTATTTTAACTGCAAAACAAAATCAGAGTCTGTCATCGGATCATGTTAGTTTTCCAACAAAAAGGAATCAGAGATGGGGTTTCATGTAGAGTTAATGGGATTCCCCTAAAAAGCTTTTGGACTTTTGACAAGAAGTTTGCCAAGGGTTTTTTTCTGTTTGCCTGAAGTATGATAAGGCCAGTTAATGTTTTACAGATATAAAATGATTAACATATATAGTTTGGTCTTAAAAATAAACTATGAAAGTTTTGAAAGTAAACATTTTCCTTGCAATGGTTTGAAACCCTGTAGAACAATAAAAACTTGAAAAGCTTTACAAATTTTTACAAAGAGGCATTCCCCTTTTATATCAACTGTCTGCTTGCACAGGTGGTTAACTGTTTATGTGGAACAGGAAACCAAGATTGTTCAAAATACACATCAGTTGTACCTTCCTGTAAGCAATGTCAACCAAATTGTGCAGCATCTCTGCAGCAATAACCCCCTGGGTGGGTGGATAGAAAGAGGATGTGTGCACAAAGTAGCAGTAAAAGTGGGTGTACTTTTCTGCACACCACTTACTCTAAATACAGAAAATGCATAGACTTGAGACATTAATAATCTATTCTGAATTCCACCGAGGAAGGGAAAAGAATTAGGCATGAGTGCCAGATCAGGAAATTACAGCAGGGCTGATAACAGAATATGTACTGTATTTAGTGTGTAGTGTAAATTACTTTGTATTTATAAATATAAAAAGGAGGGAAAGGTTCTAGTAAAAATGGTGTATAGGCTCTACCCAATCCATGTCAGTACACACTTCAAAAATCAACTGAATTTTTGCCAAAACTCCACACACAGGCACAGACACATACATTCAGTCTAAATTCCTAAGCATTCTTAGTTCTTTAAAAAAAATTCTCATAAAATAAAAAAAAATCTTCCATCAATATAAACTGACTTGAACATTTTTCAGAATGTGGGCTTCTAAAATGTCCAGCCAGCAGAACTAGTTTTGAGAATTTGGGGAATTGAAGTCCACTCACCTAGAGGCAGATTGGAATATGCTTTTGTGGAGTTCATTAACTCCAGATTTCATAGCACTCCTGGTTTATAAAATAACTGAAATTGATGAAGCATATCAATCATAAATCCAAATTAATCTTTTTGAAGCTAATTTATTTTGTGATTACTGAATCCCACCCACCCACCCAGGGGGCAAATTAAGGCTGTGTTTTTCAAATATTCAAACACTGCAAAAGTTCCATCCTGGATAAAAAATATATTCTCCTGCAAACAGACAAATCATACATAAAGCCTGCCAGTCAGAATATATAGAGAGTAAAGCAAGGCGTGATCATGGAACTCTCAATATGGGATTTGGATTTCTTCCTTGAGAAGAAATATACCTGTCCTCAAGTTACCTCTCTTTATGTTTCCTACCTTCCTCTAAATTCAGATCAAATTATGTTCATATTTTCTATCTTCTCCAAGCAGGAAACTGATAAAGTTACCTTTGCTTGTGTGCAACCAAATGCAATCAGATACATATTGCATGTGAAGAATGGATTATTCCATTTCTCTCTCGGAGGGAGAACCATCCAGATCCAGAGAGTTTCAAAGAGCTGGATAGGACTGGGCACATCCAGAATCTCCCTTACTTCTACTCACCAGAGCAGACCTCAAACTTCTTGTTGCCCTTCCAGTTTATGTTTCAGTTTGTGTTATCTCGCACAAATTGCACTCAGGTGAGGACCAGGGCAAGACTGCTTCTTATCTATACTCACTGAATCTCGAGTTTCCTATGCTCTTCGTACCCAAGGATCAATAGATAAAAATTTTTTTAATCATTCTAAACAGCAATCCGTCCAGTAATTCATCCTGCAAAAAAAAATGTCTGGGGAGGTGGCATCTTCCAATGCAGTGTTTCTCAAGCTTAACAATTTTAACACATATGGACTTCAGTTCTAATTAACCCGGCCAACAATGTGCCAAGTCCACACATTTTAAAGTTGCCAAGTTGAGAAACACTGCTCCGGGAGTAGCAGAATTCATACCACCCAAACTCACCATGGCAACGCCACCGAGCGGATGGGGCGAGGTACCGGAATCAGGAACTTCGGCAGCTGCAAGACCGCCGGCGGGCTTCTTTTGCATTCAGGCGGAGCGAGCGCGCTCGAAGCGGTTTTTATAAGCCCAAATGGGAACGGAAGCGGGGAAGCCACGCCCTCCCATCCCTGCCTGGTACAAGAGACAGGAAGGCGAAGCTCTGGGTCTGCTCATCTCCTTCCCCCCCCCCCCCCGTGCCCCCACTACCCCGCCCCGGGCAGCAAGGGGTGATAGCGCGGTTGTGCCCTGCCCAGCTCCGCGTTTTGTTTATTCTATTGCATTTTTTGAGAGGAATAAACGCACACACAAAAATTGAGCGGCGGGAAAGGATTTTTCAGTTCTAGGTGAGGACGCAAAAGGAACAAAAATAAGCCCCAATCCTAAGAGCAAAGTCTGCTGAGGAAAGCTTCCAGATAGTTGCGGTGTAGGTCACTAAAGAACAAGAAAGCAAAGTGTGGTGAATTCCCGAAACTTACATAACGAAATGAAATAGAAAATGTAAGAATACATAACCACTGGAGCATAAACTCAAACAGCCCAACAGAAAATAAACAGGCTCATTGTCAGGAAAAACGTGAAATGGGAGATAAAGAAATGCTTAGAAGCAGAATACCACAGTTTTTTTAGTCTTAACACTGTACAATACACCCCAACAAGATTTCGTTCAGAGGTCTGGGATTATATTGCTCATAATTGTTGACCACATGGCTCTATCACTATTTTAAGAAAATTCCTCATTTCCTTGCTGGGGCTTATGCCTGCTAAAGGTAACAATGTTGCATTGATTTGCAAGGATGGAAAACAGATTGGGTACTTTACATATAGGAACATAATCACACAATTATCAGTTCTGCATTCTCTCCAAATTCTACATATTCCATACATGGAACCTGTGACTTCAGATTTTCCTGAAAGACAAGTCCTAAAAATTTCAGCCAACAGATGGAACGCCAACTGTTCAATATTATGGTTTAGCTTTTTTAAACCTGAGGCCCTCTCTACCATCTTACGTGGAAATCCCTTTAACTTCATGAGGGGTTTTTGAGAATGTTGGACTGTTACTGGAACAATCAAATGGAATGCCTATTTTCTATATAAACCAGCCTTCTGTGCTTGAGTGCTCTGTTGATACCTGACTTGCAGCTCTCAGAATTGGCTGCCCAGCATGGCTGTTGCTGAAATGTCTACAAAGTGCTTTTTCAAAAGGCAACTAAACTTTCTTTAGTTTTTCCTTGAAGACATTTCACTTCTCATCTAAGGAGCTTCTTCAATTTCTGACAATGGTGAAGAATGGAATTATTTATATTCCTCACAGTCATCTGGACTTGAGTGCTAATGACCAAGTGACTGTGAGGAATATGAATCTTTCCGTTCTCAACCATTCAGTCAGAACTGAAGAAACTTCTTGGATGAGAAGCAAAATGTCTTCAAGGAAAAACAAAGAAAGCCCAGTTACTTTTTGAAAAAGCATCTTTGAGACAACCATGACCTGGATGACTGAGAATCTACATAGACATGTTGCTGAAATACTGAAAATTAAAAACAATACACCTCTGAAGTGCACTCAAGGAAGGGATACTAGCATTCTGACCAAGCCTGCACAATACATAGAAGGGGAAGGGCCATATTGATAAAATAAAAATAATTGCAGGCTACAAGTAGTTGATGTGATGAGGCCTGAGGTGTTCAACAGCATGTATTTCAGGGCAGTGGTGTTAACTGTATTGATGTTTTTAAAATATGCCCATGGATTGCATAAGCAGGTTGCATTGGTAGGTCACATGTAGTCTGAGCAGCCTATGTTGCGTAGGCCTAATATAGGCAATGGCAGATTCTGGAACTTATCTCCCCAATCAACTTATCTCTCAAAACCATTACACTAAACCATTATACTTAGGGAAGTTATTGATAAGGCAGGATTTTTGAAATTTGCAAATAGGATATGTTTAAAAGACATGTTCTGGATTATTTTAACCTAGAAAAAGATCCACTTCTAAAATGCTGATTCCCAACAATAGTTTGATTGGGACAATTCACTTCTTTCCTGAATTTCTTATGTATGAGTGCCCAGAAAAATACAATTGTTCCATTCATGCCAAGGAATTATGATACTGACAAGCAGCATTTTCATATACAGATGTCTATTACTATTTGGTTCTGAATAGCTTTTATTTTACTTGCATGCATTCACAAATGTATTCCTTAGTATCTTCTCTTCCACATAGAAAAGTATTGAATATATGGTTCAGCTTTTGCAGAAGGAAGATTCCAAAATCTATGTAGAACTCACATCTAAATTGCTTATACAACATGATATCTTGTGCAACTTAATATCCAAAATTATTACTACTGAAAAATTTCATTCTGCAGATGCTTGTTGTTGTTTTTGCCTAAATTCAGATTTATAATGTGAACTGATTTGAGAATCCTTCAATCAGTTAGCTGTCTTGCAGCTAAGATTAATTTTAATTAGTTGAGCTATTCATTGAAAAGCAATATAAAAATATAAAATGAAATATGCTCAGAATTATTGCTCTTTATTTGAATTAGTTAAACTTTTAAAAGAGTCCTACATGGAAGTATATTTACTATATTCTTGCAACCTCTTTATAAAATTATACACTTAATAATTATTTTATTTGTGTTTTATTTAGTAGTCTGAACATCACAAGCAATAATGTGGGGAGAAAATATTCTGAGGCAAAATGGATTACCACAAGAAGACAGTTCCTAAATTAGAAACCAAAAGCAATTTTCACCAATCTTATCCTATAGTGTCCTCAGTCGGTTTTTCTGGGTCAGGTTCTAATTCTTTGTCTAATTCTTTGTCTAATTCTTTGTCTAATTCTTTGTCTAATTCTTTGTCTAATTCTTTCTCAGATTCTTCCCCAGATTCTTCCTGTTCTTCTCCTTTCTTTTCAGTTTCTCCTTGATCTGGTTCTCCCTCCATCTGTTGTATCTCCCCATTCTCAGGCAGAGGCATCTCTTCTCCTTCTTGGGGCAATACCTCTTTCACTTCTTCAGATTCAGGTTTTTCAACTTCCTCCTTTTTTTCTGTATCATCTGCATCTTTCTTGACCTCTTCATCCTCCAACTCTTCTTCCTCCTCTTCTTCATCTTCTAACTCTGGGAAATAATAGACTTTCAATGTTTATATCCATCTCTACTCTCAGGTTTATGACTTCTCAGCCATATTTCCATTTTACAACTATGGGAAAGGCAAGATTACTAAGGAAAACCCCAAAAAGTGAGTCCAATTGTAAAGGGAACACAAATGGCTGGCTTCTGATTTCCTATTCAAAACTTTGAAGGCAGCTATATTATTCTTTTGTGCTTTCCCCTACAATGCCTTGCTATATACAGGTGAAACTCGAAAAATTAGAATATCGTGCAAAAGTTCATTTATTTCAGTAATGCAACTTAAAAGGTGAAACTAATATATGAGATAGACTCATTACATGCAAAGCGAGATAGTTCAAGCCTTGATTTGTTATAATTTTGATGATTATGGCTTACAGCTCATGAAAACCCCAAATTCACAATCTCAGAAAATTAGAATATTACATGAAATCAATAAAACAAGGATTGTACATAGAACAATATTGGACCTCTGAAAAATATAAGCATGCATATGTACTCACTACTTGGTTTGGGCCCCTTTTGCATCAATTACTGCCTCAATGTGGCGTGGCATGGATGCTATCAGCTTGTGGCACTGCTGAGGTGTTATGGAAGACCAGGATGCTTCAGTAGCGGCCTTCAGCTCTTCTGCATTGTTCGGTCTCATGTCTCTCATCTTTCTCTTGGCAATGCCCCATAGATTTTCTATGGGGTTCAGGTCAGGCGAGTTTGCTGGCCAATCAAGCACAGTAATCCCATGGTCATTGAACCAGGTTTTGGTACTTTTGGCAATGTGGGCAGGTGCCAAGTCCTGCTGGAAAATGAAGTCGGCACCCCCATAAAGCTCCAGCATGAAGTGCTCCAAAATCTCCTGGTAGATGGCTGTGTTGACCCTGGACTTAATGAAGCACAGTGGATCAACACCAGCAAATGACATGGCTCCACAAATCAACACAGACTGTGGAAACTTCACACTGGACTTCAAGCATCTTGCAGTGTGTGCCTCTCCATTCTTCCTCCAGACTCTGGGACCTTGGTTTCCAAATGAGATGCAAAAGTTGCTCTCATCAGAAAAGAGGACTTTGGACCACTGAGCAAGACCAGTTCTTTTTGTCTTTAGCCCAGGTAAGATGCTTCTGACGTTGTTTGTGGTTCAGGAGCAGCTTGACAAGAGGAATACGACATTTGAAGGCCATGTCCAGGATCCGTCTGTGTGTGGTGGCTTTTGATGTACTGACTCCAGCCTCAGTCCACTCCTTGTGAAAGTCCCCAACACTTTTGAATGGCCTTTTCCTGACAATCCTCTCCAGGCTGCGGTCATCCCTGCTGCTTGTGCACCTTTTTCTTCCACACTTTTCCCTTCCACATAACTTTCTATTAATGTGCTTTGATACAGCACTTTGGGAACATCCAACGTCTTTTGCAATTACCTTTTGAGGCTTTCCCTCCTTATGGAGGGTGTCAATGATGGTTTTCTGCACAACTGTCAGGTCAGCAGTCTTTCCCATGATTGTGATTCCTACTGAACCAGACGGAGAGACCATTTAAAGGCTCAGGAACCCTTTATAACACCTTTATGGCTTAATTAGCTGATTAGAGTGGGACACTTTGAGCCTAGAATATTGAACCTTTTCACAATATTCTAATTTTCTGAGATTGTGAATTTGGGGTTTTCATGAGCTGTAAACCATAATCATCAAAATTATGACAAATCAAGGCTTGAACTATCTCGCTTTGCATGTAATGAGTCTATCTCATATATTAGTTTCACCTTCTAAGTTGCATTACTGAAATAAATGAACTTTTGCACAATATTCTAATTTTTCAAGTTTCACCTGTATAATGCAACCGCTTAATGGCAGTGGGCATAAGGATATGTAAATTCCTGACTTATCAGGAATAGAAAGACAGGAGGCCACTCAACAATCCTCAGACAGGCATTCTAGAAAAGTAATGAAGAGAAAAATGCAGTGCTACCTACCAACCAAGAATAAGACACTGGAGATATACTACCCCCTACAGGGCAACCTTTTCCGTGCAACTGCAATGCTTATTCATTCACTTTTAATACAGAATCCAAAATCATTGCATTCCAACATTTAATGTTGCCCATGGTTTTTGAGACATGATTATTATGTATTCAATACATTTGTGGTGTTTATTTACAAATGCAGGTAACAGAGACTTCTCAGAGATTTTACTTTTAATTAAAATTGTCTACTTGCACATTTTATCCTTTATTTTCTGTTCAGCACAATAGGATTAATAGTGTTTTTTTTCCCTGAACATTCTGAAATACTATTGACTGTTGTCTCTTTTTTCTATGTCTGTTACAAAATAGAGCTCAAAAATAGCATTCTTGTTATGGCTAAATTGATGGCTATCACATTCTCATGGCTTTTTATTTTCCTAGGAGACCACAGGTAGTGTGCTACAGACAGTACTTCTGCAGTCTTGTTTTAATACCGTAGTTTCTAGATTTAAATTTTGGAATGTATCACTTTTTATTCAGTTTTGAAATCATATTTCATATGTTGAATAGGATGATGTATTCTATAACCCTGAGCTGACTCTTGGTCATCTCAGAAAGGCTATGCTATGGAAATGTGGCCAAGATCTAATGACCCGAACAAAACCAAAAGCAAAGTAGAAGAGAAAATGATAAGAACAGAAGATGTAAGTGATGTTACTGAAGACTCTTCAAAAAAAACCCATTTTTAATAAAATCTACCATAGAGGGTAGGGAGAAACTATTCCATAATTACTATGGAGAAGCAGCAGCATCTAACATTGGTTCCCCAAAATTCCAAAACTATGGGTCAACAAGGAGGCCCTTCTTACAATATCTAAGAGGCTATACAAAATCCAGTTAGGGAGAAAGTCCCATAAGTCAAGTCATACATAGCTCTGTAGCTTAACACATACACTTCTATTTGACTGTAACCAGTACAGAGCTCACAATATAGGTGCAGCTTGCTCCCAAATTGGGGGCCAATTAAGACACAAGGTGCTTTACCCTGATTAATTGTAATTTCTGGATAGTTATTTAAACAGAGTTCCATGTAAAATACATTACAGTAGTCTATGAAAATATTATTTACTATTATTAGTCCTGCCTGTACCAGGTAAAAAAACAGTTGGTGTATAAACTAAAGTTGGTTAAAAGTTTCCCAACTAGAGGCCTCTATATGCTGTTCAAGCAGAAGCCATGAGTCTGGAAGAACTCCCCCAGTCACAAACCTACAGCTGAACAGTAGTGTCTGTTCAACAGGGATACCACTTGGCACCTAAGGAGAATTCCAATGTACCAATAGCAACTCCATTTTGCTTGGGTTAAATCTGAGCTGTTGCCTTCCATCTGGACACTCACAGCCTTCAGACACCAGGATAAAACTTCAACAGCATTTCCCCCACAATTCAAGGTAGCAATATAAATATATATTAGTATTCTTAGCATATTACCACATCCAAAATTGTTGGAAGACCTCTTAGTGATTTCTTACAGATATTAAAAAGCCAGCAATGAGGGGAGAATATCAATCCTTATGGTACCCTCATAACTGAAGGACCATCAAGCTGGCATCTGTTACCCTACAACAACTGACTAAAACCAGGAAAGAAGGAATGGAACCCTGGCAAAATATGTTAGCCTGGAATATTCTGTAATCAACTTAGTACATACACCAACCTTTCAATTCACGCATCCTCTCAAGTCTCTGTTCTTCTTTCAACTCTTTAATGAACCCTTTGTTGGCTTCATCCAGAGCCTGGTAAAAAATATAGTCTGAATGCTATATAAATCTTCAGAAAAGTTTTAGGAGATATTTTCCTAGCACATTTAGTTTCATTAGTGTGCAATTTATACATTGAAGCAGTGTCATAAATACTGTACTTTTCGGAGTATAAGACGCACCGGAGTATAAGACGCACCCTAGTTTTTGGGGAGGAAAATAGGGGGGGGAAAATTCTGCCTCTCCCTACCAGGTATTCAGCTAGCATCCTTAGCCTGGTCAGCTTCAGCACATTAGTTCGCTGGTTGTGAGTGCACGCTCATTGGGGCTGAAAAGCAGCTTCAAAAGCACAGCTGATTGTCGGAGGGAGTTCAAGTGAGTAAAGCAGGCGAAGCGCAGTAGTGGTAGACAAGGCAGCAGCTGTTCCGGGCTGCCATTTTGGGTTCCGCGCCTCACATTTTAAGCCTCCAAACGCTCCGTTTGAGAGCCATTCAAGACTGCAGGGTTCACCAAAGCACATCGCCGCCAATCGCCACCCAAAAATGTGACACACAGAGGCCAAAAAATGGGGTGTGCGGAGGCCGAAAACATGATGCGCAGAGGCCAAAAACGCGATGCGCAGAGGTGGTGATCGGCAATGATCTGCTTTGGTGATTCCTGCAACCTTGAACGGTTCTCAAACGGAGCATTTGGAGGCTGAAAACGCAAGGCACAGAGCCCAAAAACGCAAGCCATTTTCTGTGGCAATCTCTGCAGCATGAAGAGGATGTGCATAGGCTGAGGGGTAGGTGGGTGGGGCTACATTCAAAGTATAAGACACACCCAATTTTTCAGCCTCTTTTATTGGGGGGAGGAAAGGTGTGTCTTATACTCCGAAAAATACAGTATGTATACTTGTAAAATATGATTAACGAGGAAAAGCAAAGGAATTGGAGTTGGAACCCTCTTTTGTTTCTTTAAAGACAGTGGCACAAGGAAACTCACATATATAATTCAAACCTAATCTGGCATCTTCCAGTCATCAGAAAGGTGTCAAGAGATTCTGATGGGCCTATGAATGGAAAACTGGAGAAACAATTAAGTTGTTGGATCAGGTAACTTGTGCAGCACATGATCAGGAATTGAAGGAAAATGTAGGAGCGCAAGGTGACCATCTGACCTCGGGACTTTGCAACCATCATAAATATGACCCAGTTGTCAATCGTTACAGTTATGAACTGAATGTAAATCACACGGGGATGTTGCAACAGTCATAGACCAGTGAAAAATGGTCTTAAGTCACTTTTTTCAGTGCCGTTCTAACTTTGAAGGGTCATTAAACAAACTGTTGTAATTTGAAGACTACAGGTATAATTAATTCTCTTTAAAGCTAGTACTACATTTCCTTCCATTTTTAGAATCAAAGGTACTGTAGCACAATGGAAGTATGTTTTTGCTTTCATAATAGCTTTTCCTCGTGGCTCCTTTGGTTTTCTAGATTTACTATCTTCCCAAACAGGGGCATTACATGTCATGTACTATTTTACTTTCTCAAACTCAGAGCAGCCATAAACTGCATTTTGGAAAGTCCCAGCTTATTTTATCAACTTATCATGAAAAGAAATAATTGGTCCTAATCCTTCCTGCAATTTTTTTCCACCCTTCATTTTTGTGTTACTTACAATGATGATTGCCTGCTGAGCTGCATCATTATGGATACGTTTTGCCTTCTCTAGAGCCTTTTCAAAGTATGTGACTGCAGACTGAAAATCCTCCAGTTTCACTGTGAATAAATAAAGAAAAACTTACACATGTAGTGTTCATGTGCCACATTTCCAAACAATTACTGAGTATGGTGCAGGAAACAGGATACTACAGTTTTTACTGCCCAGGATTTAGTATTTAATATTTAATTTTTAATATCAATGACGATTTTACCCTTTTGTATAACAACAGAGTTCATTAGTTTAAATTCTTTTGAACTCAGGAATTAAAAGCAGTTGACTGCTTTTAGCTGTCTCCCTCCATCCTTTTAAAGCTTAAGAGATCACTATGTTTTCAAGACACAGAAGCAATCCTATAGTTTTAAACAGAAATCTGAGTTGGATCCATTTGTATTTTAACAGTGAGCATGTATATGACTGTCAATAACTTGGCTAACTGAAGTTGCTGAGTTGAATAATAGGTGGCAATTTTCTCTACCACAACAAGCTAAATATATCTGTAGAGATTATCTTATATAGTGAATAATTATAAGTAGGTTTTCATTAGAAAAGAAGAAGGAACTCTGCTATATAAAAGAGACCCAGTTCAGCCAATAAACATTTGGGTGTAAAGCTTATGTAAAGCAACTTACCCTGTGCCTGTGCCACCAATACCCCACCATTGAGCTGCCACTCAATATCTCCCTCTTCCTCCGCACACTGCAAGGACTTTTCACCATAGTCTCGAGCTTCAGCTGCTTTATTGAGTTCTAGGTAGCATCTGCCAATTTCGTGGAAGAGCCAAGTTTTCTCCAAATTACTCTTCATAAGAGGAATCTTTTCCTCCCAGCTTTGCAAAAAAAGAAATGTAAAGATTTATTTACATTTAAAAAAATAGTCTTTAAAAATATTATTCTAGACTCCCATAAAGTTTCTGCCAAGCTCAGTACAGTGACAGTATAGTCAGCATTCCTAGGATCAATCCCTGATTTTCATTTTTATACAATTGTTACACATCTTTCAACTTTCTTAAGGGTAGATCTTGAGATTCAGAGATTAGATATTGCGATTAAAATGGTGGAGCCTTATAGGTCTAAAGAAGAGATGATTGATATCCATCACGGTTGGGAGTTGGCAGCTAAGACTTCAGGAGGCAAATCTTAGCTTTTGTCAGCGGTGGTGATTATACAAAAATCCTTATCCTCGAGCCTACTGCTAGTTACTATCATTCATGTATAATAAGCCAGTTTTCAGAAAAAAATAACAATTTCAAGTTTCCATAATAACAAAGTTTTCTTAATGTAGTAGTTTCAGCCTTTAACATTAAATTTTCTGCATCTTCTCATTCTTTGGGACATTCATTGGATTGAGTGAGGGAGATCTCTTCCTTCCAATAATATAATTCTGTGTTGGCTAGGACTGATGGGATAGCATTTGGAGGCTACAGGTTCCCACTAAACTAGATTCCCATCATTTACCCCTGGCACAAATCAGTTCTAACAGCTATTAATATATCATTACTTTTCTTTAACTGACATTGCTCTCCTCGATCATTTATAATCAGGTGAAGTTAAAATAGGACAAAATGATCAAGACTATTACTGCAGAAGGCAAAATGTCTTATCACTGTTTGACTTCCACATACGTGTCAATGGCTTCTTGAAAGTTGCCCATACGGGCATATACCCGGCCAATGTTGTCAAGGGCTCTGGAGATGGAATCAGCCAGGTTGCTGCAAAAAAGACAAAAGCAAAAGTTCTGATACTATTTCAAAAATACCCCATCAGCCATCACCAATCCTATCTCTATGCATTAATGTATAGTGCACTATGAATGCGTACAATACTTTAAAACATGAGTGGCAGTTTATGATTTGTAGTGAGATTGTGACCTCTGCCTCCCTTTTAAAGCCCCAATTTACAGCTCCAAAACTTAAAAGGGGAAACTTCTCACTGTTGCCTATTTTTAATTTGTTATATGCCTATGAGAATACCCCTTATCATCTTCCAAAAAGGATATACAATATTTTGCTCTGGTAACTTTGCTCTTCCAGACTAAAAAAATGCTATTAGTAAATTGTCTAGGGAACTCAGACTTATTTCATCTTTAATACCGTGCTTCCCTGAAAATAAGACCCTGCCTTATTTTTTTTTTTTGAACCCTCAAATAAGCCCTTGGCCTTATTGCCATACACTCAAAAGCCCAATTGGGCTTATCAGGAGATTCTTATTTTGGGGGAAACAGGGTATGCATTGTCTGAGAGAAGTGATACTGTAGAATCTTCTTGAATGTCTCTAATTACTGCTATATTGCTTGTAGATATCAAAAGGGGATATCTGTTTAATTGTCCATGAGAATATATGCCTACTAAATATGCATTACTACACATTAAAATTTACATACAAAAATTTATTGCACCTTACTTAATACACCAGGATAATACTTTTTTTTTTTAATATTGGGGCTTCCAGTGGGACAGTGACATCGCCAGACGCTTCTTTTTGAAGCGCCAGCCCAGGGCTCCGTAGAACCGCAAAGAACAGCGAATATCAGCTGTCTTGCGGTTTGAAAACTTTCCCCCTGGTATGAGGGGGGAAAGTGAGTAGACGGGTGGGGTAGAGCTCCCTGAAAGTGCCGGATTTCACACATAATCTGGCGCTTGAAGATGAGAGCTCCCCGTTAAGCCTGTCAGTGCTCCGGACCCTGGATGCCTCTGCTTTGCAGAGCTAGATGTCGTTAACCATTCCAGCACCAACTTTAAACAGATATTTTTTGAATCGAGCTGGCGGAGCACAAGCAGTATGAATTAAACAGCAAGTATTTTTTTTTCCTTTTAACTCCAAAGATTTACTTTCTTTAAAAGATTCTTCCTAAGCTGAAAGTGAAAGCAAGATGGCGTTTGAGTTTTAACGGGGCGTGAAGAAGTGAAAGCTAAAAGTAATTATTGACAAGCCCCTGTTTGAAACGTAAAACTCCTTTTTGAAAAGTGGATGTAATAAGAAAGGAATAATAATAATTGAAGCAGCAATACAAATTACAAATTGTAAAGGATTCCCTTTTTTTTTCTTCTTGAAACTCTTTTTTTCTTTTCTCTTCCCCCTTTTTTTTCCTGTCCTTCTGGAAGGGAAGGAAGAAGGGGGGCAAGATGGCTGGGCTTTTTGAAAGCAAAGGAGGGTTATTTAACCCTCAATGGTCTGAATTTGAGGAAGCTTTGAGTTCAATTACCTCTGCTTTATTGAAAAGAATTGATACTATATTTCAAGTTTCTCAAGCTGGAAATAATGAAATACATGGAAATACTGAGTTGCAATCTAGCAGTGGGGGATTGAATGAAGAGTTGGGAGATGCAAAAAAACAACAACAGATTATAGCAGATTTTACTGAGGAGAGAAAGATGAATGTTCTGCAAAATAAGGAGCAAGAAGTGTTGCAAGCTGATGAAATTTTGGTTTCACGAATTTTTTTTTTATAAAACTCAATCTGCACTTAAAGAGTTGTTTCCAGAAGAAGCTACATTTCTGCAAAAATTTTATAATATGCAATCCCAAAAACCGCAAAATTTTACTGGAGCTAAAAAAGGCAGAGGGATCAAAGTTAAGAAGAAAGTTCGTAAAAAGGAAAAGAAGAAAGACTGGAGAAATGGAAAATAACCCTGCTTGATGAGATGATGGTCCTTAAAAAGTACTGTTTAACTGTTTAAAGATTTTGAATTTTTTGGAAAAAGAAAAAAAAAACAGACAGCAGTTTAATGCCAGTTAACTAAGCGATGAGCGACGATGAGGAGGCAACTTACAGCTGTATTGGAATATTTGAGAAGAATAAACAGATCACAGCAATGCTGGTGTATTGGGTTGTGAAATATGCCCTGACTTGAATGATTTGGATTATTTTATTAAGGACTGCAACAAATTTGGACTTAATTGCAATCGCAGAAGTTCTACTGAATATAGCAAATTGAAGTTTCCTGCTTGATGGTAATGAATACAAGGCAAAAGGACTATGGACCTAGGGCAATTGCAGTTGATCTGGTGGTTTCCCTAATATGTTTGACGAATTTATTAATCTAATTTTTGACTGGATTTGATGGATATCATTTCAAATATAATTACAATTACAAAGTCACTCGGGGGGCTTTTTTTTTATATACAGAAGCAATTTTTATTTAGGGGGGTAGACGTAAATGAAGATATCTTATATGCTGTTGGAAGATGTGAAGACAAGAAGATTAGCAATTGGTTCAATCTAGTATGAAGAATTTAAAGGATTGATAAAGTTCTTAAATGATGTTCTTAGTTGATTTGTTAATATGTATTGATATAAGAGGTTTGATTATTAATTAAAAAATTATTGTTAATATTATTTCTTATTAAGTGTTTTGATTATAATTGGACCTTGATGGTTTAAAAGTGAAGGACGGAAGAGTTTATATAGTATTTTTTTTTTTAAATCGGAGGTTTTTTGAGTGAGGGTTTCCTTTTTTTTTCTTTCTTTTTGTTGTTGTTGTTGTTGTTGTTGTTGTTGTTTTGTTTTAAATGAAAGAAGTTATAAAATATTTTGTTAAATTGTATAGACCTAATAATTTGTTAAGTAACAATTAGCCAAATTGAGTAATGATAGGTTTGATTAGATAATACTTAATTGTTTTAATTGCTGTAATTATAAATGGAGATAATTTTGTTGAATTAGATGGAATAAGGAGAAAAAAAGACTTGCTTTCCTTTTATCTATTTGTTTAATGATCATGATTATAATAAGTGTGAAATGGAGTTTAATTTAGAGAATTTAAGCTGTATTTTATTTTGTACTTGCTCTGGGAAGTCGGGGGAGGTGGTTGGGGAGGGGGGGAGAAAATGTATGTAAAATTTTTAAAACTTTTTCAATAAAAAAAAAATACTTTTTTTTAATATTGATAGGTAGGTTTATAGGTAGTCCTCGATCTACAACCATAATGGAGGCTGACCGCTACAGTCACAAGTGGTGACAACCATTAAGTGAGACTTAATGGCTCCCAGCCCGTTCTCCCTACTGCCAGTTACCCAAAAGGTCATTAAGCAAGCATGGGGTACCTCATTGGTAAGAGAAGCCCTGAGAAGCCTGCCACCTTGTTGAATCCAGAGGCAGACAAGCAACAAAAGGCTTTACAAAGCAAAAACATCCCAGCTAGATTAAGCCTAGTGCCATATTCCAATACCAGAGAGGCTTCCAAACAAGCCTCTGTGGGAAAGGGATCTCTACCCCCTCAGCTGGAAATTGGGAGGAGCAACATTTCCTTTGCGTAACCCTTTCCCTCCTCCAGAAACCCACATTTCAATAAAGAAGCAAAAAAACAAAACAAAACTGGGAGGACATATTTATTGATTGTTCCCTCCTATTCCAAGGTGCTAAAAATAAATTCTCCACCTCTGCCTCCAATCTTTGATCCCATTTAACCACCTCATTTGCTAAATTTACTGCAGGTCTGGCAAGTTGATGACAAAAACTGTAAGTTCTTACCTTGACAAGTGACTGCCAGGCTGAGGAGTAGAGGAAAAGAAGGATGCAAGCAAAAAAAAAATCTTTCTGTAACTTTTTTTGTGTGGAGGAGCTGGGAAAAAAAATCCAGCTCAAAAGAAAAAGCGGCTACAGCACAAACATGCAACAAATGGCCACAGCAGAAGCTGGGTCCTAAAGGTGTCCTACAGGTAGCACTTAAGCAAGGGAAAAACTTGGGGAAGCTCATCCTGCAGCTGCCACCTTTGCATGCAGGAGGCTGGCTTTCCAAAAGCCTAGCCAAGAAAGGTTTGCAATCTCTCAACAGCCAGCTGAGCAGAGCAGAAAGCTCGGAAAGCAGCTGCCATTTCTGCAAGAAACGGTTGAAGCACTGAAAATGGCAGCTGCTTCCAGGAGGTATGGGGAGAAAACCGAAGCGCTGCAGGATCCAGTCAGGACAGGATGTGGGGAGAGAAGTGAAGGGGTGGGATCTTGTGGTTGGTCATAAGGATGAATGACTGCAGGGACATTGCAGCCACCATGACTTTGAAACAGAGTCATATGAAGTTTTTGCAGGTTCTGTCGTAACTTTGAACGGCCGTTAAGTGATTGGATGTACCCCGAGGACTACCTGTATAGGTTTAGCTGAATTTGTTTTTATAGATTTAATATTTATAACTTTACATTGTATTTAGTTCTCCCTTATTAATTTTATATGGTGAATGTACTGTATTTTACTGTATTTTTTTTCATACTATGCTGGTCATTGATCAAAATACAGTTCTTCTCTCAAAGATGGGTATCTTTTCTGCTTCTGCCAAAGTTGCCTATCTCTGCTTTAAACAGTGCAAAGGGCCCAAGCAAAGCAGCAGATCAGACTTGGAATATTATAAGAATAATTCAATTATATTGATAACTGATTTAAAAAGAAGACTAAAGAAAACAATTGCATGATACAGATCATTTTTTAAATTATTTGTTAAGAACATATTTATAAAAAAAAATTTCTCTCATATATTTAAGAGAGCAATATGGCAAGAATAGCAATTCAACTTTTTTTTAATGACTAATGGTGAATATTTTTAATTATTGAAGAGTGATATCACAGCAGAAATAATTTAATTCAGTAAAATTATCTTGAAACTATAGGTGTATCATAAATTTTGGAATTAGTGTCCCTAAATCATAAAATATCATTAAAGGGCTTCAGCAATTGAGACTGAGCAGTACAGTGGAAAATTCCAGTTATTTTTATCTTTCTTAACCACTCCACTGCAAACAACTTTACACTCAAGATAGTAGAGATATTGTAGGGAAGTTAGACAGGACAGACTTGTCTAGCAATGGAAACTTTCCTCCAAGGAGCTCAGGAGAAGTGCATACACTGATATGTTAATCACACCTGGTTTTCTAATCATTAACAAGCTAACATATCTTAATCCCTTGGGTAATTTTGCTTTTCCCAGGAAAGACAAAAACTGAGTGATTGCTTCTTTCCTACTTTTCTTTGGCAATATCCAAATCTAGCCGGTGGCTCTGCAAAGCTGCCATCATATTTCCCATCTCAATGTGAGCATTTCCAATGCAGCTGTAAAGATTTCCAACCAGCTCACTCCTGTTGGGGATTTCATCATCGGACCAGCTCTGGATTTTTTTCAGTACTTGCTCAGCTTTCTGGCAACTTCTTTCAGGGCAGCCACTGGTCAGCACTTAGGAGAAAAAATTCTGCATGAGCAAATATGCCAATCAAACATGTATGCACTGAAACGATGCACAGAGATTCAGCACAATCATATGAAATACTTATTTATCAAATTTTTCTCAGCAATTTGAGCATAACAGCTGATTTAGGTGTTATTAAAAAGAAACTAGATACATTCATAAAGGCAGGACAATAAATAGCCATTAAAGTTGATTCCTGTATAACTCTTAAATCACAAAATATAGCTCAAATACAGTATCAACAAGAAAAATCTTAGGTACTTCCATGCATTGCTTATAATTTTAGATTATATGCAGATTATAATGAAGCATGAAGCATTTATTGCACTTGTGCATTAAATTGTATTATTCTTTTATCTTTTTTTTTTCTTTTTCTAAATAAAAAGCCCTCCCAAATCTCTCCATGCATGAGAACTTCATGAACAAACTTGGCTGGGTAATATGTGACACAGAATGCTAGATTATAGATGAAGCAGCAGAGTTTCTCTTATATTCTTAAATTTGCCTGGATACATTTCACATATGTCTAAAAGAATAATTCCCTCACAAAATAATGCCAGAAAATGTCAAAAGAAATTCAGATAATACCAATACCAATACCAAAAACTGGATTTTGGAATCTGCTACTATTAGCAGAAATGCTACTTTTTTTTCTAAAGACAATTATTAGAGCTCTTCTTCAAACAGTAAAAAGGATTTGACTGCATAAACCTAAATATATGATGTGCTACCACTAGATGGAGATCAATCTGAGGCTATAGGAGATAATATTTTAGTAGTTCTCAGAAGAGCAAGAAGTATCACTCAAAGAACTTACTAATAGGTGCTGAGGACTTTTTTTTAGTAAGAAATATGATCATACCAAAATATTATATTCTATACATTAAGAAGTCACATATATATATTACATACAGTATATCGTTTCAAAGAATTGACAAAAAACAAATTGGGAGGATCCTGAAAGCACATTTTCTTACTTAGGACAATCCCTGGTCTGTAAACATTGCAGTGCTATCTTATTTGAGGCAGCACACAAACAATCCCATTAATAAATTCTAACTGGTCCCCATTTTCACCTGAGCCACCTACGGATATCAATGTCCTCCATGCTCTTTAGTATGTATCTTGCCACCTCAGAGGGCTTCCGCTTTTGATCTCGGGTCCATCTTTTCAACATAAGCTTGCGATCTCTGATCCGGGCATAAATAGGTTTTTGCTGCTGCCAGAAATCCGTGCGAGTATCCAGGTAGGAAAGACCCTCCTGAAGTAAGTCTCCAACAGTTACTCCCTGCTTGGTAACACTTTTGATCAACTCTGCAAGAAAGCCAGAGGCAAAAATAGGGTGAGTTATTATTGAGTAGGTAAGATATAGATAGATAGATAGATAGATAGATAGATAGATAGATAGATAGATAGATAGATATATTATCAATACTGTTGAAGTTAAAATACAATACTTGTTTGACTCACAGTACTCTTCTCAAATGTGATTTCCTCTATAAATGTTTTCCAAGCACTTCTGAAAGAGAGGTTATTTACAGAAAAACTTCCAAAAGCTGATATACTGGTAGTCTTTGACTTATGACCACAATTGAGCCCAACATTTCTGTTGCTAAATAAGACAGTTGTTAACTGAGTTTTGCCCCATTTTACAACCTTTCTTGTCACAGTTCTTAAGTGAATCATTGCAATGGATTAGTTAGTAATATGGCTGTTAATATTGACTGCTTGTTAGAAGATTCCAAAACAGGAGTGAAATGCTCCCAGTTCGGACCGGATCGCCCAATCCGGTAGCGATGGTGGCAGGTGGTTC
>WNWU01013599.1:4867596-4887727 GCA_012654045.1 Ptyas mucosa
AAAGCATTTTTTCTACAACCTCTTCAGCCAAAAAAATGCTTTTAAAAGTAAAAAAAAAAGCCTCTGATGATCATGCGGCTCAGCTGGGATTGTCAGAGGCTTTTAAAAGCATTTTTTTCTGCAACCTCTTTGGCTGAAAAGGTTGTAGAAAAAAAAATGCCTTTAAAAGCCTCTGGCGATCCCAGCTGAGTTGCCTGATCATCAGAGGCTTCTAAAAGCATTTTTTTCTGCAACCTCTTCGGCTGAAGAGATTGTAGGAAAAATGCTTTTAAAAGTAAAAAAAAAAAAAAGTTGGCCACGCCCATCCAGTCACATTACCTCCCCCCACCAAGCCATGCCCACAGAACCGGAAGTAACAAATTTTAGATTTCACCCCTGTTCCAAAAGGGTATGAAGGTTGCAATATCCCCTGGGAGACTGCAATTATCAAAAATGAGTTAGTTGCCAATCATCCAAATGTTGATCATATAATCATGGTCATAAATGTGAAAAACAATCATAAGTCACTTTTTTCATGCTGTTGTAACTTTGAATGGTCACTAAATGAATTGTTGTAAGTCCATGATGGCGAACCTATGGCATGGGTGCCACAGGTGGCATGCAGAGCCATATTGGTAGGCACGCAAGTGTTGCCCTAGCTCAGCTCCAGTGCACATGCGTGCACTGGCCAATTGATTTTCAGGCCTTCCAGTCCCACCAGAAGTCGGGAAACTGGCTGTTTCTGGCCTCCGGAATGTCTCCGGGGGGATGGGGAAGGCTGTTTTTGCTCTCCCCAGGCTCCTAGAAAACCTCTGGAGCCTGGGGAGGGGAGAAAACGGGCCTACCGGGCCCACCGGGCCACCACGTGCCAAAAGCAGGGGGAAGTGTGTGGGGGGGTCATGTGTGCATGCGCGGGAGGGTGGGGAGCATTGAATTATGGATGTGGGCACACGCATCCACGACCCCCCCACGCTCCCCCCGCTTTTGGCACGCGACGGCAAAAAGGTTAGACATCACTGTTGTAAGTCAATGGACAAAAGGATCTGTGGGGGGAAATGCAGTTTTCCCCCCATAAGTAAGCATGAAGATGAAAGAAGCCTTTCAGAGAAAGAAATTTCCTTAGAAAAATATTTCAGTCACTTTTTAAATTATTCAAGCAAAAATACTTTTGAAATACAAATAACTAAAGCAGAAATCCATGTACATACCACTTCAAAATGCTTGAAGTAAAGTGATTGTTTAACTAAATCAATATTACAGGTTTACAATGTGGGCTCATCTCTCTCTGGAAATAAAACTAACCTATGTAGATATGCAGAGTTTATAGGGGTAAAATTGGTATGTTATTTGTGACTCTATCTGAGCAGAGGCAACTGGTAAGCCAACATGTATACCAGCTAAGAATTATGAGACCAAAAGTTTAACATACCTAGCATCTGTCTTAGAATCTATAAAAATATGGAAGTTTTCAAATTATCTAGAACACTTCATCAGGCAAAGATGATGAATCAAGTATTGCTTATCCAATTTATCTAGCATTAGTTAACAATGATTTTGCTAAGTCTGCTACCAATATCATATGTTTTCCATTGGAGATGTTAAGAATTGAATATAATTGTCTGGTTCACAAATAATGCTAAATCTTAAATTACAGTTGCAGGCTATAATGCTGGGCAAAAACACTGTGTAGTACTAAAACCAAAACACTTTATGGTTTAATGCATATAAACCATAAAATAATAGGAAAAAAAGCATAGAATCAGTACAGATATAATAGGAAGCTCTGAGTAGTGCAATAAGAAACTAAGGGATCATATATTTTCCTCCCTGCTTCATTTTTGTAAAGCACTTTCTGTGCTTCATTTATCTGCATCCTTTTATATTTTGAAATAAATCAGGAAAATTAGGATTAACTCCTGATTTTTCAGAAAATACTATAATCGGCTTGTGAAGATGAAATAACTATTGCTTGCTTCAAGTCAGATTTAGAAGAAAGGAATCAAAGTGTGTGATTGATGTTTGAGCCCCTCTATTTGAGCCTACCAATACCAATTACCAATCTGAAGGTAATCCCACAGAGCCACATATCAGTCAAGTTCTCTCCCTTCAATAATCCTTTCCATGGACTTGTCCACTAAGGAAATTGCATATTGTAGAGGATTCTGAAACTTGTTAAAATATGCATGTACTTCACTAGCAAGCTTTTGCATTTGGCTACCATTCCTTCACAAACTGTATGTGCCTTAACTATGGAACAATTTTAGTAGTGCACATTGCAGAAAAGATAACCTAGACAAGAAATTGCTTTTCTGAAAAAGTCAATTTCACAGGGGCAGCCAATCTAATGAGGTGTGTGGTTCTGAGGTTCCCAGGCCCCGCACTGTACAAATGCATTAAATTAAAACCTTCATCCTTGAGCAGTTTTTCCAGAAAAGCTTTGTCAACATAGAGCTCTCCCAGGAGCTGCCTTTCCATCTTCTCATTCCTCACAGGGACCTGTTGTTTACTTAAGTACTTTGCATCCTTTTTGATATGGAGTTTCTGCTTTGCTTTTTTACTCTGTTATAAGAAAAGAAAAACATACTGTACAAGGTCATTTTTTTTTAGACTTCTTCTTTCTCTGCAGCGTTATTTCTTCAGAAAGAAACAAAAAGGAGCCCTGGAAAATAGCAAAGCTGTCTCTCAAACTGACTAGATCCAGGAGCATAGATTAAAACAACTGAACATTTCAGATTGAGATGGAAAGAGGGTTTCCACAACTTGAAAGGTTTGGGATAATACGATTAAAAAGTCAAGAATTATGTCAATTCATGCTCTCATGTAGCATGGTGATTCAGGGTATGAACTGTAGACATAGAAGGCCTTGTCTTACGCATTCAAGTACTTTATTATGCAACTTCCTCCAAAACAACAATTTAAAGGCAATAACGATACTCTTCTGTTTAGAAGGTTTTCTCTACATGCTTAGCTAATGTATATGAAACTATTTACCGTATATACCCGAGTATAAGCCGACCCGAATATAAGCCGACCCCCCCCAATTTTACCCCCCAAAACTGGGAAAACTTATTGACTCGAGTATAAGCCGAGGGTGGGAAATGCAGCAGCTAGATACCAAATGCATACCATCGTACCGTATTGCTTCATATTTATAAAACCATCTGGAGACGATGCGAAGGGGGAAAAAACCCACAGAAAGTCCTGCTCCTGGTGCTGCCACGGAAGAGGCACCGCAAGAACCACTGTTGCTGGGGACGAGGGGGTGCCAGCGCCAGAAGCAGAAACCCCCACCCCCTTGTATCCAGCGGAGCCGGTTCTCTCCCCCTGGACAGTCTGCTGGGCTGGGGAGAAGGGAATCCCCGATCCTTCCCCACCCCCTTGTATCCAGCAGAGCCGGTTCTTTCCCCCTGGTCAGTCTGCTAAGCTGGGGAGAAGGGAAGCCCTGATCCTTCCCCACCCCCTTGTATCCAGCAGAGTCGGTTCTCTCCCCCTGGACAGTCTGCTGGGCTGGGGAGAAGGGAATCCCTGATCCTTCCCCACCCCCTTGTATCCAGCAGAGCCGGTTCTCTCCCCCTGGACAGACTGCTGGGCTGGGGAGAAGGGAAGCCCCGATCCTTCCCCACCCCCTTGTATCCAGCAGAGTCGGTTCTCTACCCCTTGGCAGAGGAGCGGAGGCACTAGCCGCCTCTCTGCTCAGTTGCGAGCGAGTGAGCAGCCAGCCAGCCATGGGAGAAGCTGCAAAAAGCTGCAAGCCTCCCTGCAACCCCTAAAGCCAAAAAAGGGACGCAGGGGAGGGACACCGCACCCCCCCACACCCCATTTTGGCTTTAGTAAGCCTCCCTGCAACCCAGGGAGCCAAAACGGTTGCAGGAAAAAAGGCATTTTTTTGGTGACTCGAATATAAGCCGAGGGGGCTTTTTTCAGCCTGAAAAACGTGCTGAAAAACTCGGCTTATATTCGAGTATATACGGTAAATACTTGGCAAGTATAAGCAGAAATAGACTTTACTGTGCCAAATTCTTATTATCTATTATTCTTATTATTCTAATTATCTAACTCACCCCAATGTTTTGAAACCTATTTCCAGTTTTTCTATTAACTCCTAGATAAGCACAAAATAACCACTTTGGAAAAAGCTGGAGAGACCATACCTCTGCCTGGCGACTCAGAAAGCAGAGGTCCGCTCTATTTTCCAGTCTCACGGATGATGGGCCTACAGACAGAGAAGGTACCAAGAGGTCAGGAAGACCCTACAAAGCACCTATAGCAAGTAGCAGTCAATAGGACATGTGGAAGAAAGAATATCAATCTTATAAAAACACACATACATTTCAACCTTCTGATAATTTATTTTTCTTTTATCAATGTTTTTATTTTTTTTTTGAAAATATAGTTTAGAATATCACAAAATATTTCAAGTGTGGATGAACCACAGTTTTGTGTAATGGCATATTATATTTTATTTCCCCTATGCACTTTCCTCAAGATATCATTGGCTTATCTGGATGTATAGTATACAAGCCAGTGAATAATGCAATATTGAATTAGGGTTGGTGATATCCTGCTTAAAATCTATCCTCTATCATGGAAATTCAACTTTGGGTCAATCACTGTCTCTAGGTCACTTTATTCAAAATATTGTTAGTTTAGAGAAAAATTGGGAGGAGGAAACACTATATTGATCCCTTGTGTTCCTGAAAGAAAGTAAATCTATCAAACTAAAGATTGAATCAGAATCTTTTCAGAAAGCATTTTGAAAATATCCCACTTGTTTCCTTTAGAAATATGAGAAATAATAATGAGATGGGCTGTAAAAAAGCCTTTCAATTGCAAAAGAAATTCTTCTTCAAGGCTTAATTAATACTTTATTTGGTTTTGAAAAACACAAAATGAATTCTTTGGTTTATTTACTTTTTTCAGAAGAGAAGACCATGTATTATTACCACAGCACAATATTTGACTGTTTTTTTTCCATATGTTTTCTATCACATTCAAGTCTAGATAATGTCTGACAGATAAAATAAAATAACCTTATATTAAAGAAAACCATACTGCTTACTTCCAACTGAATTTTCAATTGCTTCTTTGGACTTCTGAATACCCAGTCTGAATTTCTGCAAATCAGGGCGGAGCTTGTGCCCTCGATGATAAAAGACCAAAGCAAATTCAAAATCGCCCATTGTATACAGGGCTTCTGCTTTTTGATACAGTCCCTATAACAGAAAGGAAAATTACTGGACTGAAAAAAGAACAATTGGGAGAAATATATATTGTACACGCAAGTGAACAGCAAGTATACACACATTTGTCTCAACATCCAATAATTTGCCAGATGTGACCAACTGGAATTTGAGTACAATCCAAGAAAATTTTCTCTCTTCCATTGCCAGCTTTATACTGTTTTATTTAATTAGGTTTTTTTAAGAAACTATCTTCCAGTTTATCCCTTTGCACTTCTAATTTGCATTGCTTTCAATATGATTTTCTAACCTAGTAAAAAAAATTGGAATTGGGGAAAAAAACATAACTTCCTTCTAGCAACAAACTAGATAACCAATGACAAATTTTGAAATCTCCTAGTTTTGGAACAGATATCTCTGCTTACCTTAGTAAATTCTTTGTCAGTAGTCAGAGAGGCTTCTGCATCTTTTAGGGCGTTTACTGTATCTCCAAGTCTCAAGTAGCATTTTGAACGGGCAACAAGACAGTTCCTTTCACCAGGCTGAAGCTGTAAGGCCTAACCCATAAAAATAATTGTTTTCAGTCTCCCTCATATTATCACTGCTACAAGCTGAGCATTTCATACCCATTATTTCTCTGCTGAAATTGGGGGTATATTTTTCTTATGCGTAAATTGTATTACATAATTTATAAGCTGCATTCTGTTATATTGCTAAATTCTGGATGTTGTGATCATGTTCTCTGCAGCACCTATACTCTCTGTTTTAAGTATCATATTTTTGATTTGAGTGCCACAAAAAAACACTTTCTCTTCAACTTTTTCTTCTTCCATCTTTTTCCTCCATTTGTGTTTACAGACAGAAGCTCTAATAATAAATGAAGCATAACAGCGCTACAACATGCATACTGACTGAGCTTCATCTCAAAGATAGGAGGGAGCACAGAGCCAAATGGAAAATAAACAAGAAATTTGCTTTGTTTGCTATTAATTGTTACCCGCTTTTAAAAACCTGTAAGACCCTAGGGAATTGAACCACCTCTCTAACACTGCCTCCTCTATTTGAATAGCATATCTAAACAGCAAATATCTGGACAATCATTAAGAGTACAGTAAAGGCAGGCAGAAAATTCTAACTTTTTGCTGCCCCTCGTAATTCCTGGAGCTTAAAGGCAGTAGCCTGATGCATTACCTCCTTCCAGCTACAATGCCCCACTGCTGCAGCATTCCCCAGTCAATTCTCACTGCACCCATCACATCTGGGGACCTGGTCTGGCTACCCGGGTCTGGCTACCCGGGTGACCCAGACGCAAGTCCCCAGCTTGTCCTGCAGCTCCTCGGATAACCCGAGGCCTGTCTCTGTGCAGCTTTGCTGCGGGGAAACAAGCCTTTTACAACTGCCCTTCGTGGGATTCCCGCTCCAGTATTAAACCCTCCCCAGCTCTCGGCTCTATGATGCCTGCCTGCCTCCTAAGCAGGCAGGCTCATTTCTCCCAGCCCATCTAGCGACTTCTCCGAATATCCACATGGAAAATGCTCACGAAAGTGTAGTAGGACAGAGCTTTGTTGAGCTCCCCGCGCCGGCTAAGCATGGTTCCTTCAGCCATGAGGCTGGGGAATGTCCCACGCAAAACTTCCCCCTCGTTGTCCCCCATCTTGGAAGAAGGCAAAGCGCCGAGAAGGACGCGACGCAGTTGCCTCGCAACCTGCAGCCTAGCAACTGCAATACTTCCGGTAATCCGACGGGAAGCCGGATGGATCAAAAGGGTTTTAAAACTTTGGAAGAAGCCATCCAGTAGCATGGGAACCTACATAGTATTAGGATTGTCATACAGAGTTCCGGCCTATCACTAGATCAGGGGTCTCCAATCTTGGCAACTTTTAAGATTTGTGGACTTCAACTCCCAGAATTCTGGAAGTTGAAGTCCACAAGTCTTAAAGTTGCCAAGGTTGGAGACCCCTGCATTAGATGGCTTGTTGTATAATTTTTTTGCACTGCAGATATATTTTTTGCACTCTAGATACAGAAACCCTATTTTATATGGCTTTCCTTTTGCAGAACTATTAATCTAAGATAAACTGACTCTGCCCAATTTTGTTTGTTCTTTGACTGTCACTTGATCCCTTTCTTCTATTAAAAGTCACATCCTTGAGCAGAGATTTTATTTAAGGATCTCATCATAATTTAGCAAAGATCAAAAGTAAAGTTTCTTTCAAGTCAAGCTCATCTGGTAGGGATTACATGGACCCATCCTTGAAAATGCCCCTGCCAGTACTGACATCTGATAACACAACATCTGCAAGCCAACAACCAAGTTCAGGGAGCACCAAGGACACCACAATTTTTCTATTTTCAGATAGAGAGATGTACAAAATGGTCTCATCACAACAGGTTCATTAGAAATTCTTTTAAAGCATACTAGGCAGATAATAGTTGCTTCCCATTTTTAATAAGGTAAATTCTAATCAAATTTGTTTCATTTCTTGATAAATCCATAGATCCCTTAAGTAGAAAACAGAGACAATAGACTAATAGAAATAGAATAAATAATATTCCAGTTTCTTTGCAAATTGGATATTTGATAGGTTGTTGCAGAATCAATTGACTTCAGTTCAGACTCTTTTATCATCAGGTTACATCAGCCTTTCACAGGTACTGCTGATAAATTGCCATTATTTTCCTGGTGTCATGGTCAAATAGGAAGTGTAGTTAACACCTCAGAACAATAACATTCAAAATGGGTGAAGTAGAATAGTAAACAAGGCCAAAATTAACAGAATGAAATTGTGAAGTGGAGATGGTAAAATTCATACCCACTGTCTTTGAAAATCCCAGCATGAGGGATACATAAAAGTAAGACTTGCATGAAATCTCAAAACAGAACGTGATTTTTAAAAAGTGAATGCAGTTTCTGATTGCATAAATAACAATTTTCTGGTCATGGGAAAGAAGCATTTGACAAAAAATGTTTGCCAATAAACAGGGCCTAGCAGAATATCTACCTTGGGTAATTGTACTACAGGAGGCTAGGCAAACCAATTAGAATAGATTCCATGTTAGGCAACAAATATGGCAAATAGAATTGGGAAAAGTCCTTTGCTAAAAGAGTAAAGGAATCAAATATCTTTAAATTAGAGCAGAAAAGACTTGAAGGTTATATGATAGCCCTCTTTAACTATCTCAGCCTGGTTTTAGATATTTTTAAAATTCTTTTTCCTAATTTAAACTCACTTTATTATTCTACTTATTATCTTGATTGTATGTCCATAAATATATTTTATTGTGGTGAGTGCAATGTTTTATTTTTTAAAATGTAAACCTGCTGCATTTAGAGAATGTTTAACTGTATCTTAAAATATAAATAATAAATATAAATAATGTTTCAGTATTTCTTCACAATCAGATAAATTAAGTAAAATAATGGGAAAAAAACTTTGATTCCAATCTCCTACCTCTACAAAAAGCAATAATCTTTCCTATGGTAGAATTCATCAAATAAATAAATCCTCATTTTCTGGGATTGTTCTGGTTCTGCATTCCCGTTTCAAGTAGGGGGATGGCCTGAATGGCAGAACATGATCAAAGGATCAAATGAGGAGGGTCTAGTTTTCTCCCATGAACTAGAGGTGATTACCTAACTTGGAGAAAGGCTTTCACTATGATGATGTCAATTCACCTGAATGTTTTCTCTCTCAGATTAGGGAAGCACCACTCTTGATCAGAATTTCCATATGTGGATGTTGCACATGGATGTTTATATATATACAGTATGTATATAAATTTAAGTACTGAACAAAATATGATTGTGTTCTACTATATCATGAAATTTATTATTTTAGTATTGGTATGTATATGTTACTATCAGTGTGTGAAATTAGGCATTTTATAGATTGCTTAGGAAATCTATAGAATGCCAAAAATGGGACATGAAACTCTTAATATTTCACACATTTCCTAGGCCAGGGGTCAGCAACCTGTGGCTCTGGAGCCGCATGTGGCTCTTTCATTCTTCTGCTGTGGCTCCCTGTCGCCAATCAGCTCCACAATTGATAGGGCTTTCGGTTAGGACAAGTGGAGGAAAAAGGATGCTGAGCTAGAAGGAGACTCTATGGTGGCAGAACCAGACATCTGGTCAGCTCCAGAATTGAACAGGGGCTCCTGGTTAGGACCTTTGTGGTTCTTTGAATATGTAAGGTTGCCTACCACTGGCTTAGGCATTCTATGGAATGCCAAAAAGCAGACTGGCAAAGTATAAAATATTCCTACTAAAATGCTATTCTAGCCTTCCTTATTGCAACAAGTAGGTCAATACTGGTTTTTTTCTCTTGGTTCTTTTCAATAAGAAAGTCCTGTACTTTTTTTGCATTTCTTCTTTCCTTTTCCTATAGATCTTTTCAATAAAGGGTTAGGGTTAGGGTTAGGGTTAGAGTTAGAATTAAGATTAAGATTAGGGTTAGGTTAGGGTTAGGGTTAGAGTTAACCTTAACCTTAACTATACAATGTCAGCTTTTCACACATTGCTGGTAACATAGACACTACTTCAAGATACCTTTCAAGGTGCAAAGTGGGTAGGATAAAAACAAATCAAATAATTTAGGTTCTCCCCAGTTTGATTCTAGAGCTGCTTTTACAGTTCTGGCTAGAGACAAGTATTGCGGCTTTGAGAAAAATAGAGCAAGTAGGTGGTGATTGCATGTTACTGTGTTGCAACCAAATCTCACCTGAGCAATGTAATGTATGTTCAAATATCAAGTTTGCCTACAGCTTAGACATTAAAGTAAGCTTCTGGAAATTTTAGTTAAGGATGTAACTATTCTAATGTCATATATCAACTACTAATATTAATTGGTGTGTAGTTCAAATATGAGCATACATATTTTTAGAATTGGATGTTTAGGAAATACTTATTTTATTCTAATCCCAAATTAAAAATAAATATACATTTCTTCTACTAGTATACCAAATAACTTTCACATATCAAATGACATTACAGTATTTAATTAGGTAATAAAATGCATGAAGCAAGCAACCAAATTCAGAGAGCAACAAGAACACATGTTCCTATGAAGGAAAAAAAACTAAAGTAATTCATGATCATTTTCTTCTTACAAACTTCCAAGAGGTACCCAGTTGACCACAATGCACTACAGAACATTGAATTAAATGAACCTTGGTTTGAACTAGCAATGCTTTTTATATACAGTGCTGTTTATCAAAGCTGCATTCCTAACCAGGCAGTGAACCCCTCATCTGGTCTTCATGTCAATAACCATACGTAGGATTCTGTTGTATTATGGTTAGTTAGCATAGAAGCGGGTATTTATATAGCACACCCCTACCCTCTGAAATAAGTAGGGAGTTGTCTACTCTCCTTAAGACCTGGACGCCTGGAGTTACTGTGTCTGCAGAAGCTCTGTTTTGATTTTATTGTTATAGCCTAGACCAGAATGCAACCATATATTTTGCTGTCATGTTTTAAATCATTATAATTGTGTATTTTGATAGTGGAAGCTTCCTAGAGCCTTGAAGTGGGCAACCATAATAAACATTAATAAGAATAATATACTCAGAGCTACCGCTGAAATTAAGGGAAAAGAAGGAGGTGTCCAAGAAGTCCTACATTTGCTTTTTAAATGTATTTTGTGTGCTTGACTTTGGCCTTGCCTCACTTTCTTTTTAAAACTAGTGATTATGCTTATCATATTTTTAAATCTGAAACAATTAACTAAATTAAATTTGATGAAATATTTGTGCTACCTCTCTTTTGAAATACTCTTATGACACTTCCTTGTTCCTGCCCACTGATTTTTCACTGCCTAATTTACATTTTATTTTTTTACTTATTGTTTATTTATTGTTTATTTATTGTTTTCCGATGAACATTCAAGTATCAACTTGTATATGGCTGAGCTTGCAGACCTGATGTAAAAATAATGGACAGAGGGAATTCTAAATGAAAAGGATAATGAAGAATCTCTTCTGTCAAAACCTGCCTTCTCTCCCTCCCCCACTGTTATCTAATCCTATTTGGCCTCTTTTGAAAGGTCACTCTGGCATGTGTGACTGCACACTCTTCCACAACTTGCCCAATGCAATAGCAGCAGCTTACCTAAATCAAGCCACCATTAAATCATCCTGTTGTAATTATCTTTCCTGGAGCTTAACAGTACCATCAACTCTCTCTATTATATTCCTTTCACCAGTCTAAATGGAACACCTAATTCTCTTCCTTCCCCTTTCTTTTTCAATCTCTCCAAATTTATTTTCCTTTCTCATTCTGTTGCCTAATATTGCTGGATCCAAGTTTTGAAAAATTAATAAGTCTAGGATGGGTGTCTGCAACCTGTGGCTCTGGAGCTGCATGCAGCTCTTTCGTCCCCCTGCTGTGGCTCCCTGTCCTCTGAACCCACCACAGGCTGGCCCCACCCCTTGCCCTCCTCTCCCAGTCACTCCTCGCCTGACCTGAGAAGGTAAGGGCGATGGCGGGGGATGGAGACTCGCTCCATATTCCAGAGTGGGAGCAAAGCACCCCTGTACTCACCATATCTCGCAGGTGCTTCTTCCGACCTTTGTTGGTGCTGCACGGACCTCGGTCGCTCAGGGAGTTCCGCGACTTACTCTCTGTCCTGAGACACTGGCCCAGCCTGGCTATGACTGATTGTATTGACTGCATTGTAATGGACTTCAGGAGAAGGAGGGGACATCATCTCCCCCATTGTGAAGCATGCTAAATTTAACTGCAAGGTGCTGTGAGAGCAGCGGGCAGACTACAGAGGTGGTAACAACAGTTGCGTCAGCCACAGCCAGGCCGAGCCAGTGTCTCAGGGTGGAAAGCAAGTTGCACATGTCCCCGAGTGACCAAAGTGTGCGCAGCACCAACAAGGGCCGGAAGAAGTGCCTGTGAGATATGGCAAGTACAGGGGTGCTTTGCTCCCGCTCTGGAATATGGAGCAAGTCTTCATCCCCGGCCGTCACTTTTACCTTCTCAGGCCAGGTGAGAAGTGACTGGGAGGGGAGGGCAATGGATGGTGCCAGTCAGTGGTGGGTTCAGCCGACAGGGAGCCACAGCATGGGGAGGAAAGAGCTTATATTTTTTGGGAAACCTGAAATTACTCTTGATTTAAATATGGTAAAAAGCACCCAAAAGAAGAAGAAAGATCATCAGCAAAAAAACCCCAAACATCAACCCTCAACTGTTTTTGGAAATGATTCAAGAGGGAACACACACACATACACACACACAGAGAGAGAGAGAGAGAGAGAGAGAGATGAGAGGGAGATGGGAGGGAGAGAGAGGGAGAGGCAGAAAGAGAGAGAGACAGAGAGAGAGAAAGAGAGAGACAGAGAGAGAGAGATGCCTGTTTCCCACAGAAAAGAAAACACCAGGAGCCACAAAACCTGGGTAAGCATGGCTGGGGGCTGTGACTGGGTGGGAATGAGTGACGTCGAGTTGGCCATGCTCACCCAGGTTTTGTGGCTCCCGGTGATTTTTTTTCTGTGGGAAATGGGTCCAAATGACTCTTCGAGTGTTTAAAGTTGCAGACTTCTGGACTAGTAAAAGACTCAGGGCAGGTAACTAAGCAGTGCTCAGGGAATCCTGGAATGAAGACTTGCCTTTCTATTACCCAAAAAGTTTTGTGAATGTGTCATTATTGTCAAGTTAATCAGAACCAAGTTACATTTTTATATTCATTTATATACAATAGAAAATGTTTTGTTTGTACATTTACATGAAAATCAAACTCAAGAAGTATAATGACTTCTTAGTGAGGTGAGAGGAAACATTAATAGCCTTAAGAACAATTATGACAAGAACATGAGCTTCCAGTAAGATCACTCTTGCCAATAAGTTCAAAAGGGGACGGGTGAAACTAAGAGTAAAGCACATGTGAGGGTAGGTGGAGCTCTGTAGGCATGATGGAAGTTAATTAATTTAGGACATCCTAAATCAAATCTGGAAGAAGGCAATAACAAATCACTTCAATACCATTGCTAAGAAATCTGGCTGTAATTTTAGGTGAAGTTGGATATCAGTTGATTAAACTCTAAGTTACAAAATAGTTGTTGTTAGAGAATAATACCAAATTTCCACAAATAAATCAAGCCAGATCAAAACCAGATTGAAATCTGGTTGTTGAAGGTGCTAGTATTAAAAGAAGAGTTCTTCATTTCTTAAGGACACATAAAGTTAGATAATAGAATGCCTGAATCAGGAAAAAAATTGAACCAATCAAAGGAGAAATTAAACACAATACATTGAACGTTTATAAATGAGTTTAGGAATGGGCTACTTTAAATTGAATGCTATTTAGTGCACAAGCTAGACAAAGAAATAAGGAGGCAATGATAGTCAGATACAACAATGCTAAATATATCTTTTGGTATGATAGGATAATAATGTCTGTTACTGTCTATCCAGTGACATTAATTTTTATACAACTGAATGCACACACTAGAAATGTGCATATTTAAAAAATTGTTCAAAAGAAGTTATTTGGATCTCATGAAAGCGAAATATTTGTCTGACATTCCTTAAACAAACACAACTTTTTTCAGGCTTCTGCACGAGCCTGAAAAAGATGTTTTAATGAATAATGAAGAGTTAGGCTTGTGATTATGAAAAATATGAAGCAGTTCTCCTGAAATATGTTTGAAGCATGTACAACACTAGCACCGCTTACAATTTTAAGATACTGAGCAAAAAGGTGGGAAAAAATATATCTTAGTACTAAAAGGAAAATGGTAGAAGAAAAGGCTGAAGAAATGATAGAACCTGGGATGTACTATTTGGTTTGCACATATGTAATGTAATATAGATATAATATAGGAAGAGATAGTTTAATATCAGCTTTGAACTAAATGTTGTCCGTAGTCAATGCTTCAGGAACAAAATGTAGTCTCAATATCTAGATATCATTAACGATAAAACATCAGGGTCAAATTTAACTGTATAAAAACAATAGAAGATAGTGGAATGCAGTAGATTCAATTATGAAAGGCTAATGAATTAATTGCCCACAGAGCTCTGGACAGCCCCCGACTTACGCTCTTTCCGCCAAGAGCTGAAGACATAGCTTTTCCAACAAATTTGCTGATCTGATGGGTGGTTTTTTAATTGGATGGATTTTAAATTGATTGTCTGTGTAGTTATTTTTTATTGTTTTCATTGTCTTAATTCCTGTAGGCCGCCCTGAGTCCTTCGGGAGAAGGGTGGCATATAAGTATAATAAAATTAAATAAATAAATAAATAAATAATAGTGTCAAATATACAGATTAAACTAATGAGAATGTGTGATTTGATCTGGAGGAGATAAAAAGGAGGTAAAATCAGTGTAAGGAAAAGATACAGTATATTACAATTATCACAAGTGAAACAAAAGATATGGGAAGATAACTATTGTGATAACAGCGAAAAATTATTGTCAAAATTTCAAAGAAGAAAAATTCAAAATCACTTTCACTACAAGTTATTAATAGGGAAATCAAACTTGGATTACAAAAATCCACATGACCATAGATGACTGTCATAAGAAATTACTCTTCTGGGTTTTTTTTTATCCAGATGTTTGTATAGCCTTAATCTAATAATCCTATGTATAGTGCAATAAAGAATGAAGAAATCAAGAGATGTGCATGTGTGTTAATCTGTTAATAAACACCAGTTTTATATGTGCCAAGTGTATAAAGAGTCTTCCCTATAACCAGGAAGCTCTCACAAAATTATAGGTGCAGCTATCAAAGACACCAAGACAACTTTTCAACAGTTGTGAACATAATTGTATTTGATCACAAAAGGAAAGTTTACTTCACTCTGACACTCTAATTGATTAAGCTAGAGAACCAGTTTGGTTTGTTCTTCCAAGGCTGGGAAAGTTGTACCTTCAATTTGCAACAGTCCAACTGGTTATTCCAGATGTGTTGAAATATCTAAGTTTATTATTTATAACTAAGATATTTCATAACATTCAAATGGAATCTGGAAGTTCTTTCAACTAAAACTAACTACATTTGTTATTTAATTTTAAACTTTTTTACAACCTTGTGTGAGTATATATGTTATAATTTTAATTAATCTATATAGGTAATTCTTGAGTTATTATCACAATTGAGGGCAAAATTTCCATTGCAAAACAAAGCAGTTGTTACATGAGTCATTCTCCATTTTTTGGCCTTTTTTGCCATGGTTGTTAAGCAAATCACTAGAGTTGTTAAGTGATTCATGCAGTCATTAGGCAAATTCTAGCTTCCCCCATTGACTTTGCTTTTATCAGAAGCTCCCTAGGAAGATTGCAAACAACAATCCCAGGATGCTGCAACCATCCTGCATACATGCCGGTTGACAAGCGTCTGAAGTTTGATTGCATGACTATGAGGATGCTACAATAGTCATAAGTGTGAGAACTGTCTCCATCATCCCATTTCTCATGCATAGAATTGCAACTTCTAGACCTCAACCAACAAGAGTTCTGTAGAAGACACCATGACTTGTAGTTTCAATACTTTTGGCATATACATTGAGAAAGGCTCTCCAATTTCTCAAAACAAACTCTGGTCTTTCGTACTTATGTCCTGGTGTTAGATGCATGAACATAAGCTGTGCCATGACATCATAATACATGTTTCATTGTCCTCTGGCAGATGCCTATGGCAAGAACTGATTTTAACTTGGTCTCTGGGACAGTTCATACCCTAACAATAGGAGGTCCACCATATTCTAAATTTATGGACAGGGCAGTTCAGGGCAGTTCAGTCTAAATTATGAAAATGTGAATGGCATTTGTCATGTTATAACTAAATAAAAAGTAGCTTCACATAAGAAAATATGTCTGAACTCATGACACTGCCTTATTTTAAGAGATGATTTGGCTTTTTTGCTCTTTTTTTCCTCTATAAGAGCAGAGCAAGTTGGGGGTGGGGTGAATGGGTGGGATATGCAACAGTGAAAAGGCAAATTTGGAGCCTCTCCTTCCCTCATGGCTTCTGGGCTTAGGGGAATTATTTCATTCTATATATGACATCACACTACCCAAGCAGAGCTTGCATTATAATGGCATGACACTGGTTTTGTCATTTTGATGTAAGCTTTTGATCCTGCAGATCTCTTGGCAAAAGATATCTCGGTAAAGAATATCAATAAATACAAGGAAAGAGCAACAGCAAGAAATTAAGATGAGTTTTTAGAATATAAGAAAAATCACAAGATGAACAACTTGAAACTATAATATTGCTAATGTAAATTTGTTTTCATCTGATTGTAATTAAGACAAATCTACTTAATTCATTCTTGAATTAAGAAAAACTCAGGACAGTAAGTTACAGTAAGAAGACAAGAAAATATCCTGGAAGAAGGCAATGGTGAACTCATACAGATGACCTTTAATTTACAGCCATTTTTCAGAGATCATTTGAAATTATGATGGCTAAAAAATGGACTTATGACTCATACCTAAAATGAGGATTGTTGTACCACTCTCATGATCATGTGATTAAAATTCAGGCACCTGCATTTACAACCACAGTGATGCTTCAATTTCCCTGCCTGCCCATTTCCTCCCCCCATCTCTGCCCTTTTGGCCATGTTGTACCCTGATTTTGCAGGCAGTAAGCAGCCCAGAATTGCAGAGCTCCTCCAGCTATCTTCTCTTCAAGTTTCCCACACCAATCTTTCACCTTTTGTGCCCAGACACTGCAGCTGAAGCAAAAGTACCTTTCTGTCTTTACCTCCTTTTCAGACCCTTTTCACTGCCTTTGCTGCCTCCTTTTGGGACCCATTTTTGCCAGGTGCAAAAGATGAAAGGTTGGTGCAAGGAACTGGGAGAGAAAGCAGCAGGACAAATGCTTGCTTGCCAATCATTGCTTGGGGTGGGGTGGGGAGTGAAGTAAGGCATACTGGTAAGGAATAAAGAAATGCCTGATGGTTGGCTTGCTAGGGTGGGATGGAGGGCAAAAGAATGGCATGTCAAGCATGTCAAGAGCTGCCCAGTATGGCTTGGATTGGGATAAATATTTAATTAATGACTCATGATTCTTAGTTAACGACTGCAGTGGGGAGTGCCGGATTGCTTTCATATGTCAGTTCACTCACATGACAGCTTGCTTGCACGGACTTACAATAGAAATCACGGTTCCAATTATGGTCATAAATCAAGAATTACCTGTACATTGTTATTAAGAAAACTACATGGATGTTTTCCTAAGCTGAAGACTTTGAAGAAAAAAAACATATGCACAAAATGTCAGCATATTGGCCATTGCAAAAATGGCTGGGATACTAGCCAAAATAAAAAACAATGAAGAAATCAGATTGCCAAGTCATCTGCTGCACCAAAAAAAGATATGCGGCTTATTAGAACCATATTTGACATTTCATTTAATGGAAATGTAATCATTATATGCCACTTCAGCTAATACGTTAATGGTATCTTGGCTAGATTTCCTTGGCAGTGAATGGTCCTGTTGTATTAATACACATATAACCAAGTCAGGCATATTCCGGTCAGATCTCCTTATAATCACACGCTATATCTAGACTGCAGACTCTTTGCCCATTTTCTCTAGGATATACTTAATAAAGTACTGATAAAAGTTTCTTGCATTTCCTAGCTTCTTTCTATTGATCAGATATTCAGTGGCAGTCCTGGCTCAGTCACCATAGCCGTAGTCAGTATTTGAGAATTGTGTCTTGTTCCATTAGACTTTTGCACTGAGTTTTCTAACAGAAACATGTATTTTTTAAGCTGATTTTTTTTCCTCCAAGTCATTTTCATGAAGAAGTACTGTAGATATGGAAAGAACAGGCATCTCACTGACTTAGCATTTTGATAAGGCAACTGATTTTGTGAAATTTCAGTCTGGGGCTATATCAACGGTGAGTTGTCCCCGGTTCAGACCGGTTCTATAGAACTGGTAGTAAAACCGGAAGGAGGCTCTACCCACCGACCCTTCTGCGCAGAACACAGAAGAACACTTCTGCGCATGCGCAGAAGAGTGCGTGCGGCCCCCATTGCGAACTGGTAGTAAAGGTAAGTAGAATCCACTCCTGCGCTATATCTAACCCTTACAGGTTAAATAACAATCAGTTCATCCATTTAGTGCTCTCACAGTAGATTAACCTCACATTTGAGCCAATTAAACATGTTGGCTCCCATCTATTCACTCTTGTACCTCTTCTTTGTGCAAATGAGAGCAATACAACGGCTTTTTTCACTCTCTTGCCGAATTGGATTGCCTACCTGACATTGTCATGTATGATACCTGTCTAGACAACACACCTTTCTTTTCAAATTAAAAAAGAAAAAAAACCTGTGGAAAATAACTTGCATTTATCAGAATCAGCAATAGCGAAGGGCTGTAGGAGTATATTTGCAAGTTGCGAATTGTTATTTGCAATCCTATTATTCTTTTGATGTAGGAGTTTATCCTGTGATCTGAACATTGCAAATATTAATGAAGCATTAGACAGCCAAACTGTGTACCAATTCCATAACACATTTAGAAGTATAAACTTACAATTTTTGTTCTATTCAAGCTGTAAATGTGGTCTGTCTTTTATCCCATTTAAGAGATTTTATGTAGTTTGGTTCTTGAAAGAAATCAGCCAGTCACCTCTCTGAACAAAAATGTGTCTGGCAATTTTGCTAACTGTTATTAGGGAAGTTTTAGTAATGCTTCGTGCATTACTTTCACTTTTACAACAGCACATTTTTTAGAAATTCTTACAATAATCCTGTAAGATAGATCATAATTTCATTCAGGTCATATTAGCTGAAATTCTGGAAGTTTGTTCTAATTTAATTAATCTATTAATTAAGGCTGGATTCTTGATTTGCCTAAGGTAACTAAAGATCTGAATTTATATTGAAATTGGAGATTTCATATTTTCTTCACATTGCATTATATTTCCCATTTTATAAATGGGCAGAAAAAGAAATAATATGGCTTAGCCATTATTCACATCAGTTCAATATTCTTTTAGCAAGATGGCTTAATTATTCTATTATTTATGTAGGAAGAAAAATCCAGCCCTGTTCTAAGCTGGCAGAAATAATAAAATGGAGACTGGCTGATTGGAAAGAAGGTCACTATTTATTTGAATGCCAGAAACTTCAGCAACAGCAGGATGTTTCTGGGGTGGCTGACAAAATGGCTCAGTGAGTGGATGGATCTTTATAGGGTTCTGGGATTTTTTGATTGAGATGCTCTGGGGTGGGTGGGTTGTGCAATGTAGTGAGACTCCTGTCTTTTACTTTTCGAATAGTGGTGAGTAAATCTTATTATGTCCTATAGATCATGTCCTGCCCTTAGAATTTGGGTGGGGGAATGTAGATTTTAATCCCATCAGCTCCAATCTCTTGTGAGTTTTGTTTATGAATAGATTAGCCCAGTCTTCCTGAATGGATACAAAATCTCCATTCCAAAAGACCAGTTTCTTCTGCTTGAGGCTGTTTTTCTATGTAGGAAGCCGTGGGCTGCTTTCTGCCTTTAAGAACGTTTCCCCATTTCTCTTTTGAGGAAATATAATATTCTGCCTCTTTTTAATATTAATAATAAAGAATATTTTAATCTGGGCTGGGGCTTCCTACATTTAAAATAAACAATTTTAGTGCTGAAATTGCCTATGCAAACAACCACACACAGTTAGCTAAGAAATTTTGCTGCTTGGGGTAGAATAGCTAACTTTCTTTAGTTTCATATTTAGAAATTAATTATTAACTTATTTTGACACCTAAAGAAGAAAATCTCATAGACAAATCACCGAGCAAGTTTGTCCTTGTAAGAAAACTTTCTCCCTCTGCCCAATGACAAGACCAATACTGCAATACAATACAGTATTGTACAATACAATGCAGTATTGGGGGCAATACTGTCCCCAAACAAAAATGAATAACTTTGTGCCTTTTTAAAAATCTTAACCAATGTATCATTGCATGAACTTTTATGAATCACAGTTCAATGCATCAGATATGTAATT
>WNWU01013599.1:4888127-4918528 GCA_012654045.1 Ptyas mucosa
ACGTAAGCTAAGATGTTCCTCAGCCCTGGTTCTGTGAAATCTTATATTTCACATATATATATTCATGTAATGTGTCATGTAATGTGGCAATGATAAAAAGAAAAATTAATCACCTACAATATTGTTCATAGGATTTCTTCTATATGGTAATACTAAAAGCACATTTTGTTCCTTATAAAATGCTCGTCCAGCACCCTTGTTTTTTGGTAATAATTGACCATGACTATCTGAGAGCAGATTGGCTGCAACTGCTATTATTCGGCTGTTTCCAGTTAACAAGGAGTCATTGAAGCATTGCTTTTATTTTTGCTGCCCTCTGCTTGGTTTTTAAATTTCCTGGAAATTTAAAGGACTGCTGTGTAGAAACCTTTGCTGACGAAATGAAGAAGTGGGGGGGAGGGGGGAAAGGTGGACCATGCACAATTTAATTGTACTCTCACCCACACTTATTTAAAACATAGATAACTAGTAGTAAAATTATAATTTTATAATTGGAAAGAAAAAAAGAGAGAAATTTTGGCGCAAGCACTGGGATTTCCAACACGTTTAGAAGCAGTTTTTTTTTCTACTTCTAAAGACGAGAGGCTCCGAAGACTCCTTTTCAAATGTAACTAGGTTTTTGCATTAACTTCCCCACTGATCAAATTAGTGAAACAAATACTCTTTACAATGATAGTAAAAGGTTATTTTAAAATAAAACCACCCTAAAACAACTTGTCCTCGGTTTCCCGGCCCCCTACTGCCTCCACACGAGATGAAAGTCGAAAGTCACAGATTAAAAAAAAACTGCAACTCCCATTAAGCTTTGCAACTCTCTCCCGCTCCGCCCCCCTAAGCGTACGGTGTTCTGCCCACGGGAGGTGAGCCAATGAGCGGAGTCAGGCACTGCTCAGGCAAGCAGCACGTGGAGAAAATGCTGCCCTATGGCAGGCCTGGAGTGCATCTAGCCATATGAGAAGAGGCAGAGGAGGCGGTGGCGGCTGCGAGAGAAAAAGACGGAGAGGGAAGCAGCAGGAAGACTTGGACAAAGGCAGCAGGATCTACTTCAGAGTTAGGAAAGGCCTGGCCTGCGAAGGGCAAGGCATTTTAACCCTAAGGTAAGCGGGAAGGGGAGAGATTCGGGAAATATTGCATTCCTTTCTTTTAAGCGTTTTCCTTAACTACGCCTTTCACAGGGATGTGTGGGAAATAAGTGAACTCCTCGGACTGCTAAGGACGTTTAAAACAAGGCACTTTTCTGGTTATCGTCGTTGGAGCAATTCCTTTTCCTCCTAGCAGAGTTGAAACCAACGCACCGGTTCTATAAGTGTCCAGTCGCTGAATAAAAGCGGTACCTGTTCACTTTTTATTTAAAATTCTGCTTCCCGGATGGTGCTACGTAGATAAATAGTTACTGTTGCATTAATGTATTCAGCATCAAAAGTGCATCATACACTTTGGCAAGTGTATCTGTGGATTGTGAAACAAGTGGGCTGCGGAGCAATCCCCTAGTTTTAGTACACACACTTTAACGCGCGGAGTGGCAATTTATATTAATTGAGCAAAATATTACGTAAATTAATGGAGATTTCTCTCTCTTTCTAGAAACTTTTGATAACTAGTTAATAAAATCATAAGATAGAGGGAAAGCAAGAAAGACAGACATAGAATAGTTTTAGCTTCTGTCCCTCTCCTACATAGGAAGGGAAAAAATATGCTACCACTTCAGGAATCGATGGAGTCATTTTTCTCTTCCTCAGTTTGGGAACTTGTGAATCATCTGTTGATATAAATTTGGGATTGAGAAAGGAAAACTGCTTTCTCACACACTTCTTTAAATCTGCAGACTTCCCAACTGCAAGGCATGGTGTTCATGGCTCACTTTCAAAAGCTTCAGAAAATCCTCACAAATATGATACATAGTTCATTTTCTCTTTAAGAGCCTAATGATCCTTCATATTCTATGAATGTCTGTTTTTTAGGATTAAATGCTTGAGAGGGCAGCCCTTGCTTCCTTCGGGCATTTGCCTCTACGTTGAAGAAAAATACAAGATATGTAGATATTTTGTGTGTGTTTGTATCCCGCCTTTTATTATTTTTACAAATTATTATAATTTATTATTTTTACATATAACTCAAGGTAGTGAATATATCCAACACATCTTTCTCCTATTTTCCTCACAACAACAACCCGGTGAAGTGGGTTGGACTGAGAGAGAATGACTATTCCAAGGTCACCCAGCTAGTTTTCATGGCTGAGGCAGGACTCGATATAGACCATTTAATGCAGCAGTCACCAAAGACCACTGGTGGTTGGTGAAAAATTTTTAGTGGTCTGCAGAAAAATTATTTGAATTTTTTATATTGCACCGAATACTATTTATCTTTTTTAAAAAATCATGTTAGTGGTCCGCAGGATTTAAAATTATGAATTTAGTGGTCCCTGAGGTCTGAAAGGTTGATGACCCCTGATTTAATGTGATACATAAAAGAATAGAGGAAATAGGTTTCTCCTGTTATGTTTTACCACAGCACCTGAAATATACTATGAAAAATTGGTACAAGGCAATGATTTGTCTTCATCACACTTTCTACTCTTTCATAGTGATTTTGCTTCTGCTGTTAACTTTTTCCTATGTCTCAGAAGTATATTGATTGTCCTGCATTCTCTGAATGAGCTGATTGAAATCCAACCTGAAAATTTTTATAGAACCCTAAAATCCCTCAATGAAAGACATGGGCAAAATAATACGCAGGCAAGAGTTAGTGAACAGGATGCCTCTGAGAACGTGACTAGCTTAAGATTCTCTATTCAGTACTAGAACGAAGCAACAGGCTGATTTGGACTCTTCTATCCATATTTGTTTCTGTGGATGGCTATGACCTTTTAAAATATGACCTTTTAAAATATGACCTTTTAAAATATCACTGTTGTTAGGTGGGCAGGCATAACAATTTGCTTTTTATTTTGACACTTAAAATTGATTGAGAGTAATGTCACTGTCTTAATGATAGGACCAACTATTAGGAATCTACAACAAATCACTCAGATACCTACTTTGCTATATCCCTATATCTCACCAATGTTGCCAGTTGGTCGCTGTTGACAAAAAATTTGCAGTGCGATAGAAGGAGTAGGAATAGGAAGCTTTAGCTCACATATTCTTCCTTTTGGACAAAACCATTAATTACCCTGAAGTCTAAATGGAGTTGATTGTGTTGAAACAAAAGCTTAGTAGATCTCCAAAATTTCAGGTGAAAATATTTTTAGAGGGAGATCATTTTAGTGAACATTTTTTGGTCTGGAATCTGATTTGCAAATATATCTTGCAAGTTGTGACTTCTTCCAAGAGAACCTCATGCGTTTTTCCTCCAAGCAACAATTCTTTCAAATTTTCTAAAGCCTCCTTGCCCTGGAAAAGTTTAGCACATTTAGTAGTAGTGGAACAGTGGTTAAAATGCAGTGTTGCAGCCTAACTGCCCACAGTAGGAATTCAATCCCAACTTGCTCAAGGTTGACTCGGCATAATGAGGACCCAGATTGTTGGGGGCAATATAATGACTCTGTAAATCACAATATATAAATCTGTAAATTGCAGTATTATTGCTATTGCTATTTACCAAACATGGAGAACCTTCCTTATCCTTCTAGATCTTTGTCTTGTTAGAGGAATTTTGGCATATACCAATAAGCTGTTCAACAGTAGATAATCATTTTTTTTATTTCTGCCAGCCTTTCCAGGTAGGCCAAACAAGAAATAGACCAGATGAGCTAATTCTACTTTATTATAAGGTTGCGTTAACAGAACCTTGCAAGTCTAATAATACAAATTTTCTGTTGTCTCTTTCTACAGCCGGATTACTTAGAATCCTTTCTGAGTGTCTTCTTTTCTTATGCAGCTGTGGGCTCCCCCCACTCATTTGATTGTTCCCTGGGCCATCTCTTTCCCAGGGCACATCCCAAGGTTCCTTACTATTACAGTTTCAGAGGTCTTATGATGAATTTTTTACCTCTTGTTTCAAATTAACATAATGCCATTGGATGCTCTGTCTTAAAAATAGTGGAACAAAAATCTTAGGGAGAAAGGTAAATATTACTGAGAAGTTCTTTAAACCTGTATCAAATACCTATTTATAAAACCGATATAACATTAACCTTTTCATCATAATGTCACATATAAGCATGGGGAATTGACAGAATAAGGTTCTGATACTAAATCTGAGCGGTTATACTATCACTTTGGTAGTTTGGAAGATTTGCTCTGCTAGATGTTCTTTTCTATGTGTATAATTTACCCACACTTCTTTAATACAGACTCAAGCAGTTAACAGTTCCAATTAGGAAACCTTGGAATGATAGCCTAATGGATTTTGAAGGGCTATACTTTTAGGGATGGCTGCCTTAAAATAAAAATCTGATGGATTTTTGTGTATAAGGAAGCTTTTGGGAATGACAGAACAAGAAAATAATTGATCTTTTTCTTTATGTTGTTTATCCACATGTCTAAGCAATTTTGAAGCAGCTGAAATAACCATTAGTTTATTAAGTCACACATCAGTGTGTGGTATGTCAGTTTCATCACTGTGCCATTTTATTCTGAGCCTAATATTTTTGGCTTTGTTTTCTGCTGATACTTGTCAGTTTTCTGTGTTGGTCTGTTGTTTTTAGTCCTTCCATTGAAAAAAACTAGGGACCATTTTGATGAAAACCTTAAAGCTTGCAATGAAATGCTAAAGGGGTCCCTGCCTTTTCCACTTTGTTTAAAGACATTAGCAAACCCTAAAATGCAATCTCATTTTATTCAAATTCTAGTTCAGTGGGTGTTTTTCATTCTCTATCCAAAAGCAGATTGTATCTATGTTTTACATTATTAAATCAGAGAAATGATAAACCCAACCAAGTTAAAGCCATGTTGTTTAAGCTTCTTAATAAAACAAAGGAAATTTGTTTAGATAAATTCTGGAATCTTCCTTTTCATTATTCTGATTGCTGGGACTCATCATAGCTATATTAAAAAGCAGCAATGTAGCCCTACTATGGCCTTGATCTTATCTACCTTATGATGGTATTCATGTTAGAATGTACTATTCATTTTTAACTGAATTCTGAACTTATTTCATACAGCAGTTGTTTTATAACTTATTTTAAATTTATTTCCTTAATTTTCCAATTGTTTGATTATTTTTTATGGTTTATAAGGTATTCTCAGTCATTTTATATGTAAAATGAAATATATATATGTATTAGGAATGAAATTATATGTATTTAATATTAATATCACTAAAGTTGAAAAATACTTTAAATATTCATTTTCTGGAGTTTTTTAACTTTCAGTCTGACTCCATAAAGCTATATTATCTCTATTTTTCCATCTGGATTCAGTTGTTGGCAACATATTTGGAAACATGGCATAAATTACTTATTTGTGCGTTCCAATTCAATCCCCATTTTGATGACAACAATACAACTCTAACTATCTTGACTCTTGAGAAGACTGGCCTGGGTAATTTTGCCTTTACCTCTTTGTCAAACATTTTTCCCCTCCCAAACAAGGCATATTCTTGTGCTAAATAATCTTGACAAACACTACATTCTTTCTGAAATTGGGATCATGGTATTTTAGCTCTGATGAGGAAAAGGCCTCTTTGTGGGCAGGTTATATCACCACTCATACTAGCCACTCATATGCTTCATCATATTGGTTGCCTAAACCTTTTTGCTCTTGTCATCTGTGGCCTAAAAAAACAAAGACTTGACTTTATTACCATTTTCCCTGAAGTTGTTCTTTTTAAAAAAATATATAATTTTATTTAATTGGTAAAGAAATATAAACAATGAACCAAGAAAAGAAAACTGGAGAGAACAATGGGATATTATTTCCAATATTAAGGACATCAGCAAAGAAACTTCTGTATTCATATTCTGTTGTATTAGCACTTTTATTAAAACTGTTCCTCTTAGGGAGATCTTTGATCCATTTATTTTATTAGGTCAGAGTTTTGTTTTTTTCAAAACCTTGGACCATGTATCCTGTGCTCAGGAAAGTACTTCTGGAATGTAGAGAGCACCCACTCTTAATATAGTTGAAATAGAAGACACTTCTTCACTAAATACTTCCATGGGTGATGGTGGGTATCAAAAACCACTCATCAGAAGGGAAAGGTAACCCTTCCCCCACTCCTCAAAGTGCTCTCACTATGCAATTCATTGGCATTTCTGCAAATTGGTAGGATGAGAGAAACTGGTTCTATTTCATAACATGTCAGGTTCTTATTTCCTATTTCTTTTTAAAAAGTCATGGGGACAGAGAGTCTGGTGAGTACTAAGGGGGGATATTTCTAGGCTTCTTATGTATCCCTGCAAAATACAGCTTCTAGTGCTTGCAACTTCCATATTGTCTGCTGTTAACAGCAACACGTCAGCTGCATTGGCAAATTTGAACTGAGGAATCTTCATAAATGAATAACCATGCTTAAGTTAATGCTTGTTGAGTGATTTTGGATTTTGCTGCCTATTCACTTTTATGGATAAATTTACATCCCTGCTACATGGATATGTCTAGCATAACAATAACGATTCGCTGTTGAAGTAGAGTAGCTTCACTTAGATCCTTTAAAATTAGTTCTAAGCAGTTTAAGAAGCTTGGCATGTCCCTATCTGCATTGGAGAAAGCTTATCTTGTTCATTAGGAAATGAAAAGTGAGTTTCTGTAATAAAACCTTTAAGACAAGGTTGATTCAGCATTTGTATTAGACAATTATTAATATGCCATCCTTTTTGCAAGCCAGATTTCTACTTGCAGTATTTACAGAGGGGCAAATGTGATGGAAGACACCCAGCTGCTGACGTGTAGGCTTGCCTTCACTGTGCTGGCCTCTTCTTTATTTGCACAAAGCAGCTTGGACAGCAGTTAAACCTTTGTGGTTTTGAAGGTCCTGTGGTAAATGGCAGCTGTTCTAGCTAAATTCGGTTGAACAAGGATATGATGCCCTTCCTATTTGAGGAAGGCTTTGAGTATTAACAGTTCATCTGGCATTTCCTGAGCATACTTTGCATTGTTTCAAATCTTTTTGATGAATGCTAATCAGAAGCTGCCCTGGATCTGTATGTGAATAGCAGCAGAAGGCAATGGCAGATTCCTTTTTCAATCTATCAAAGTAGATGCATAGGTCAGATTTGCATAATATTGCTGTCTAGCAGGAATATGCAACTTCAATGCTGCAACCGCATATTAGAAAGTTAAAGCTATTTAGATAGTGAAGCCTGATAAGTGGATTTCCACTGAGTGAAGAACCAGTGTGCTAATACCTATCATAATGTACAGCAGAGATTTACAAAGTTTCTACTCTGCTCTTAATCCCCAGTTTCACAAAAAGGCAGTGCAAGATAATCACAAAATTGAGGGAGAGTATTGCCTAATTACCTGGCAATTTTAATAGGCCTAGACAATTATGCAAGTGTTTGGAGCTGTAACTTGCTCCTGACAAATAGGAGAACCACAAGTGAGGTTACCACAAAGGTGGTGACATCCCAGGAAGGGAAGGAGTTGAATCTTTTTGGTCTTTTAAATGTGGGTTTAAGGGTGGAAATGGAAGGGGGAAATCTCTTCGAGACAAACCATTCTTAGCCCTCCAAATCTTCCCTACCCATAGAACAGATTAACTAACTGAACAACAATTTTGCAAACCATCACCAACATTGAACAGCAAAATGGGTGAATTTCAGAGACACATTTTGATGCAGTTTTGGAAACTTAAGGGAAGTTTTAATGATTGGAATGGAAACATGGTTTGAGATGCTGGCGAATTACAAGTGGGCCATGAGTTCTGAATCATATTTTGTCTATTGGAAAATAATTTTATTGCTGCAATAATTTTCTAGAAGCTGTAGTAATTTTCTAAGGGCATATAAATAATAGGCTTTGGAAGGGGCAAGCTCAGATTTGGTCATTTCATGCAAAATTTATTTCAGGAGTTCTTTTTGTGTTACATATTTTTCCATATATATAGTGATTTTTTTGGCTGCTTTGCTCAATTCCAAATTTTTCTCTTTTTGGAAAAATCAGTAGCTCTGGTTGCTGACTGCCTGGAGCTCAAACTGCCTGTTTTTGTTGTCTGCCTTGAATTTCATTTTATAGAAGCTATATTCATAGCATTGTATGAATAGAAGATGAATGAATAGAGGAAGCTGTATATCATTTAGATTTCTTTATGCGGGACAGGTTGCTTGTCAATTTTTTTTTTGACTCAGAATTATTCAGATCTTTCTCTTGTCATGCTTCTTTGCTTTTGCTTCTGACACATTTCTGGCATATTCACAGGATAGGTTGACAGTAACAACTTGAAAAAATGTGATCCTTTGGCATAGAAGACCTTAAAACCAGTTTTCTGTGCCATCCTGAAATGAGTCTTCTCTGACTGCTCCTGATACAAACATGTACTCCTTCAGTATTAATGAAAATTGTGCATACTCTATTCCTACCATTCCATTAGCTGGAAAAGCCATCTTTTTTTGTTTGGTGACTAGCCTGATTCCACCAAGTAGAAACAAGTGGGGAAAATGCTGTAATGAAACTTTTCTGATAGAAATTCCAAGGAGATAGAAAGATTCTATCTTTTTAGTCAAATGGCAGAAAATGGGCTTGATTCTTGAAAAAGTAGGAGGCATTTTGTGTATCTATTCCCACATGAATGAATCCATCTGTGCTTTCTGGATCTATGTACATATGCAGATCTATAAAACAGGTTCCTCTAATTGCGGGAAGTCAGAGTCTAGCCAATCTTGACTGATCACGAAAAGCTAAGCAGGGTCAGAACTGGTTGTTCTTGGGATGGGAGTCTCTCAGGAAAAAAATCTTCCCAGAAAAAAGCCTTTTCTTGTCAATAAAACAGCATAGTTACGGCTTTTAAATTCACCTTACCAGGAATCAAGCTCAAGTTGAAGAACAAAGAATTGGGGGAAGGGTATTAAAATGATATTGGCTTGCTCTTAAGATTAGTAATAATGCTTTCATCATGGCTGGCCCTTGCCGACATCACTGAGAAAATAATTGCATGAAATGAATTTGAACGTCATTGAGTTTCAACATGCTCTGGGAAAGCTGCGTTTTGCTATTTATCTTTCACCGAGCACTGCATTTTGCTATTTGTTTTTCACTTGTGTTTGTGGAGTTGCTGTTTGCTAAGTAATATATTGATTTCAGGGTTGTCTACAAGCACTGAAGTAGAACTCTGTTTCAGCACTTCTTGTTCTAGATTTTCTTGTTGTTGGGATACAGGGATCTTTTTGGATTCAGAGCATATACAATGCATTACCTTTAAGTTATAGATCTATCCCCAGTGGTGGGATTCAGCCAGTTCGCACCACTTTGGTTGTTAACTTTCTGAGCAGTTTGGTGAACTGTTGTTGGAAGAAATTATTAGGGCAGAGAACCGGTTGTTAAATTACTTGAATCCCACCATTGTCTATCCCACATAGTGACATCCAGTGACATAGCTGGGGGAAGGTTTGTTCAGCTGTTTTCCTTTGCAAATAATATTTGAAGCTGTTAATTTATAGATTGTCACGCCATTAAAGTAGCTGTGATTTGTGTGTATTCCAAATATCTTTTTCTCTCTCCTACCCATATTTTGATTTGGTTTTCTTTAACACAAGCTGTGAGCTCAGGCCTTATATTTTGTCTATATACCCAGCAATTACATTCAAACCATCAATAAAAATGGGTAATTAAGATGTAGTTAAGATTCTGCTTAAGTATGACTACCCTATGAAGAATAAAGTCTACAATCTTATACTGCTTAATAGGACTTGCTCTGAGTAGGCAGTTATAGGATTGTTTAATTAATGAATTGATTAATGTTGTATTTTCCAGTGGCTATAATTCTAAGCAACCATAATCTTCAAGCATACAGTCATTAATCGATATGGACATCTTCACTTTCCTTTTTTTAAGACACAGAAATGTAGCCATACCACTTCTGTTAGTAGATACCTTTTACCAAGTACCTAGAGGCAAGCACAAGATGGACTTTGAGGTATTTTTGCAAGGATATATAATGAATTTTTAGCAAAAATATGAATGCAAACCTGCTTGGGTTAGAACTACCGGGTCTGGGCTGCAAAAATCTGGGCAGCAGGAAACAAGATACGGGAAATTTTAATTATTTGCTGGCTGATGTTTGGTCAGATTTTTTAAAGCTCTATTACGAAGTTGTCTGCTGAAAGCCATAGCTATTTGCTTCCAAGACTTTCCAAAAGCTATCTGCTATTTGCTCATCTGTAGGAATATGTGTTGTATCTTTGAAAGGCAAAGAGCCTTAATGATTTCTTGACTCTTCAGATTAATTAGCTACCTTTTTATCATCATCATTATTGTAGAAGACAATAGGCAACCCACTAGATATTTTACTTCATCTTTATTTTATTTACGTATTTATATCCCACCTTTATTATTTTAACAAATAACTCAAGGCAGTTATCATATTCAACATATATTTCTTCTCATATTTTCCTTGTAACAATAACCTTATGAGGTGGATTGGGCTGAGAGAGAGTAACTGGCTCAAGGTCACCTTGCTGAATTTCATGGCTAAAGTGAGACTAGAACTCATGGTCTTCTGCTTTCTAGCCTGGTGCCTTAACCACCAGACCAAACAGGCTCTGGTAATTTTTAAATTATAACTCCGATAAGCTTTATGTGCTGGGGACTGATCAGAGTTTTTAAGTCTAAAGCATCTGCAGAATACCAGTGTGGTGCTACCTATACTTGGATATAGAGAAATCCAAGTGCCTTAATTGCAAGCAGATTGGACTGGTGCAGTGTAAAATTTTTAAAAGTCTTACAGTCCTTCAGTAGGATCCTGCTTTTGAACTGATTCCCTGCACTTTGTGCTAGCAGCACACAATTTGGCTTTAGGATGAGGTAATATGGGTGCTGTGGAAGCATCTTAGAAAAAGGATGCAAGATATTCTCTCTGTATGTATTCATTGTTTGCATGGAAATGGTATTCATTTTATTAGCCTTGACATGTTGGTATGGCAAAGAAATCTGTTGGAAGGGCTGTGGCCTTCTCATTTACCATTCCCAGATCCTGAGAGATAAATGTTTCACAATTGTAGTCAAAAAAAGAGTCATTGTTAGAGTGAAAGACCAAGAATTGGTCTCTTGGGAAGCTTTTCTGTTGCAATTCTGCACAAGCTACTCTTCTGATCATATTTTTTTTTATTCTTATTTATATGCCGCCCTTCTCTGGAGACTCAGGGCGGCTTACAATGCGTTAAGCAATAGCCTTCATACTTTTGTATATTTTATACAAAGTCAGCTTATTGCCCCCACAAACCGGGTGCTCATTTTAACCCACCTTAGAAAGGATGGAAGGCTGAGTCAACCTGATATGATTATATGATCATAATCTTATAATTAGAGAAGAAAGAGATATGGTAACTTCTTCCTCAGAACAGAAAAAAGATACGAGAGAGAGAGGGGGGGAAGGAAGGGGGAGAGAGAGAGAGAGAGAGCGAGAGAGCGAGAGCACTTTAGCTTTCCAATATGAAATAGCACTTAGAGTATATGATTAGGACCAGATACACACAAATTCAGGTCTTTGCCCATCTCTGGACCCTCACGTGACAACTTAGGGCAAATCACAAGCCCTCTGTCTTACTATCTTGAGTAAGAGAAGAAAAGTTGGATAGAAATCTGACATAAATAACTTAAAAGTTCATCCTAGATGGGATTGCTGGAAGGATGCCAAGGTAAAAGATTAAAGCAAGCAAAGTGAAGCAGTTAACTTCTTGGGCCGAGTACCTTGGGATCACAGGAGCCTTCAGCTACTTGATTTCAGAACAAGGCTAAAAGTTCTCTGAGGGCAGATAAGTTGAAAGTTCTTGCTTAAGGGAGGGAAAAAGGGAGAGAATGTGACAAGGACCACATCAGCCTCTTCAAATCCTCTTTCTTGTATTTTGCAACCTTGGCTATTAATAGAGGCTCTTCAATCAGCAGACTTGATTGCTTTACCTGTAATTGTGACTTCCTTGTCCTCCTGCTGTGGTATCTCGCAGCTTTTAAAATGTGAGGAAAAGACTGTGTGGTGTATATGTGCAGGACTAGAGAGGGTTTCTAAAAAAGATAATCACAGAATGTAGTTGATGGGCTTAAACACCAGGTGACTCAGCCAAAACAGTGTCCAGACCTCTTGTACCTGAAACAGAGATACACTATACTTAGTATTTGCTAATAGCTATACTCTAGTTATTTTTCAGTGACTCTTCTTTGATAAATATAAAGTTGGACTCCCACTCCATAAGAACCTTTAAAGATCAAATATTTATATTTTAATGTATTTTTAATATCATATTTGTAACCTACTTTAAACATCTCTGGGGGAAAAATGGTGTGGGAAGTAGTACTTGGAGTTAATACCAGGAATATGAACCCTTTGCCTTGTAAATCAACCCTATTTTATTTTGATTGCTAGTAGTTTTCCAAAAACTTTAATGCTGATCTATGTCTGATCTTTTAAAATCAGATTACATGGCATTCATATATAAGAAATATCTGTCTGTCTATTGTTCATCAGAAGTTCAAAGGGACTGAGATTTTCACTTTGGGCTGAATCAGCCTATGTGTTGAACCCATAGATATGGAGAAGAAGTAGACAAACATTTCTGTAAATTTATTTTGCAAGATCACTTACTTTTCCAGTACTTCTGCCTAGTCAAGAATTTTATGTATGGAAGATAATGATGTGGAAAACAGGCTTCCCAAAGCATGGATAATCAGGAATTGCGTATGAATATCTTAAAAGTGAGGGGGATGGGAACCATAGCCTCAACTCTTCCACAAACAGAAATATTTGCTGGAAACAAGATTAATTTATAACTCTCATATACAATCAGATTGTTGATAACATCTGTTCGCTGTGAAGCAGCAAATGGTACAGAATGGACTAAGAGCTAAGGAGATTCAAAATTTGTTCTAAAACAGTCAGAGCAATACAGAGATAACCATGCTTATTATACAATTTGCATAGCAGTGGAAAGCATGCTAGATTCATAGCAATCTGATAACTAATGTTACATTAAACTTTAGAGCTTTACTAATCAGAGCGGAATGTGGCAACCAAATCTTATTTTCTATAGTTCTCATCATGATAGGATAATAGTTCTCATCCAAAGATGAGAAGATTTAAAAGAACAATCTGACACAAAAACATTTGGTACTGATGACATATATTTGTTCCTATCTGTGTACCAAGGAGTGTATCTAGAAATAAATGCTTAGTCAGCACAGTACAAAAATCCATTTGGGTGATGGATTTCAGATGATTTGTAGAGAGAGAGAGAGAGAGCTCTGAAAATCTTTATCTGTAACCATGCAAGAAATGAAAATGTGTGTTAATATTTCCTTGACTGTCAGATGTTTAAATATAAGCAAGAATTTCATAAAAGAATAGTGAGTCATTTTTGAAAATTACAGAACTCAGCTTTATATAGTTAGCATATGCCCGTGTTGGCAAACCTATGGCACACGCGCCAAAGGTGGCATGCATAGCCATATCAGTGGGCACGCGAGCTCAGCTCAGAAGTAGGGAAACAGGCTGTTTCCTGCCTCCAGAGGGCCTCAGGGATGGTGGTGAAGACCCGTTTTTTGCTGTCCCCAGGCTCCAGAGCCTTTCTAGGAGTCTGGGGAGGGCAAAAACAGCCTTCCCGACCTCCACAGAAGCCCTCTGAAGGTCGAAAACGGCCTGTTTGCCAACTTCCAGTGGGACCAGAAGGCCCGTTTTTTGCTGTCCCCAGCCTCCAGAGCCTTTCTAGGAGTCTGGGGAGGGCGAAAATGGCCTTCCCGACCTTCCCGGAGGCCCTCTGGGGGCCAGAAATGGCCCATTTGCCAACTTCCGGTGGGCGCATAGAATTATGGGTGTGGGCACACATATGTGCACGACACCCCTAGCCCCCATGTCCTGGCACGCGATGGCAAAAAGGTTAGCCACCACTGGCATATGCCCTTCCTTTTGGCTCAGTTTTATGTTTCTTTTTTTTAAAAAAAATTAATTTGATTTATATGCTGCCCTTCTCTGGAGACTCAGGGCAGCTTACAGTGCGTTAAGCAATAGCCTTCATACTTTTGTATATTTATACAAAGTCAGCTTATTGCCCCCACAATCTGGGTCCTCATTTCACCTACCTTAGAAAGGATGGAAGGCTGAGTCAACCTCGAGCCTGGTGGGATTTGAACTTGCAGTAATTGCAAGCAGCTGATCTTAATAACAGTGAATTAGTCCACTGCGCCACCAGGACTCCTGTTAATTGGTTACTTGGTTTGTCCCTGGAATCTTAAGCCAGGAAAGGAAGCACACCGATGACAAGAGGGAACCAAAGCACTTGGTTAGGAAGTTTGACTTTCTTGCTGGTTGCAGGGGAAGTGAAGACTTTTCTTCCTAATTTCCTTGCGGTATTTTTCTTCATTTTTAAAAAAGCACATTTATTATGGGCAAAAAGGTAAGAGAGGGGGGGAAAGCATTCATTCAAATATTAAAAAAGAAAGGAGCACTTCAAACTATTGTAGGGCTGATGGGAAATATGCCTTATTGTTGTTCACTTTTCCAACATATATTTGGAATATTTTAGATAATTTCTCTTGATGTCATGATTCATAATTTTATAAAAAATCTCTTTGATCATAACATAATGCAAATTTCAACCTTTTCACTATATATTTTACTATTGATCATCTCTTTATTATAACCAAAATTCTTAGCCCACTTTATCATATATTCTTTAACCTGCTATTCCCTTTCAAATTTCAACAAAAATTTATATAGTTTACTGATTATATGTTCATCATGCTAGCCATTGTACTTCAGATTCTGTCTTTCTTTGCTCCATATTAATGCCAAGACAGTTTATCCTTTTTAAATCTTTCTGGTAACTGTAAACAAGGAAACCACTGATAGCTATTTCCTTTATATTATTATATGCCCAAAGATTTGACACTAACCTCATGGTGGTAAAATGACAGAACTTGCTGAGATGGCCAAACTGACTTCATTGATAAGAGAAAGTTCATTATTGATATAGATAGATCAATGACTGGAAACCCTTTGTGGACTTTTTAAAATGATTTTGTGGCATTTGATTTGGTGATAGAATACTTGTCACACATGAATGAACTAATGATATACAGACAGGGAGATGGAACCCAGATGGAGGAGTGTGTCTAACGTTTTTAACTATCTTATAGATATAAATAAGTGTATTTGTACAATTTACTGAAAGTCGGATCTCAATACACTTAATATAAATGGCCCTATATAATATTGAAAAATATACTTCATATCATTTATCAGGTAATAAAGAAAATTATTTTAAACAGACTTTCACAAAATCACCATGGAGGGTACTTATTTTGACAATTCCTACTCTAGAAAATGAATGAGTTCATACTGAGGCTCATTAAATTTTACGGCTGCTTAGAATGGCTCAGTGCTCAAACTCCAAATCCAAAAAAAAATGGACCTGCTAGCTCAATCTTTACTTAAGGGAGATGGGACGAGCCAAAATGAAAGTTCTTATTTGCCTTAAAACAGACTGCAAGAAGGCAGTTTAAAACAAGGATGAACAGTGAACCTGAATTTCTCTTTTGGTTTGGCTGGTAACTAAGGCAGTCACTTTGAAATATTTGAAAAAGGTTATTTTAACACTATAAGAAGTAGTACTCATAAAGAATAAGTCAAAATTAGTAAAGGAAGTATTTCTTCTTTTTAATAATGGTTTCCACTTCAAACTAGCAGTTTCAATTTAATACTATCTTAATAAAATTGTTAACATTTTTGATTCAAATATCCGGAAAATTTATTATAAACTTTGAATTCCGTGGGACTTGTTTCTCAGTAAGTATAAACTTTACAATGAAATTTAGCTAAGATAGTACAGAAGTCTTCCAAAGATATTGTTCCTGCAACATTGTAGACATTTCTTAGACAGAAATAAGCATCTCACTGGCAAAAGTGTAGTTTTTCCTACAAGTATGCTATCCTTACAATCTTTTAATAGCAGTTTTAATATGTGAGAGTAAAAGAAAAACTATTAAGGGAATAATTTTGTTAGAGAATTTGGGCACAGTCTGTATACTTTGTGCATATGTACTTTAAATCTACAGGATGAGATGCTGATTTTTGTGAGCAGAGAAATTTATATATAAATTTAATCTCTCTAGAAAGTACTAGCTTTTTAAAAATACTTTTTGATACCTAAGTATGGGTCAGGAGTGGTAGTCTTAAATAGCTCAGAATTTCCTCTAACAGCAGATGATTCATCATGCTCCTATGATGAATTAATAAGACTATAATATTATCAATAAATGCTTGTTGCTATATATTATGTTCAGTTGCATAGGAAATTGTGGAATAAGGAACTGAAAGATCCAGTACAAGAATATCAATGGTAAACTATTTTGGCAAGTTTCTAGAGTAGAAATTATGATTTATCCAATTGCGCTGATTACTTTACATAAATTGAACTCTTATGGATTATTTGAGAAGAAATTGGTAGATTCACCTCATTACTTCCCTCGCCACCCAAAGCAGTAAAAAAGAAAAATAAGAAGCCTTCATTACTACAGTATAGAAATGAATCCAGAAGAAGATAAACAGGCCATGAATGTCTTTATGAAATCAAAAAACAGAACAAATAATCCAAAATTGGAAGATAAGACAAGATAATGTTTGAAGGCATACCCTTCTGTCATGCTTGTTGGAGATGTAAAAAAGCTAACATACTTTGGATTCAAATGAACAAATTAATATAGAGATTTTAATATAGATTTTATTCAATTGAAGTCAAAAAAATTCCTTTTTGGACTGATAGATACACAGGAAAGAAACATGGGAGATTATTTCAATATATGATTGCTGCAGCAAGATTTTTTTTCTTTATTTATAACATTGTGTATTTTTTACTTGTTTTTTGCATTCAATTAAAAAAAAGTGATAAGAGGAAAGAAGATTCCATCCATCTCCTTATCCATGTTATTAACAAAAATTAATTAACCCAGATTGTGGGGGCAATAAGCTGACTTTGTATAAATATACAAAAGTATGAAGGCTATTGCTTAGCGCATTGTAAGCCGCCCTGAGTCTCCGGAGAAGGGCGGCATATAAATCAAATTAAAAAATATATATATATAGAGTGCACTGTAGAGCTCAATCAGTTCCTGACTTCAGTTTTAACAAGGACAGGTAAATGAGTGGAGGAAAGGAAAGGAGAATTCAAGGAGCATTACAAACCAATCAGTCTGACATTGATACCTGAGAAGATTCTAGAGCAATTATAAAAAGGCCAATCAGTAGGCACTTTGGAAACATGCAGTTACTATTAAAAGTCAACTCTTGTCAAAACCAATTCTTATCTGATTAAAACATGAACCACATGTTTTACATGGCACCCTCCTTATCAGATTATTGCAGTGTTGATGTAATAGATTTGATTTGAGTAAATAAATCATTTGCTGGAACTCTCCCTAACACTGTGGATAGTGAACTAGATAAGCATGAATTGAGTGGCATAGTAGTTACATACTGGTAGTTAGCTGACTTAAAAGCCATTTGTAAGAATGCCATTTGCCTTATTCTGAAGATTTGAACTGATGTATGCAAATAGTTTTTTCCTGGTATTTTTTCATCAGTGTTAGCTTCAGTTCTTCCTTTTCTTCCTGCTCCTCATAAATGTTTGGTAGAACACATGTTCCCATATTGGAGAAACTTGAAACTTGAAAGTAAAGATGAAATGCTCTTTTCTATGTTTTAGTATCCTTATTTGGTGTTTCGACTGAGTGGATGGAAATTTATTCTTTTTTTTTTCTCTCTGTTGATTCTCTGTTCTCTGATTCTCTGTTCTGATTCTTAGCATTCCTTGCGAAGGAATCTCATTTTTAAATGCAAATTACATAACAAAAAGTTTAAAAATTAAATTAAAGCAAATCCTAAAATTAATAATTTAAAAAAGTGTCTTTGGAGGGAATGCATTCCACAGAGCAGGAAATTCACTTTCACTAGTTGTTACTGGGCCTTCTCCATATGTTGAATTGTACAGTCTTGCAGAACTGTTAGGCCTTGGTTTCTAGAATAGAGTTAATGTTGACTACAGTTATATTGGAGATGCAAGAACCACTTTAAGTATAGAAAAGTTTTGAGTCATATCTCTGTCAGTAAAGCCATGTTAAAATAAACATTGTAAAGTCAAATATTTTACAAGTCACTGTAGTATATCTTTTTCTAATTCACCTTAGGTAACCATGTCTGCCAAAGCAATTTCTGAACAAACGGGAAAGGAGTTTTTGTATAAATATATCTGCACCTCTTCAGCCGTCCAGAATCGCTTCAAATATGCCAGAGTAACACCTGATAGTGATTGGGATCGGCTCATCCAAGATCATCCCTGGTTATTGACTGAGGTGAGAAAACAAAACTGTGTCTTGTAACGTCCTGGAGCTATCTGAGATTCCTATAAAAGTACTGAACACTTCCTCTCTTTAGACCCATTCTTAACTTGGAAGGCTAGCAACAACAGTCTATAATCTCAACAGTTTCAAAATAAGAAAAAATATAAATCCTAGAAAAGCCTTTGTCTAAAGTATTTGGCTAATAAGCAGCAATGCAAGTCTTTATATACCATCATTGAATTTCCAGCTCCGAGGCCAAGCTAGGTAGAATGAAAGACCATCTTTGTATTTGAGATTCCTACTGAGATTTCCATTAAAAATTACTTGCTGATTGCCACTGGGTAGGAAGCTTGGGGAAAAGTTACCACCTTCATCAAGGAGAGACCACCTGCTTCCTAATCTCAAGCATTCTTTGTGAAATTTAAATCCAGAAATCTAATAAGAGAGGGAGAAAGCAGTACTAGAAAAGAATGGTGTCAGAAAAGCCCCTTCTTGATTTAGCTCCACTCAATCCCACAACCTTAACAGGTTGCTTTTGAGACAACACAACACAGAGCTCTTTCTGTTAAGAGAAACACTAGCATCTTTGTGGCAGATTTGATTATAATAAAACAAAGGATGGTTAGTGGATGTATTTTGCTTTCCAACTGATCATCATTGTATCTTTTATCTTCTGTGGATAAAGAAGGATATTAGATGCCTTTTACTAGCTTGCTTTGATTTGATTTATAGCTGCCCCAATCTTTGTGATTATGGGAGGCTTACAGTACAGCAATAAAAGAATTTTTAAAAAATAGAATATATCACCCAGAAGAAAAAATACCACCCTTTCTGACCCAGGACCTGTGGTACAGCCAGGTGTTAAAGATTCCTTTAAACATGGACAGGGTAGGGGCCATATAATCTTGGGCATAATGGTGTTCCAGAAGGAAGGTGTCCTTTATTTTCATTTTTGCTTTGAAAAGTTCTGGGAATCTTCTTTTTTTCAAATTACTTTATTGTGAAAGCAAAGTAGAGATGTTCTGTCCCTGATTCCTTTGGGTTGCTTGTTCTCCTGGCTCCCATCCAGTTTAATCACATTTGGAGCATGCATCTGCAATACAGTCCCATTTTTCTTGCTGATGGAGGACAGCTCTATTGATAGCTAATTAAATACTATGCACTTAGTTATATGACTCAGTTGTTGCCTTGTGTCAGCAAGGAAGATATAAGATCAGGAGTTCTGCCAGGAGACAGGAAGGGTTCTGAATATCCTTTTAATTTAATGATAGGATGCCTAAATTAGGAACAGAAAGAATGCTTTCAGATCCCTGGTTCTGACATCAGTGTTCGCTATACTGCTGTAAACATTTGTGATGAGCACAGTTACTTACAAGTAAACAGATAGGAAAGTTGTCTTAAAGCTACGAAGTATCTTACCATTGTACAAGACTGCTCCTCCTAATCACAGGGATTCTGTCATCCATGATGCTTTCTTCTAGCCTTCATTGTTGTATTTGTGAGTAGAGATAATGCCATGGTAGTGATGATGCTTTCTAAAGGTGTAACATGAAAATACACCAACATGAATACATACATTACTTCCAGGAAATTTTATCAATCAAACTGACTCTTTTTATATTGTTTTTTTGATATGGCTGAAATGATCAAATTACGGTACTTCTCATGGAGAAACAGTGTCTGAATTTTCTGAAAAAGCATGTAAGCTATGACAAATCTGATATAATTACCCACAAGGTTAGTTTTTCATTTCTGGGGTTTCCTTTGAAACATTCTAGCGTCTTGTGGTGAAACCTGATCAGCTGATAAAACGTCGTGGTAAACTTGGCTTGGTCGGTGTGGATCTTAATTTAGATCAAGTGAAAGCCTGGCTGAAACCACGCCTTGGAAAAGAAGCTACAGTAAGTATTATTTATTTCTCCGTAAACCGCATAATTTGGACATTGACCTTTGGAAAGGATATTGAATGAATGAATGAATCAATCAATCAATCAATCAATCAATGAAGGCACCAAACGTATTTGGAGAACACAACATGGCACTGAACTATTTTGTATTTTATAATGAATGTCCTTAGCATATAGTACCTATAGGAATCACCATGACTATAGGTCCATCTACATCATGGGAAATTCACTTTCCACCTCCCACTTTAAGATCTTCACCGGAGTTGATAAGGCCATTTCTAGGTGGTGCGTGCATTCTGAATAGCTTATGACAGCTTTTATTTTGGGAGGAGAATATGACTTGTTTAGGAATAAGGATGTCGTTGGGAAAAGAAAGGATGAAAGTGAAGCAATCACATGGGTAGAAAAAGAAGTGCAGAAGTGTAAAAAAGGTAAAAGCAACATAGAGAAAAAGAGATGCATAAAGAGATACTTTAAAAAAAAAAGAATTCATGCTGATCTCCTAGAATTTGCATAGTTTTTATATAGAATTTCCTTCCTTTTCAAGTTACCTTCCTTCTTGTCTTAACAGACCAAACATATTTCCAGGCTTTCCAGGGCTGCTGCATTAAAAAAAAAATGGGTGCAAGGCATTAATACTTCCCTCACAGTTATGACAATTACGATGTCATCTTCCATCCAAATCACCGTTGTATCAATTGGACACCTGTATCTGTGTTCTGTGATTTGATACTGTATTTGACAGCACCTGTTATAAAAATCATAAGGATCCATTTCTTCACTGGCAAATACTGGATCAAGAATTTTTACTGTGTAATCTGTAGGCATAGGCAAAACCACTGGGTTTTCCTACAGATTACCAATGAAAGCTATGTTATATTGTAAATGTGAGGATTAAAAATAATTGTGTTGAATTCTAATAAGAGTGATTTGAAGTTCACAGCAAATCAAAACATAGGAATGTGCTTTTTATCATTTGGGTGTGGAGAGGATGGGAGAAGAATAACTAGGTATGTCTCTGTGTGTGTGTGTTCATTCTCATTTCAAAATGCCCCAAATACCCAGAAGAGCCCAACAATCACACAGATCCTACTGTTGTCCCTTGAGGGGATGCTAATTCATCATATGTTTTCATCTGTTCTTCTTTTTCACAGATTGCTAAAGCTAAGGGCATCCTAAAGAACTTCTTGATAGAACCTTTTGTTCCACATAAACAGGTCAGTTTGTTTGCAAAGCTCTCTTTGCAGAATTCTCATGGAACAGAACTGTATATGTATATCTTGGATACATACCCCATTAGCCTTATATTTTAATAGTAGCCATCTCATATGCATAGAGGAGCCTTTTCTTAATCTGTCTTTCAGAGGCAATGGAATATATTCCTTAGCCAATATGACCATTAAAAATGATTGATGTTTCAGTGTGAATGTGAAGGGCAGTAAGATCAAGAAAATTGCTTTGTCATGCTAAGGACAGAGGGGAAAAAATCCTCTTTCTATAATCTCCTTGAAGTTTTCAAGCTCCTTTCAGTTGACCAATGTTCTTAAATACTAATAGGCAGCCTGGAAGGCAGTGTAATGCTGCTAATGGAGATGATGAAATAGGACTAAGATGACATCACAAATCTGTAGAAAAGAGGGAAACAAGTTGCACTTCCTCAGTCTTGCTATGATTAATCTTGGTTCTGAGGCAGTCTGGTTTACTGTGTAGTAATTTAACTGAGGCACAATGAAGTAAATTGATTCTAAGTGAAGATTTCTCCTTTCTTTAAATTAATTAATTTAAATTTATTCAGTTTTGTTATTATACAAATACAAACTATGTGCAGAAGTCTGAACTTGTCGTATCTTGGTGAAGATAGCAGAGGCAAAAGAAAATGTCAGAAAGGATTGCCTGTTCATTTAATACAACCTGGTTTAATCAGTAGGCAGTAAGATCTTACCAATTCATTATGTTTTCTTCACAGACAGAGGAGTTCTATGTATGTATTTACGCAGCTCGTGAAGGAGACTATGTGCTGTTTCACCACCAAGGTGGTGTGGATGTGGGGGATGTGGATGCCAAAGCCCAGAAGTTGCTGGTGCACGTGGACTGCAAGCTGAGTGAATCTGATATCAAGAAACATCTCTTGGTGCATGCACCACTGGACAAGAAAGAGTAATTCTGAACTATTGCTTTCTATCATAGGGAATGTGTATGAGTTATGGTGCAGGTGAATGATTTATGGCAGCAATTATGCTGACCAGGCCAAGCATTGTCCAGTAATGCAGAATTGTAGTTTTACAATTACCCAGGGGCAATACACATTCTTCTGAGGCCAAAGATTTTCTTTCTACTCTTTTTTGCGTGATGAATTGGGATATCTTTAATAATGGCTGGAGAGTGCTTTACAACTTGTTATTATGAAAGAGCAAATCTCCAGGCCATTTTCTTCTACTATCCATGCTGCATCTAGATACTTGCAGCTGATAATAAAAGGTAGAATCTCCAAGTCAGCATAGTCGGTATGTTGGATTGGGATTGAATCAAGTCTCCATTCAACCATGCCCCAAGTCATATTGACTCAACCTTCTTCAGTCCTACCTATCTGACAAGATAATATAGATTTTAAAAAAGGAATCCAAGAGAGAAGGCAGGTTTTAATAAAGAAATATTCCCAAAGGGAGACTTGTGCCTAGATTCTACCATTTTTTTTCCTGGACTTTGCCAGTATATATAGACACCAGTCATCCAGCAATCACTTGTCATGCTTTTTGCATCTCAGGATAAGGCTTGAGTCCTTTCCAAGAGAAAAGCATATTTCATTGAATCTCAGTGCTTGAAATTGTACCTAGCAGCTTAGGTAACTGTGTTTAACATACTTGCCTTATTATCTTCTTCAAAAGGCTGTAAGAAACATGTTGATGTACTTCTTCCTGGCCATACCTAATCTCAGTAGCCACATTAAGCTATTGCCTGTCCATCCTACTCTAGAACAGACAAGCTACTGAGAAAGGGGACTGCAAGCTTTGGCCAATCTGGGTACGGTTCTTTGGGTCAAAGCTGTGTGTCTACCTTTGTAGGGTCAAAGAAGAGATGGGGGCTAGCTATCATGCAGATCAGAAGGCAGGGATGGCCCATGTCTGTTAATATGGTGAACTAACTGGTTGAATAAGAATCCATGTTGAGTGCCAGCTGGTGAAGATAAAACAAAACAAAAATGCAAATATGTTTTGTGGGATTGCCAATTTCCTAGTTACCAGTTTCCCTAGGCACCATTGCTGGCAGATATTTGAAGAAGTAATACCACAGTTGCTCAGCCAATGCTTCTTCATTTTGCCTAAAACTTTAAAATACTTTGCAAGCCTTCAAAAGATGGTTAAAACAATTTTCCATTTATATAATGTTTTAAATTGTATTTGTGCTTATGTGTTTTGATTTGCAATGTCTTTTTCATCCCGTTTAAAATAGAAACTAATACAGCTTCAGGGACAATCAGGGTTACTGGCTGACTCATCCAAGTCAACTATTCAGCTTTAGCTAGGCCAAAGACAGACAGAATTGAGATAAATCCAGATAATATGGCAAATTGTTTGATTTGTGCAATTTATTACTGTATATGTTGTATTATTTTTATTTAGCATCTTGGCAAGCTTCATCTTTGGCCTCTTCAACCTTTATGAAGATTTATATTTTACATATCTGGAAATCAATCCACTAGGTAATGTGTTATTTTATGTTTGTGGAGGATGAATATATTTAATTCTGTATTTTTCAGTTTCAGATGGTTTTTTTTTTATCTTGCTGGAATAAAAAATGAAGATGGAAGTGAAGCCTCTGCTATAAAATAGTGAATATATTGCCACATAGTCTTGTTACCGAAGTAATTTATATTGTGTTCCTTCAGGAAGAGAAAATGTAAAAATACCCATCAATCAATGTTTAAGGTTCTTCATATAAAACAATATCTTCAGAGATTAATTATGACTGTCAAACGTTAGCAGACTGCTAAAATCAGAATCTTCAGCAACAATGCTAAAGAACTAATCACAAATGTCTGGTTTTTATGATTCAGCTTTAGCTGAACTAGATGTGATGGTATGATCACATAATTCAGATTAGTTAGCAGATGCCAGGCGAATAATTCTAGTACTGTGTGCCAAAACACATTACTGCATTCTGAAAAACTTACGTATGCAATAATAAAAATATTTTGTGACTCTTGTATAAGGACTCAAAGAGAGTGTTGGTTAGTGTGCATCTGTATATTTTTATTTGTCTTTCTTTATTAGAGATTGTTTCAGTTTATTTCCTACAAGCCCAGAAGTCTACTGTGTTCATAGCTAAAGAAAACCTTTCAATTACATCTTCATTCATTTATGTTAAAATTAATATTTTGTCATGTCAGTTTGAGAAGTCTGCCATAAAAACATGCAAAAATCTATAATCTGAAACATTCATTATTTTGGAAAATACAAATCTGTTTAATTCTCCTCATAATTTGGATTCAGTGAAGGCCACAAAAATCTCTGTTCTTTCTGCTAAGGCTGACATTTTGCTTTAGGTAGAAATGAAAATCTCCTTTAATTTTAATTCGTAAATGTATTTCACTTTTTTGATAGTGTTTTCCAGCATTCTCAGGCTGGAGTTCTCCAGATGTGTTAGGAAATTTCCAGTGTATCTAAAGGGTGGGCCAGGTTGAGGAAGAGAGACTTATGCTGTCATATATGTCTCATGGGTCTGAATCATTCAAATGCTTAATTGGTAAAAGTCCAATGAATGAGTTCCATATCTCATTTACAGTTGGTAGGAGCTTGAAATAAGGCACTTCAGCAGTGGCTAGGGAACAATTCACTCTAACCTGCTTTTTGTTTGTTCTCCCTATACAGTTGTAACTGCAGATGGTGTTTACGTACTAGACCTGGCTGCAAAAATTGATGCAACAGCTGATTACATCTGCAAAGTGAAATGGGGTGATGTGGAATTCCCTCCTCCCTTTGGAAGGGAGGCTTATCCAGAGGCAAGAAAAAAGATTCTTCTTCCATGGGGCTGGAGAATTAGAGTTTCTGAAGCGTTTGAGTATATTGAAATGCTTGGAGTAGATTGGTTAGACCCTCACCATCATTCAGCTATGAAACTCTTGCACTGATCTTACGCCAGGTGCTATCTTCTCAGACTAACCTACTTACATGCAGTTGTTGTAAAGATAAGAGGAATGATGACTAAGTACACTCCATTACAGACATTTTGACATTAGGAGATTAATTACAAACATATTTAACCAAGCACTAGATCTCTTGGCAGTTAACGTCCTTTAAAGTACCATTAAAATAATCCAGAACTGAACTGAATTTGCTTAGTGGTAGTCTTAGACTCCACACTATGGAAAATGTCTCTGAAATGCTTTTGATAGCTCTTTAGGTAGGCTAACAAACATTCTGATGACTACTTGTGGTGCACTGGGCACAGATTAATTTTGTCTGGGCAGAACTGGAATACAGTTCTGTCCATTCAGTAAACTGGTTCTGCTTGGAAAATATAAACATTCTTTAAAATGGTTTGTTTTTGTTCATCTCAAATTTGAGTTTCAGAAAAACTTGGCTGAATGTTATTAGCAAATGTAACATTTATCTCTTTTTTTGTAAAACTCTTTAATGATTCACATTGTAATTTAATTGAGAAATCCATTTAGCTCTTTTTCTTCTTTCTTCCCACCCAAGTGCCTTCTGTTCAACCTTTTAATGAATGAGTTTTAATTCTGGCCTCATTGAATCATCTTCTTGCCAGACACTAATGAAGTCTCAGACTCTGTACTATTTTAGAATTTTAATGAAAATAGCCCCCGTTCTAGAAGAACCGAAATCAACATTCACATAATACCATCTGGGATGTTCACTTAATCATTCAAATGTCTGTTTTTCCATTCCAAACCACATATTCCCAGGAAAACTTTCAACTTATCTCTAAATTAAAATTAATTGTTTTATTTAGTTAGCTGTTTATCCATAACCCAAAACTTATTTAATTCATTTCTTTTCTTAATTGCTCTGTGAGCCCCTCCATTTGTTGTGGTTTTATATCCACAACAATTCAGTAGGTTCTATTGTCAGTATTTTTTTTTGTCCACTATTTGGCAAGGAAGGTTGTGATAGCATTTGGAGCACAAATTATCTGGTTCCCTTTATCTACTTTATTAATATGTCTATATTAGAAACTTGAACATAGTTTTGAAATCCCTTTGTTTTCTAGATTTCTAAATCTTCCTTCTATATAAAATCATCATGGTGACAAGCCTAATTTTAGGACCTACCACGATGGCACAAAAATTAGAATCAGTGACTTCTACTGTCTGTTTCTTTGTTCATATATGTAAGTGTGCAGGGAGAGAGCTGAAGACAGACAGAGCTGTATATTTGAAGAAAAGAGCCAGTCCCATCCCTGGGGCATATATTAATGGAATGGTGCTCGAGCGTTCTGCATACTCCATCTTAAATGTGGAGGAAGTAGCGCAAGACTGTTTATCACATAGTTAACTGATCAGTGCTTCCTGTTTGTTCCCTTGCAACTGATTGAACCCCCACTTAACCTAGCACAGGATCATGAGGCTGGAGGGAGTTGAGTATTGAGCATTTGCATGTATCTATACAACAGGAATGGCCAACCTTTTTGGACCAAACTTTTTTTTTTTAATAGCTTGATTGAAGCTGCAGGAATGACCGGTGACACCATTTTCAGACCTCCTTTTGTTGATAAGGAACTTATAGGAGCAAAATGAATCCTGGTGGCTTTGCTGAGACTTACCATGTTTATTTTAACTCTTCATTTTTGCAAAAACATTTTTAAAAATCTGCTACTATATCATTAGATTTCAGCAGACTTGGCTTTTCCTACAGAATCTTGGCAACTGAATTGTTGTTAAGAGTTGAAGATTCTCTAAATTAGTCTCCTGTATCTTTACAAAGATGATTTTGATTTCTGGTTTAGTTTTGTTTAGTGTTACAAGAAGAATCTTAAATGTATTTCTGCTCCTTAACATTTTGATTCAAATGATATTCAAATGGTATGTCTGCAGGAAGCCTATATTGCTGACCTTGATGCCAAGAGTGGAGCCAGCTTAAAGTTGACCATCTTGAACCCCAGTGGCAGAATCTGGACCATGGTGGCTGGAGGTGGTGCTTCTGTGGTATACAGGTACCAGACTCAGGTTTTGGTGGAAGTGATCTGGCTGCCACATACTTTAGTGTAGATTGTGATCCAGGACATTTGTATCTGTACATTTGGTCCAGATGGCATCAGGATAACCTCTGCTTTCTTTCTATTGCTATTAAAAGCTTGTTGTTAGCAAAGTTGCATACGGAGTCTTTTCAAAAGCTTAGTTTTCTAGAGCTCAGTGAGCAGACATCAGTGTCTTTCATGATCTGATACTTGGGAGGTAAAGTACATCACTGCCATGGTTTGCCCTAACAGACATTCTGGCTGGGAGAAACTATGCCTAGATCTGTTAGAAAGATTGGCTGTATAAATATTTTAAAAACATCAATATTGTAATTGCTGTATTCTAGCTCTTAAGAATTGCTTGAGTTAGCTGATGCTCTTGTTTCTGCAGGTAGTTGCTGAATAGTTGCTTCAGTTTTCATGAGAAGTTAATGTAGTTTATGCCTTTTAACACCCCATGTGCATTCCATTTAGTGACACCATTTGTGACCTTGGTGGGGTGAATGAACTAGCCAACTATGGTGAATACTCTGGAGCTCCTAGTGAACAGCAGACGTATGATTATGCCAAAACCATCCTTTCCCTCATGACACGAGAAAAACACCCAGAAGGTAAAGGCCAAATTGGAAGCTGCAGGGACCCTTTGTTCCTTTAATTCTGCATGTCCTTTGGCAAAAGATCTGCTCTATTATTGGAATGAATGCAGGAGCCATGATTCCTCCAAGCCCCACCCTGGTTTCTGATGCTCTGAAGTGACATAGATGGGCAAATGCAAGGCAGTCATGGGAGGACCAAGAAATAGATGAAAGTGGGTAGAAGACTGGATGTAATGAGAGTCAAGGGGGAGTATAGAAATGGGAGAGAAAAAGAAGAACGGAGACTAGCACGTATGTAGAAATGGAAGACGTGTTAGAAAGAAATCAGTGGAATGGGATGTGCTTTCCTCTGCCAAGTTCTCTTGATTTAGTGACATGCAAAGCCCAAGAAAATCAATTTCTCTCTCAAATATCTTCAGGAATGTAGAATTGATTTGAGAAAGATACAAATTCAGATGGTCCTCAACCTATGACCACAATGCAGCCTGTCCATTATAGTCATATGTCATAGCAGTTGGGTTGGTCACATGACTGACCTGATTTTATAACCTTTTTTTTGTGATGGTTGTTAAACAAATACTAGAGTCATGAAACGAACACCACAATCGTAAAGCAAACCAATAGTTCGCTATGGGCATGTTTTTGCTGTCATAAAAATATCAAGCTGTGTTGCCAAGCCCCAAAGTTTGGTCACATGATTTCAGAGGGGGGCAACCATCAGAACTTTGACTCTGGATCGTAAGTCCCTTTTTTTGGGTCAGTTGTGACTTCAGTCACCAAGCTGTTTGAGGACTGCCTGTATTGATAATTCCTTAACATTTGAGCCATTACTACATTTCTGAGTGGAGTTGCCTGCTTCTAAATGGCTATAGAGCTGATTATATATTCTGTATATTCTTGCCAAATCTTTTATCTTGTTTTAAACTTTTTCTTTTTCCTTCTCTTTGCAAGGCAAAATCCTAATCATTGGAGGAAGCATTGCTAACTTTACCAATGTAGCTGCCACTTTTAAGGTAAAAAAAGGTGTTGACATAGAGCCTATTAATGGCCATTTGGATGTATGGTTTGACAAGATGCATTCACTTTTGGAGATGTCCATGCTTGGACTGGCCATGAAGTAGTTTGAAAAGCTTTTGCAAAAGAGTCTCTGCAGCATTATATTGCATTATACATACATTTGCTCCCAGACAACTGGCATTTATCTAAACAGATTTAGCAACAAAAATAGGTAAGGGTTGAGTTATGGTTTTTTTCCTATTATCATGGGTTACTATACATTGGTCAACCTTGATTGGGCTTTTTTTTTCTTCCTGTCTTGGGAACATACAGTGTGAACAGTGTAATATGGAAATCTTTTGTTCATTTGGGCTTTCAGGGGTCAAGAGGCTGCCCCACAGATATTAGACAACCTTTTGGGGGGTTCTTTCATCCCTGAACTGAAGGCAGAACCAGGTCTCATTTTTGGGAACTTGGACAGTTTTTGAGCCAAAACACAAGAAATGGAACCTTAGTACTTAATATTCAGTATAGTACCTAGTACTGATATACACGACTTCACTTTTATTGTTTGGGTTCTTTTATTTTTATCTTGGGTTGCCCCCATGAATATATAGGAAGTGGTAGTTGAACCTATATAGAACCGGAAAGCAAAGTGCAGTTTAAATTCTATTATATTAATGAATAAACTGGTGACAAGTCATAACAAAATAAAAGACATTAATCGTAAATATTATAAATGAATCAAGCTTTACAAATTTCTTTGATCTTGTGCTATTTAATTGACTTTCTTAGTTTTACATTCTCCCTTCAATAAATTAAGTCATAAATAGATCCAGTTCAAATAGTTTTTCTTGGCACACAACAAATTAGGTTGTCCTAGGTCAGATCATACCTTTTAACTGGAAGGTATTAGAATTAAGAATTAAAAGTAAAGAATTAAAATTGAAAGAATTATATAACAATATATCACTAGAGCTAACTTATAACTGGCTAATTGCATATGATGATTAGTACTGATACATAACAAGTCAATCAAGACAGGAAAGTAATAGGGAGAAAATAATATTATAATATAAATCAAATCAAAATAGAATATTTTAACAAAGAGCAATCCCAGTTTTTCCTTAATGTGATGTCCATTTGTTAGATTTATTTCTGAGAAATTCTAGTGAGTTCCTTATTCCTTAATAGTTAAATGAGATTGCTATAAAGTGCAATTCATGGTGTTAATTAGAGGAGAATAATAATAATAATAATAATAATAATAATAATAATAATAATAATAA
>WNWU01013599.1:4918538-4950342 GCA_012654045.1 Ptyas mucosa
AATAATAATAATAATAATAATAATAATAATAATAATAATAATAATAAAAATTAATTTTAAAAAAAACAAGAGCTAGTTTGGTCTAGTGGTTAAGACACCAGACTAGAAACAGGAATATTGGATAAGAAAGGAGTACCTAGGTATGTTCCCTATTGAGCTACTTATAAAACTAATAAAAACATGATAAAAAATGCAAATATAGATGTAAAATGCTTTACTATATCTTCACTTCCAAAGCATTGTCCAACTTCAAAGCAATGTTTCAATATATCAAACACCTGTGATTTACTAACTATAAATAAATATCTCTTACCAATACGTTCATATCTGGTATTATTTTTTTAGTTCTGCAAAGATAGGGAGAAAATCCAATTTAGATTCTTGGAAGCCAACTATAGCTGCTCTAAGCATGATTTCCTGCTCCAAATATAGATTTAAGCAAATTCACTAAATTGAGGCTTTAACAAGCCTTGTTCTTCAGAAGGCATTATTCCCTTATTTACAGCATTCTTGCATTTGGTTCAGGCTTTCTTTGTTTGAGACTTTAAGATATTCTCATTACCCCATATCAAAAAATGACCAAGCTAAATTAAAAGCACTTATTAAAAGTGTTAAGATGAGAGGCTTGAATTTGTATCCACTATCTGGCATTTTAGGCATCAGTGTTGCTTTAGATAATAATAAATATGCAGGCATTAATTTCTCTGCATTATTAATTAAAATATGTAATTAAGGAAATATGGAAATTAACTTTCCTAATGTGGTGCTCTGGTTCGTTTAGTCCCAGACAACAAAACAGCTACTGCTACAATTCCCTACCAATTGTTGCTCTGTGAAATTGCTGAGTTGTTTCTTGATGTTTAGAGTATCTATCTGTATGATTATTTTAACAAAAAAATTTTACAGGGTATTGTTAGGGCCATTAGAGATTATCAAGGCCCTCTCAAGGAGCATGAAGTGAGGATTTTCGTGAGGAGAGGTGGCCCCAATTACCAGGAAGGCTTGCGTGTCATGGGGGAAGTAGGTAAGGATGCCCAGTGATTGTTTGAATTTATAGCGGGGCCCCACTCTCCTCTAGAAAGGCTGAGATAATAGCTGAAATAAACATTTGTGCCTCTTTCTCATACGTAAGCCAAAATGAGGAATAACAGCTCTTAACTTTCCCAAATGACTAGAGCACTGCAAAATCTCTTTCAGACTGGAGTGGAAAGAGCAATAATAATCTTGTCCCTGTTGGGTTCCTGTGTGCTTAAGCTAGCAGCTCCTCCAGCATTTGCTCAGTTCAAAAATAAGACTATATATTTAAAAATCAGTTGTTGGCTCCCTTTTATTTATGCTTCAGTGAACTGAAGGTTTTGCACATGCCTGGATTTGAATCTGAATTTCAGCAACGTTGATGAGGCAGACTGCAAAGAGACAGCTCTGACCAAATCACCTAAGGAACCTTGGGCAGTTTTGAAAGCACTGTGTGAATACTCAATATATTTAACTAAGCAAGTGGGCTATATACTAAAAGATGGCTTGGAGGGCACTTCTACTGCTGCCATCTGGGCTGCTGAAGCTTTTAATTGCTAGTCTATTTAAATTGCCACTTTCATCCTTGCAGCTTCATTACCCAGTAGAATTTACTGGTTTATTTTGTAGATTTGCATTTTCTTCACTAGCTTTCCAGAATAAACCTTAACAAAGGCTAATCCGCTTTTGCACTCTTTGCACTTAGGAAAAACTACTGGCATTCCCATCCATGTCTTTGGTACGGAGACTCACATGACTGCCATTGTTGGAATGGCACTGGGGCACCGGCCCATTCCAAACCAGCCACCTACTGCTGCCCACACTGCAAACTTCCTCCTTAATGCCAGTGGCAGTTCCTCGGTAAGTCTCTTTTGTGATCCAGTGTCTTCTTTGGCCTCTGTGCTGATGGGAAGAGGCCTGCCTTCCTGCTTTTAGTCTTATTCAGTCTGTGCCTGGATACTAGGAAATAGAATTCTGTTTAAATAATGGGAGGACATTGTGACTTCAGGAACATTGGTGCTCTATGCAGCAATTGTTGCATTCCCATTGTTTGCAGAAGCATAGTAGATCAAATGAAACACCAAAAGCCTTGGATAGTACAGTGGTCTAAAGCCCTGTTATTAACATCAGCTGCCTGCAATTATTGCAGGTTCGAATCTCACCAAGGCTCAAGGTTGACTCAGCCTTCCATCCTTTCTAAGGTAGGTAAATTGAGGACCCAGTTTGTGGGGGCAATAAGCTGACTTTGTATAAATATACAAAAGTATGAAGGCTATTGCTTAACGCATTGTAAGCCGCCCTGAGTCTCCGGAGAAGGGCGGCATATAAATCAAATTTTTTAAAAAAAATGCGCAAGAGACAATATTATGATACTTCTTCCTACACCTTTTATATTGCTCTCTAGAACTTTTACCTGTTTTGTAGAATACCAACCAACCAGGGGTGAAATCTACTTACCTTCCTTACCGGTTTGGAAGTGCATGTGCCGTGCTCGCGCTCGCTTTGCGTGCACGCACATCCCATGCGTACACAGACCTTCTGCGCATGCACAGAAGGTAGAAAACACATTACTTCCTGGTTAAAACCAGGAAGTAATGACACCCAGGTGGGTGGGTGGAGCTTTGCTCCGCCATCGCTACTGGATCGCCGAACCAACGGCCAAGATTGCTACCGGAGCAGGCGATCCAGTCCGATCCGGGGGCATTTCACCCCTGCAACCAACCCATCCTTATAACATCCATCTCTGCTAACCCTGTTTTCTGTTGGGTTTTTTTGTTTTTTGTTTGCTTGTTTTTTACTCCTCTTCAGACCCCAGCACCAAGCCGAACTGCATCATTTTCTGAAGGCAGATCTGATGAATTTGCTCCAGCTAAGAAAGCCAAGCACACAGTATCTTCTGGTAAGCTCTTGGCCTTTTTCTCTTTCGGAGCTATTGCAGGGACACCTTGCCATTCCTCTGCATTCCTCTTGGGTTTATTCCCAGAACATTTTTGGCCTCAGTTCCTATTGTTCTCTCTGGCACTCAACAAGCCCTTCATGTGGATTTTGGGCAGCTAATGAGAGATATGAAGAGGAAGCCAAATAGATTAGCATTAGGGAATAACCTAACATGTAAAGGAATCAGTAGTTTCCAGTTATAAAATATTAATATATGTCAGCAAAATATGGAGACTTTAAAAATAAAGGAAAGTAATAATAAAGGTGAAATAAATCTTTTTTTAAAATTGACAATTGGGAAAATATTTTGAAGGGTTTGTGATGCTACAAAAATCCTTGCACCTATACATTCCTTTATCTTCATTAACTTATCTTTTGTGGAAAAATTGCAAGAATGCAGGAAAATAAAATGCATATCCATGGAAAGACAAAAATGTACTATTTTCAAGGAATATTTTGTCTATCAAGGAATTCTACCCTTCTACCATGAGATCTCTGCATTTTGCTAATAATTTGGGTTGGGCTTTTTTATTTGTTCGCTATTTTGGGGGTTTTGTGGTAAGCTCTTCGTTTATACTATAGGCTAACTACAGCAGTGAGATGTTTTTGTTTTTGAAAACAATGAATTTGGGGTGGGTGCAAGTGAAAGGTTTCTATATGCCTACATGCCTCCCCACTTGCTTGGAAGCAAATCATACGAGTATGCATAAGCTTTCTACAGATAGTCCTCAACCTATGACCACAATTGAGCCCAACATTTATCTTGCTTAAGTGGATTTTATTTGTTGAGTGAATTTTGCCCTATTTTATACTTTTCTTGCCACTATTGATAAGTGAATCATTGCAGTTGTTAAGGAAATCTGGCTTCCCCATTGACTTTGTTTGTCAGAAGGTTGCAAAAGGTGATTGCATGACCCACGACACTGCAGTGGTCATAAATATGAGCCAGTTTCCTAACATCTGATCACATACCATGTTTCCCCAAAAATAAGACAGTGTCTTATTTTCTTTTGACCCTCGAAATATAACCTTGGCCTTATTATCAGGAGGGAGGGTGTCTTATCCCTAAACCTTGGCCCGGGAGCACCGACCGACTGCTTCACCAGTGCCGCTCAGGCCGCTGCCTCCGCGATCGTGGCAGCTTTTTCATTACTTCCCATGCAAACAGCACAACGTCAAGGCCAGGGGGGGGGGCAAAGGGGGGAACATGCCCCGCCATCTATGCGGAACAGCCTCCCGGAGGCCGTTCCTGCAAATCCTAGCTCGTGCACCCCTTCTCTTAGTGGCGAGCCGGATGCACTGCTGCCACTTGGGAGAAGAAGAGAGAGAGGAGGCACTGCGAGAGAGCCCATTTCTGATGTTTTTTTTCTCCCGGGTAGCAGCAGCACATTCAGCTTCCCGAATCTGGCTTGCCAATCTCGGCTGGCGAGGGGGTGTAGCAGGTGGGGAGGGGTGAGACGGTGGAGAAGCAAGACAGGATTCCCCTTGCTGTCCCTTCACCCAGCATGGCAGGAGCTGGGAGTCAGGTAAGACACAAGAGGAGACAGGCAGAGAGACAGACAGGGAGAAGCAACAGGCGTGAATATCCTCCTGTCTGCTTTTATTTGGTAATGGCGCGCTGGCTATTTACCCAGATCTCAAGTCCACATCCTTTGGAGATTTGGGAGGCAACTATTTTTTCCCCCTCACTTTTCTCTCCCCCCCGCAACTTCATTCTTTAACCAGGAGGGGAGGGCGGGGGATGAGGTGTTTCTTGCTTCAGCTGCACAAGTGGCCTTAAAGCGCTGCCCATCCCCCCTCAGCCCCAAACCCGACAGCAGAGTGAAGCCCCCCCCCTGCCTTCAATGTCCAGGCTCATGAACTGAACCGAAGAGATAGGGAGGAGGCTTCACTCTGCTGTCGGATTCAGGGCTGGGGGGGGGGGGGGCAGTGCTTTAAGCCCACTTGTGTAGCTGAAGCAAGAAATGCCTCATCTCACACCCTCCCCTCCCGGTTAAAGAATGAAGTTTGGGGGGAGAGAGAAAAGCAAGGGGGGAAAAATAGTCGCCTCCCAAATCTCCAAAGGATGATCTGGCTAAATAGCCAGTGCGCCATTACCAAATAAAAGCAGATAGGAGAATATTTACTCCTGTTGCTTCTCTCCCTGTCTGTCTCTCTCTGTGTGGTGACGCCGGCCCAAGTAAGTAGTAGGAAAAACAGTCAGTGAAAAAACAAACAAACTTTATTTGAACAGCTGAGAATTACTTCATTCCTAGCGTCGTTCAACTAAATGAAAGCAAATTCCTCCCAACACAAATTCCTCAGTTCTATCTCAAACCTTGGTACAATTAGGCAAACTGCCAAAGGCCTTTCTTGGCAAACATTCAGAAGTCACAGATACAAAAATAAATACAAGATGTAGATGAAGAAGAAGACGAAGCTACCAAAGTTGTTTTCCGGCAAAAGCCCAAATGCTGTTGCTGGTCTGTTTTAAGCCTTATGGGCTCAACTCTTGGCCTTACTCCCGAATTGTCCTCTTTGCTTGAGCTGCTCTTGTCTTCTGGCAGCTCTTCTCATGCATACATTACGAACAGGCCTCTGGCACAGCCCTCATCCGGGCCTTCCCCAGCCTCCAGGACTGGCCCATGTTCTTCCTCAGCCTCATCGCTGTCCAACTCCACTGCCAGCTCTGCAGGCTGCTGGCGGACCACAACACTCTGCCTGTCTTCTCCTCTTACCTGACTTCCAGCTCCTGCCATGGTGGGCGAGGGGACTGTGAGGGGAGTCTCGTCTCACTTCTCCACCGCCTCACCCCTCCCCAGCTGCCACACCCCTTGCCAGCCGAGATCTGCAAGGCAGATTCAGCAAGCTGAACACACTGTTGCCGCCCGGGAGGAGATGAATGTCAGAAATGAGCTCTCTCGCAGCACCTCCTCTCTCTCTTCTTCTCCCGAGTGGCAGTAGTGCGTCCAACTTGCTACTAAGAGAAGAGGTGCGCAAGCTAGGGTTTGCCGGAGTGGCCTCTGTGAGGCCGTTCCTGGTGGATGGCAGGGGTGCATGGGGCATGTTCCCCCTCCCTTTCCTCCCTCTCTGGCCTTGCTTCCTCACATCGTGTTGTTTGCGTGGCAGCTGCGCATGTGTCTAAATATTTTTGGGGGGGGGCTAATTTTTTGGGGAGGACATATATTATTGCATGTGCTCAAAAGCCCAATTGGGCTTATTATCGGGACATGTCTTAGTTTTGGGGAAACACAGTAGCCATGGGGATGCGGCAGCAGTGGTTAACTGTGAAAAACAGTCATAAATCACTTTTTTCAGTGTCATTGAACAGTCACTAAATGAACTGTTGTAAGTCGAGGACTAACTGTACATAGCTGCATTCATATCAACTGCTATTGCATGTGTCAGGATATGTAGGTTGAGGCAGGATTTACCATTTCCATGGTTATTGTAGTATTTCCTCAATGCCAATCATGTGCTTTTGGAAGTAATGGGTCTCTCTTAAACCTCCTTTGGGTCTCTTCTAGTGACCTTTCGAGGTGGTATTATAAAATAAGAGCCACTGGTGATGGTTGTTGTTGTTTTTTAAAAAAAGGTCAAGCTTCCCCCTTTGAGTCTCTATCCTACATGATCAGTGAATAACCTTTCCCTTCTCCTTCCTCCAGTGAGATTCCAAAGAGCTATAGGTTTGGGAAAGGCATTGTTTGAAAACCACTATACTAAGTCCCAAATAAAGCTGCCCAAACTCTCCCTAAGTATAATGTGAGCCAAAGCCCAGGACCAATTGTCGAATTTCTTGCAAAACTGATTCTCTCTTTAACAGATACATCCCCATCTCCAAGACGTGTTCCAGGTAGGACTACCCACCACTACCTTAGCGTGTCCAGCCTTGCTGTCAGCTGCTTCTGCAGTTCTATTCAATGGGTTTCCTGTGTGTTTGGGTTTTTGGTTAGCTTGTATTATTTCTGCTGTTTATGTTCTCCTTGCAAAATTCTGCAGTGAGCCTTGGTTAATTTCTATCCTCTTTTTTTCCTAGGAATAGGGGTTTTCAAGGCACTTTTCTTCCCTGCCCCCCGCCCCCATTTCCCATTTTTATGTTTAAATTTATGAAGGACCTAACATAGCTTCTTAACATCAATTACCACTAAATCTTACTGAATCTCTCTTCTGCTCCCAATATGACACTTTTCCACAGTGAGATCTCTAATTTTAGAGGGGGCATTTCTACCTGCCAAGTGGCTAGTTCTATCAGAATAACTATTCCTGCAATGCCTCCTATTATTTTAAACCTGCACTTTTAAAATAATTTTATTAAAAATGTCAATACAATAAAAATAAAGGAAATGAAATAAAATAGAAAAAATGAAAAAAGTTAAAAAAAAATAGAATATTACTTCTACTCTGCCTTTTGACTTTCAGTACTCTTAAATACATACATACATGCATAAGTATGTACGTACAGACATACATAATACATACATACTTATTTTTCCCCAAAATAAGACCCTTTCTTATATTTTTCTGAACCCTGAAATAAGTGCTTGGCCTTATTGCCATGCGGTCAAAAGCCCGATTGGGCTTATTATCAGGAGATGTATTATTTTGGGGGAAACAGTACATACATACATACATACATACATACATCTACATCATTCTTCACTCCCGTTCTGATGATTGGGGGTGAGTCCCAATCTTTTCTCTTTTGTTGCCTTTTTACTTTTACTTTTTAATTACAAGCCAGCCGAAGTTGTTGGGAGTTGAGTGGTCTATAAATTATAGAATCAAAGTTAGTTATAGTCCAGCATGTCTTAAGTGGCCTCTGCTAAACTAGGCATTATCTAGTTGTGTGGACTAACTGCTAGTATTCCTAGCAATGAAATTAACTGGTTGGAGAGTATTAAGAGTTGAAGTCCTCATATCTGGAAGATAACTAAACTAGGGAAGGCTGCCGTAGGACATCAGAAACCAAAGAATCTCTAAGACCGCCCCCACCCACACAGACAGGATAAACTACCAGATTATAAACTGATAGCAAACAGCACTCCTTACTAGCACTGGTGATGTTACCTAGTTAGGGTAATGAAACGTCTGCAAGAAAACAAGCAAGCTCAAAGAGTACTAAGGACCCCTCACATCAGGTACGCCAAAAAAGATACGACAGCTTTCTCGATGGAAAATACACACAGATTTTTTTCTCCTCCCTTCTTGAGATTCACAATAGCAAACCCCAGACTAGCTTTATGGAACAGTGGAATGGTTCATGTCAGGCACAGAAAGATCATGTGAAAATCCAGTAAAACTGATTTGTTTTCAATCATGCCTATGCCCAGGAATCTTCTCAATTAATGGTTATCACCTACTTGAAGTTAGCTAAAGGTAGTGAAATTCAAATGAGATTGGACTTAGTTTCCATGTAGCTAAGTAGGGATTGTAGGCTGATCTCTTTCAGTTCCACTTCCAGATTCTGCTACTCCTCTTACACTTCAGATACTTACTTAATTCTCAGTGTATCAATCTTTATAGATAGAAACCCTAGGCACTAGAAGAGGATTGTTCCTACTCAATAGGCACTGGTGAGGGCTGTATTAAATATGTATCTGGATACAGCAGAAAAATCCATACCTCCTTTTTCAGCTTTTTCTTGTTAAATTCAGGCAATCATGTGAGCTTAAAGAAAATTAAAAACTAATTTTCTGGAGATGATTGGGATGGAAAAAGCTTCTACTAGTACTTTAAGATTTTTATCTATGATAAATAATCAAAAACTCATTTCAGTTCCACCCTACTTGAGTGTTTGTAGTGGATTATGTAGTTCTAAAAGTCTTGTGGTGCTCTATGTGTATGTGAGCCTTGTTCAAGCCCTTTTTGTAATGCTACTAAGCAGGTGGTGCTGGAGTGGGTGCATTTGGTTGTGGTTTGGTAGAGGAGCATTCTTCATGGGTGAACAATTTTCTTATGCCACTGTCTCAGGTATTTGATAGTTTACTTGTACGCTGCACACTAAAAACATTAGCTCTGTACATTTATCACTTCTTGGAAGGGTGCTTTGATTTATAGAAACTTTCTATAAATGTGAACTTTTTGAAGCTTAGTTTTCTGTTGACAAACTGATGGAATACTTTAGAGTTTGGAAATAATCAACCTCTGGGAAGTAATTCACATCATCTTTGGTGGCGCAGTGGTTAGAATGTAGTATTGCAGGCTAATTCTGCCCATTGTCTGCAATTCGATCCTGAAGGGCTCATGGTTGACTCAACTTTCAGAGATTGGTAAAATGAGGGCCCAGATTGTTGGGAACAATATGCTGACTATAAATCGCTCAGCCTTAGAGAGTGGCTGTAAAGCACTATGAAGTGGTATATAAGTCTACGTGCTATTGCTATTTTGTAGTATAGGTTAGATGAGATTTCCAGCCTGATCAGGATATCTTTAAAGAAGATCAGACAACCCTGAGACTCACTGGGTCATCCATTAAGGAAAAGATAGTGCAGTCTGATGTGACCAAAACAAACATTTTTTAACCTAATGCTGAATAGTCCTACAATCCTCTGAGAAGAGTATATAGCATGAATAGAAAAATAATTGTATGGCAAATGAATTTCAATATGTCAATATTAACTTGTCTAAACATACAAACAGAAAGGCCAAGGGTAGGCAAAAAGCCTTGGGAGTTGGAATGATTTCCAACTTCCTGCTGGCTTTTCCATTGACTATTTGTGGGTAGCTGACCGGAAACATCAGAAATCATGACCATATCACTACAAGGAGGCTGCAATGGTCACAACTTTGTAAATAAAACCGGCCCGAACATCATGGAAATTTCAATTCCACAGGAGTAAATAGATCCTGGATTTTTTACACAATTATTTAAGTTAGTAGATTCAAAAATTGTTGTGGTGTACTGCAATCCTTTGGGCTAACTTGAGGATAAACACATAAACATAATGAGAGTTTTAGTAGTATATAGAAATGCTCTTGTTTGCATGAACAGCTGTCTCTTCCACTCACTCATCCCAACATCTCTTACTATTTAAGTCCTGTTATACTGCCAAGAATGATACATTTGTCATAGATGATATGAAACGAAAAGCTATGTGGCTGCTTCATTTCCAGTGCTTTGCTTCATACGAATGGCTGGTATGTTGGCTCATTCCCTTTAATGCAGAGAAGTGACTGACCGTTCTTATTTCTGGCCATATATTGCCACCTTATAGTCATCTACTCTTTTTCTGTTTGTAGGCAAAGCTACAACCTTGTTCAGTCGTCACACCAAGGCAATTGTGTGGGGAATGCAGACTCGGGCTGTGCAAGGCATGCTGGATTTTGATTATGTCTGCTCAAGGGATGAGCCTTCAGTGGCTGCCATGGTTTATCCATTCACGTAGGTTCATGCTCCTTTCAGGCTACCTCGCTTCTTTCTGCCTGTATGAAATTCCATTCTTTTTTTTAAAATAATAATGCTACTAATTTTTTTTAAAACTACGGAGGAAAATAAAAGATATAATAACACAAAACTATCAAAAGCAATTTAACAACTATATATATAAAAATAGATTATGCAAACTGTCATAAAATATACACAAGATAATGACATGAAAATAAAAATAGAAGAAAAAGGGGGAAAATCAAAATATCTGTGATACAAGAATAGTAGTTATACCTTTATGCAAATAACTGTACGTCAATTTTTAAACAAAAAATTGAATCTTGACCACACAGAATCATATTGTTGTATCTTTCTATCAATAAGAACGCATTCAAATGCTGAGAGTTGACAAATGTAATTAAACTCCCTTTCAAGTCTGTATACATATGTCTAAACATAATTACCCTTTTGGAAACAGTCCAAGCATAATACATCCAAAGCTCCTCATAGTAGAGAAATTCCAGGTTTGGGAGCTGTATACATATTAATCACATATTAATATCTATAAACTGCATTTTCCTTCCAAGAATTCAGACCATGATAGTAAAAAAGTCTAACCAGAAAGGAACTACCAAGGGGCACTACAAAACATATGCACAAATATGATCTTCAGATATATTGCATCTTGGAAGAATGATAATCAACCTTTTACATTTACCCATTGGAGAGTCCAGTAAATATAAAAACAACTTTTTTGTTGGATTGATTTAAATTTATAATGACAAGAAACATGCCTGGCCTCCTTAAAACCTTAAGATGTTGTAATGAAGGATAATTCTTTATTTGGAATTTCTTGTATATTATCCAAATGTAATTATATAATTTTAAAAATGTTGTTAAGAATGGGTGGCTCATTTAGCTTCTGTAACAACTTTTTTAAGTGCAGTATTTTAATTAGAATTTTCTCCCCCAAAGCTATTATTACAGTTACAATTACAATTGTGATTGAACCAACATGTCTTTTTAATCAGATTAATCATAAATTTAATCTAAATTTTCATATGCCAACTATCTAAATTCCTATATTTATATAAAGAGTGTCTGGATTCAAGAGTGAATTAAAATCCCCGGCAGCATCAATTATCAATACTATCTGTAAACAAAAAAAGTTTTGCAAAACAATTACACTAAACTTCTGCCACTTCTCTAGTTGGCTATATCCTTGATGTAAGCCATCTGATCATATCTATCATTAGTCATCAGTATACTGTGATGATATACTGTCACCAAATCAGTATTCAGAATAAATACTGAAATAAAATGATTGTTGCCTAATTTAGATAACAATTCTGGGATATAAACTGTTTTCAAAGATTTAAAGCAAGATTGAGGAGAAATTTCCATCCATCTGTTGTTCCACCAAAAGTGAGGAGGTTGTTGATTTAGGTAAATGTATTGCAGTAAGCCCAGCCCCATGCCTGTACTAATAAAGGAGGCACTGTCTATGTCTCTAGTCAAGAAATTAATATTGAATTTACTTATTATTTTGTACAGAGGTGACCACAGACAAAAATTTTACTGGGGTCACAAAGAGATACTCATTCCTGTATTCAAGAATATGGCAGATGCCATGAAGAAACACCCAGAAGTGGATGTGTTGATCAACTTTGCCTCTCTCCGCTCAGCATATGATAGCACCGTAGAGACTATGAATTACCCTCAGGTGTGTAGATGAGCAAGGATTTCTATCAAACTAATCCTCTTGAGTTATTTGTGAAACTCAGTTATAAATGTCTCTTATTATACCAGAGATGATTTTTGCTAAGACAATGAGGCAGCGTGTTGTGCTGCCCATCCTTAAATGAAACTATGGGTGGACAATTCTCTGGGCCCTAAGTTCTTCATTGGTTGGATAAGATATCTGTATGTCTCTATAACATATTTACCTGAACTCTCTTGCTCTCTTCATTCTGTTCAGGAGTCAATTGAAAAGTAAAACACTTTGGATTGCAATTTCAAAAAAGTATAGATATAATATTTAGTCTATCTGAAATAATACTAGAAAGAATTACTAAAATACTGTGTGTTAAGTAGTGGTTGCTTTTAAAAATGTATTAACTAAATGTATTAAAATGTATTAAAAATGTAGAAATAGTATTACAGGTTGGCTATTTAAGTACTAAAATTGTATTAAGTAGTAACAAATAAGTTTCAAACTATCTTCTATATTTTAATACCAAACCAAAAACACCAAGTTTGTTTTTAGTACAATTTATGACATTGTAAAGTTAGTAAAAATCTTGAAGTAATTTTTTCAAGTAGCCATGTACCGATAAGTGATTTGCCAATATTTCCATGGAGCTATGTATGCTTCTATGTTAAAGGAACAGAGAATGTAGTAATGAAATCCTGTTTAATTTGAGAAAATCAGCACTTCTATTGAAAAACCAGAAACATATTAGCAGCATGAAATATACAGAAGTGGTCTGACTGAGACACAAAACAGTTTGAAATAAGGTTTTCTGGAGCCTCTCATTAGTGTGCGCGCTAATTATGCCCAAACTTTATAGCCTGTACTTCATTTTACAGGTCTTAGTGGCTGTAAGAAGAGTGACATCAATATCAGATAATGGGGAAATATTTGGATATCAGCAAATCTAGGGCCATTTTAGACTAGTTTGATAAGGTTATTGAATCTATTGAAGTCAACTTTTTTTTTATCAAGTACACTTTTTAAAAAACTGTGGTGCTGATTTTGCACCTTGGTAGTACGTACATCTGTGGAAAATTTTTTTGAAGGAAATATTTATTTGAAGGAGAAAAAGTTCTACAGCCATGTTTTTGTCATAAATTGCTGCCATTGTTTATTGGTGAAAGTTAATCAAGGTTAAATAATCATAAGACTATTAGCCATAGTTATGCTGCAAATTAGAAAGCCTGAAATCAAAAATCAAACTGTGTTTAGACATAACTTTGAGCTATTATTAATTATTAAATCACTACTCAAAATTCACATATTATGAAGTTTAAACATTGTCTTCCATCTCCAGTTTCCACAGTGTGCATAATTTAAAAAATTGGAAAAGTCTGATGTGGTAGCAATTTTGGTTGTACAGTGAATTTTCTTTCCTTGTCATTGTGTCCCCTCTTCCCAATTTTAAAATCAAAGTTGAGAAAAATATATTATTAGAATCGTTTGCTGAATTTCCATTTCTCATAAGCAAAAAAAAACAAACCCACAACCCCACCCAGAAATCAATATTGGTGCTACTTTCCTCTTGGGCTTCAGATCCATACAGTGGCCATCATTGCAGAAGGGATTCCTGAGGCCCTAACCCGCAAGTTGATCAAAATGGCAGATGAGAAAGGAGTCACGATTATTGGACCAGCAACAGTAAGAAAAGAAACCCCACTTTGGATTACTTTTGTTTTCTTTTGGCTTTAAAAAAAGCTTTCCTTTTTTACAGACTGAGAACTTCTTGCTGCACACTAAATGTTTTCCAACTGTGCCAGCAGGTTCACTTTAGAACCTGTAGAGTTCTAAAGAGGAAAATTGTCACAAAGCCTTGATTAATTTGTATAAATGTATCTTACTGGGGATAGTGAATCACTGATTAATCAGCACTTCAAAGTATTTAAGTGTCAGAACACACAGGAAATTTCCATTCTCTTCCTTCTCTTGGTATGGGTGAGTGAAAACTGGCCCTAAACATCTGGTTGGTATATTTTTATGTATTTTTGCCAAGATTTCAGCACAAAACTTCATATTGTGCTACAGGTCATATCTAATATAAGATGCTAGCATCCCTGTGGCCCAAAATGTTAGCGTGCACTGCCAATCCCAGAGTAAAGATCTGTCTCATTATTGCTTCATTATCTCTTAGATTCATCAGGGCAGGAAAACATTTTTAAAATACTGTCTAAATTTTGATAAATGCAAAGTGTTCTATTCTATAATCAAATCTTAATATAAGAGGGGTTTTTTGGTTATTACAACCAAATTATGGGCAAAGAATGACTGCTTTTTCATTTTGCTTCATGTAAAATATAATGGACTATAGGTAATGATGAGAGCCAATTTGGTGTAGTGGGTAAAGCACTAGGTAGAAATTAGGAGACAGTCAATTTTAGCCTCACTTTAGGCAGGAAACCAGCTGGGTGACTGTGGGTCAGTCAATCTCTCTCAGCCCTTGGAGGAAACAAAGCACAAACCATTTATGAAAAGATTGCTAAAAAATTGCATGGATTTGTCCAGACAATCACCAGGATTCAAGACTGACTTGACAGCTTGTGAATGTGCCTATGTGCGCACACACTCAAGCACAAAAGAAGTAAAAATAAAAAGTCGTCTTTGGGTCGCATTTAACTTTTGGAGTCCTTCTGAACACACCATTGTAGTTTCCTTCACAATAGGTCAGAATTGGCTCCCTGCTGCCTTCCTCTGAGAAGTTATTTCAACTTCTGGTTAAACCTACAGATCCTAGAAGCCTCAATGGCCTTTTCTCTAAAGACCTCTCTACCAGCCAGATCTGACCCTATGTAGCTTTCTTTTTTAATCAATCAGTTAGATACTGCCAGCAGATGTGCTATACATGTTCATACTAAGTACATGTAAATTAGATAATGGGGAAAACATGAGAGAAGGTTTACATGATACAACTATTCTTAGCTGGACCTGAATCAAACATTAATTGTTTTAATTAAGAGATCTTGATATTTCAGCTTTGTTTCTGTTCACAGGTGGGTGGAATTAAACCTGGCTGTTTTAAGATTGGAAACACAGGAGGAATGCTGGATAACATTCTGGCATCGAAACTGTATCGCCCTGGTAGCGTGGCTTATGTCTCCCGCTCAGGAGGGATGTCCAATGAGCTCAACAACATTATCTCCAGGACCACAGATGGAGTCTTTGAAGGTGTAGCCATTGGTGGAGATAGGTAAGAGCGGTAGTTCCAAATGTTTGTTTTGCCTATTTTTGTCTTTTAAAATAGTTCTTTAAAAATTGTTCCCTTCTGCCCAGATATCCTGGTTCTACTTTCATGGATCACGTATTGCGTTACCAGGATACTCCAGGGGTGAAGATGATTGTAGTGCTAGGAGAAGTGAGTATCTTTTAGTTTCTATCTTGAGCATAATTTGGAAATGGGATCTTTTCCTGTAATGGACTTTCTGTGTTAAAATGAACTTATGTAATGAACTTATATAGGAACTTATACAAAAATATAAATATTTTTGATGATTAGACAAATAGTTTATAGAAAGAATAGTAATATGTATAACTTTAGGAAGAGAGCTTAAAATATATTTGTACTTATAATGCTGTGAAGAATATCAGAAATTACTACTTCTTTCTTTCTTTCTTTCGTTTGTCCTTTCTTTCTTTTGTTCATTCTTTCATTCGTTGTTTTGTTCGTTCGTTCATTCTTTCGTTCGTTTGTTCATTCTTTCTTTCTATTTTTCTTCAGTTTTTTTCTTTTCGTGCACTTTTTACTTTTTCTTTTAATTTATTTTTCTTCCTTTATATTAGTTTCAGTTTTTATCTTGCTTAGTTTTATCTTGTTTTAATAAAAAATTATACAATTATACATACACACATATAGAAATGGGATCTTTTCATTGACTTCATAAAAAAATTTTTTTGAAAAAGCAAGAGAACAAAAATACATATCGTTGTTAATGTTTCTCAGCTAGTGCCGTAAAGCCAAGGAGTGGGAAGCTCTCTCTTATGTCTAGCCACATTGGCTGGGCTTCCCGTCCAGTGTAGTCAGCAGCCTTGGGCATGCTACTGATTTTCTACCCTTGTATATGCTGTGGAAACATAAATAATGTGTCTAGAATAAGCTTACCAAGTTTACCAAATACCAAGACATTGTTGGAGAATTCTACACCCAACTAGTGTTGGTGCTACAGTTGAAACAGAGCTTTGATTTCTTATGTCTAGCAGCTCTCCATTACTGTATTACCTGGAGACCATTGGACACATGCTCCTTCGATAGTCTTTCTATAGAGATATTTGGGGGAAAAAATATCCTCCCCCAAAAAATATCCTCCCAAGATATCCTGGCCTTTCCAACACTACTTATCTCCAGTAGCTGGCTGCTTAAGGACGAATAGACTGTGATTACAGTGCAGCGGCTAGATTCTGTGTAGCAGCACTGGAGATTTGTCACAAAAAAGTGATTAATCCATTATTAGTTATATAACCAATGTAGCAAACCCTTTTGCATTACTACTCTTTTGAATTTTAGTATTTAATGACTCTGGGCCTCACATTTAAGGATTGATATTATAGTATAATTAGAAACCCAAGTGTAACTGACGGATTGGATGCAAAATTGTAATTTTAATATAGATTTTATCTGTTATTTATTATTTTATTCTAGAATTTTCAACTGCATATTTCTTGAGTGTTTTTATTTGTTCTGGTCTCTGTTCTTTGACTATAATAAACTTGATTTGATTTGACTTGTATTACCATAATTTTGATATAAATGTATTCTTATTTTACCTGCCACTTGGCTTAATCAGTACAAAGTCTTAAAAATGCCTTGATCTTGATTTATTATTACTGCTGTTTTATTCAGATTCATATTTTACTCCATGTAACCAGAAGACATGTTAACTCTTCTCTTTATCTAATCCTCTCATTTAATAGAATTAAATTAAACATAAGGCTGGATTGGTGACATTAGTATAGTGCCTTATTTTAAAGAACGGCATATATATACAGACTGCATTAATACATTTGACTCCAATTTTGTTTCAATTTTTTAGATTGGCGGAACAGAAGAATACAAAATCTGTAAGGGTGTTAAAGAAGGCCGGATCACTAAACCTGTTGTGTGCTGGTGCATTGGAACATGTGCTACTATGTTCTCTTCGGAGGTAATTAATATATTTGGAAGGCCATCCAAAATACAAAGTCTTCATTAGTTTTGTTTCTAATAGTCACTTGCTATTTTTTCATAAAATGAGTCTTCAAAAGCTGGATCTAACTCCACAACCTTGTGAAAGATCTAACAACCACCTCTTTGCTCCTTTGGTAACCAACCAGTCTTTGTATCTTCTACAGAATTTACACTATCATTCAACATGCACTACTTTAATTCTTTAAAAATTTATAAAACACGTATGAGTTAATTTTGCATACTGTGTGGTTATTGATCCACCTGATCATTGATCTTTATCTGAGGCCAAGTGTTCCTGCCAAATGAGATGAGACAAATGTCCACAAGAACCTTTTTTCAAAGGGGAGAGGGTTACCCCATATGTGGAATTCCTTCCACATAGAGGCTCATTTTGTGCATATGGTCTTCTTGCTACCAAGTGCTTTATTCCATCATGCATTTTAGATAATTTTAGTGTTTTCAGTCATTATTCTATGTGCTGTTAGTCTTACTCTGATTGTATGGCAGCATTGTTTTTACTATTTATAGCTAGTTTTACTTTGTTTTATTATAAATTCTTTTTGTCATTATTCTGTTTAGTATGTTATGCTTTATATGTCCCTTCTTGATAACAGGTACAATTTGGCCATGCTGGAGCATGTGCCAATCAGGCATCTGAAACTGCTGTAGCCAAGAATAAAGCATTAAAAGAAGTGGGAGTCTTTGTACCACAAAGCTTTGATGAGCTGGGTGATGTAATCCAGTAAGTGACATTATGACAGTAATCATGATATATCTGTTCGGCTTCTGAAGACAGCTCTGAGAAATAGTATTATAGGATTACTCAGGATCTTAAGAATAGACTCAGTTTCCTTTGAGGGATTACATGGTGGATTGCTCCCAGAATTCTAAATGAATTCTTTACTATTCTTTACTATTCTTAACTCTGTGCAAACATCAGAAAACAGATACGTGAATCATACGCTACATGTTATAATCATCATAAGAATTGTTTTGCCCATTGCTAGAATATTCTTTACCAACAGGCAAAGCAAGGTGAGTAGAAATCTCTCATTGCATGAATTTATGATTGGAATAAGATGTTCGGTGAAACCATTCAAAATAAATCCTGGTTTTAAAAAACCCCATTGCTTAGTAAAATAGATGAATTACACTAATGAATGAGGAGGTACTAGGTTTGCAATGTATCCCCTATCATTTGAAACATTTAACACACTTTCTATCTTCGTTCAGTGAAAATTTGCAAGACTGGCTTTGGTAAACTTTGCTAGCAGCATAAAATCATCAAAAGTCCCTTAACTTTTAGACTGTTTCATATATCCTTTGCTTTATCTTGCCTATAGCCACTTCCACAACTTGATCTCTTCAATTAAGTTATACTGAAGGACAAGAGGTAGTATGCAACTAATATTGTTCTAGTGGAATTTATCTGGTATATATAGCAAAAGATATTTTATTGAATAATTCATCAAGTGTACATACTAAAGAAAAGGAAATTGAGTACTACATAAAATGGTGTTTCTCAATCTCAGAAATTTTAAGATATCTGGACTTTAACTCACAGGATTTCCTAGCTGGCATGCAAGTCTACTCATCTTAAAGTCTCTTTAAGATTCAGAAACACTGAGCTACAACAAAACTGGAATGTATTGTTTTTACTTGTAAATATAAGTACAAGTAAATACAAACACAAGTATTTAAAAGGTTTAATAAAAAAAATCATCCTCCTCAAAAAGGAAAAGCCAGGTGAAATTTTATTCAAGTATGTCATAATATGATATCCATATTTCTGGAGCTTAAGAAAATGAAGATAGCAATAGCAATAGAAATTAGACTTATATACAGCTTTACAATGCTTTACAGCCCTCTCTAAGCAGTTTATAGAGTCAGCATATTGCCCCCAACAATCTGGATCCTTATTTTACCCACCTCAGAAGGCTGGAAGGCTGAGTCAACCTTGAGCCTGCTGAGATTCGAACTGCCAAATTGCAGGCAGTCAGAAGTAGCCTTCTGAGATGGATAATAAATACTATTCTAATTGTAGGAAAATATAAATACATAAAGGATAGCAGATTGAGTCTTAATTGATTTTTGGCTTTGTGGAGACCTAGAGGTCACTATCCATGAGTATAAAGAGATGATCCTCAAAGTAGATATAACACAAACCGAGTAAATAATCATTGGGTAAATCTGTAAGAAATTAACATTGTTTTCTTTCCTTTTGATAGATCAGTGTATGAGGATCTGGTTTCTAAGGGAGTAATTGAGCCAGCACAGGAAGTTCCTCCTCCAACTGTGCCAATGGATTACTCATGGGCCAGAGTAGGTTTACTCTTAATAGTCTAGAAGAGGTACACATGGGAAGTGAATGGCTGAATGAGCTTGAAATTCTTAAAACATGTTATGTAGATCAGTTTTCCCAACCTTTCCGGGTTGGCAGCCCAATATAGGGGGGAGGGGGGATTGTTTTGTGTGAGGGGCAGGTGCGTGTGTGTGCATGCACATCTTCATTCAGCTGGCACAAAGTTGGGCTGTGAGTGCAGAAGTGGGGCTGTGAGTGCCGGTGCCTGCCCCTCACATGAGTGGAGCTGCAAGTGCTGGCGCCCGCTACTTGCACAAGTGAGGCTGTGAGGGCCAGCACCTGGCGCTCACGTGAGTTGGGCTTTGTGCGCTGACTCACCACTCACCCGGTAGTGGGCTATGGCTCACAGATCGGGGACCCTGATATATTTGATTATAATTAGATGGTCAACTTAGTCTTGTCCATTATTTTCTTGCAAATGAATTACCTGAGTGAAGCATGGGGGGGGGGGGGTGTGAAGTGAGAGAGAGAGAGAGAGAGAGAACATATAATTAATAATATAATTAAAGCTTATGTTTTCATTGGGATAGTAGACTTTGAATTTTATCATTAAGTACCATAGGTAGAGGCATCAGTAAGTCAACACTTTTTTATGGGAAAGCATTCATTTTGGTCTGGTCTAAAATAGCTTACATGTTCCCTGAAAACATGGCTGGCCCTATCTCTAGGCAAAAAGAGGTAGCTGATTTTCAGTATCATTTGTCTTTGGATCTTAGGAACTGTAATGATCGGAGAGGTGGATATGATATGCTACTTAATCTCTCAAATACTAAAATATTTGGAACTAGATTTCACTACAACATATTTTTATGGAAGAATAAGCCTGATAGGAGTCTGAATTGAAATGAGTCTACCAGTTCACTGACAATTAACAGGGTTGTCATGTTTGGGTTTTTTTAACCATATTTTTGTTTTTAGGAACTTGGTTTAATCCGGAAACCAGCTTCTTTCATGACTAGCATTTGTGATGAGCGAGGTCAAGAACTGATTTATGCAGGCATGCCAATCACTGAGGTCTTCAAGGAAGAGATGGGAATTGGTGGTGTGTTGGGTCTGCTATGGTTCCAGAGAAGGTAAATTGGGGAAAACTTCACAATATTATCTTACCTTTCTTTTTTGAGACATTTGAGTATTTTCAGGGTGGTGCTAATTCTGATTGTGAAACACAGATTTTAAATAATTGGAATAAAATTGCCATTGAGCTATTCACTTAAACTGTTGAAAGTTGACAGCTAAATTCCTGAGGCAGGTCTAGCTCTTTGAGATACTGTCTAGGCTCTTCTAGACATAAATATGGGATAAATAAATGGTACTTATATTAGCAAATTCATAAAGGAGTTGAGAGTTGAGTTGCTGACTTCTCATTCATTCCTGAAAGTTGCTCTTTTGATCATGGATGTCAGGAGAAGATGACAAAAATGGAAACAACTGAATAGACAGGATAATCATACAAATATGTATGAAAAGTATAAAGGGTAAAATGGATGAAAGAGAAATATTGACATGCCTTAGAGATACAGGCGATCTGTTTATCTTCCAGAGGTTACTGCAATATATGATTATACCTATGACAATATTGATAATGATGGATTTCTGACAGTGCCCTCTGCTAACCCTTCTCTGTATAGTATGCAACTATAAGAAAAGGTATATCCTAAGGTCTGGTCTCAAATGCTGCAGAATTGTGGTGATGCTCCATATGTTGGAAGCTCTAATGATGCACTGCATTATATAAGTGTCCACTTAAAGATGCTTTTCAGCATTCTCTGCAGAATGCAGGAGCATTTCCCTGCATATAGTGGATGAGGGAGGCAAGAATTATTTGAAATCTGAAAACTTCCAAAATATTCTGGTTTAGAATCATGACAGATAATATGTAAACCTTTTTTTACACAGCATATTTTAATATTTCAAAGTGTTATTCAAGAAGAAAAACAACATAAATCTCACATTAACTACTACATATCATATTTTACAGAGTATACACCGGAGTTTACAGACACACCGGAGTATAAGACGCAGCTTAGTTTTTGGGGAGGAAAATAGGAAAAAAAAATCTGCCTACCAGGTATTCATCTGGCTAGTGTCCTTAATCTGGTCAGCTTCAGCACACTAGTTTGCTGGTTTTGAACTAAAAAAAACCAACAGCTTTTAAAGCACAGCTGAGAGGGAACAGCAGTGAGAAAAGCAGGCAAAGCTCAGAAGAACTTCACTTGCTAGCACCTGGTTAGGGCTGAAAAAAAGCTTCTAAAACACAGCTGAGAGCATGGAAGATCTCACTAGCGCCTCGTTAGGGCTGAAAAAAAGCTTCGAAAAAGCTACATTCAGAGTATAAGATGCACCCAAATTTTCAGCCTCTTTAGGGGGGAAGTGCATCTTATACTCTGAAAAATACGGTATATTGTAGAGCAATTGCATTATTATAAGCATGTTTAGGATTAAATGGATTTCCCCCCCGTTTTCCCTTTATCCAAATAACTGATTTATGAAAATGTTTCATCAAAATGTGTGCACTATATCGACTGACAGGTATACTTGGTAGTTTCCTAAGCCTCTTGCTTCGAATATGCTGTAATTTAAGGAAAGTTTAGAAAGGACAAAATGTGATTTAACAGAAGCTGACAAGATTGTGAGTAGTTGGGAGAGTTCCTCAGTCAATGGGGCCAATGGCTCAAGTAAGATATTCCTGATCCATTTTTTAAAATCTTCCCTTTAGCAAATAGCCCATGCTATTTCTAAATAGTTTTTAAAGTGCAAGGTGTGCTATTTCTTGAAGAAGAGCTTCTTATACGGAAACAACAAATGCTTTCTTATGTCATCTGTTCCCAGTTTGGCTTTTTGTACATGCTGGTTGGGAAGTCTAGATCTTGCAGTAACAATCCAACTAGAAGATATTAAATTGGAGAAGGCTGCCTTAAGCTTTGAGTTTCTAATAGAAGTTGTTTTTTTTAAAAATGACACTATAGTTCACCAATTGTCTTTGTAACAACATCTTAATAATTGGCATTAACCAACATGCAATTGTTTTAAAGGGAACTTTATAAAATCTTTGTCTCTTTAGGTTGCCTAAATATGCCTGCCAGTTTATAGAGATGTGTCTGATGGTGACAGCTGATCATGGTCCAGCAGTGTCAGGAGCCCATAACACTATTGTCTGTGCAAGAGCTGGAAAGGACCTTGTCTCCAGTCTCACATCAGGCCTACTCACAATCGTAAGCATTGCCAAGAGGTGGATGAAATTAGTGCATTATACCATTTGTAGCTAGGGCTCTTACTTTTCCACTTATAATTCACAACATATGCCAATTTTGAAGAAGACGCTCCTGGACTAGACATTACTTCAGTTCTAGCATTTGTCTGATACTTCTGGAGCTGTGCTGACAAAGCTGATAACAAAGAATTTTATATTTTAAGAGAAAGCTACATTATACAGAACATATATTTTTTGAAATATTGGGTTATTTGATTTATATGCCGCCCTTCTCTGGAGACTCAGGGCGGCTTACAGTGCGTTAAGCAATAGCCTTCATACTTTTGTATATTTATACAAAGTCAGCTTATTGCCTCTACAATCTGAGTCCTCATTTTACCTACCTTAGAAAGGATGGAAGGCTGAGTCAACCTTGAGCCTGGTGGGATTAGAACTTGCAGTAATTGCAGGCAGCTGATGTTAATAACAGTACTTTAGTCTGCTGCGCCACCAGGGCTCCTTTTTCTGCTGGTTATTTCATGTAAAATGAGGTCACTTTCAGCTTGCTTAGGAGAATAGGTGAATTCAGCAGACAGAAGTAACTGGTTAATTAAGAACACAGTCCTAACCAAAAATGATAAAATAGAAACTGCTGTTGGAATTTCCGAACTTATTGTTTGCCTGGTAGCATAAAATATTAAAAATAATTTGTTACAGCATTTCCTCTTATAGTGACACATCAAAAAAGACAATCATATCAAAAAGCAAATAAGTGCATATATTTGAAGTCCGTTTATTAAACTGCTCAATTTTTTGGGGGGGAAATTGCCAGGATAGGTTTGGTTTTGCTCAAGAAATTCTGTTTCTTCACATGGATCCTGTTCTTGCTAAGAACGGTAAACTTGTGATTGAATTCCATAAGCTAAAGCTATAAGGGAAATGGACTGGAAAATGTTTCTTCCTATAATAGCTATCTCATACTTAAGCTCCAAATGTCCGTTATTATTAAGGAGGTTAGATACTTTCTAACCTAGATCTCACAGACATATTCATTTCGTGAGTTGTGAGTTGTGCAATATTTGTATCCAAAGCAGGCAAAGGCGTTTCAAATCTGTGAGGCATCCCCTTTGGATTTGTTGAGAGCAGACAGCTCTATTATCTGCTGTCTCCATTTCTCCTGTTCATATTTTTAAACTTGATCACAGGATCTTCTGTGTCTGATCTTATTGCAGAAGAAAAATCTTTTCAGTTTGGCTTTTTCTCTGTTTACCAATGTCCTCCAGGGTGATCGTTTTGGTGGCGCTTTGGATGCAGCAGCAAAAATGTTCAGCAAAGCATTTGACAGTGGCATCATTCCCATGGAGTTTGTGAACAAGATGAAGAAAGAAGGGAAATTAATCATGGGCATTGGCCACCGAGTTAAATCAGTAAGTTGCTTGCCTGCTTAGAGAGGTGCTAGATTTCCACTGTTAGCATCATAGCCTAAATTCTGAATTCAGTTCAGGATTTCAAAGAATTTAGCCATAATGTGAAAATATTTTTGATCCTTAGTGCTTGCTGGTTTTAAACCGTGTGGTTTCTTTTATTGTTTCTTTTAACTTTGTAGATCAACAACCCAGATATGAGAGTTCAGATCCTTAAAGATTATGTGAAACAGAATTTCCCTGCAACGCCTCTTCTAGATTATGCATTGGAAGTGGAAAAAATTACTACGTCCAAGGTAACATCTTTTTGTGACAGTTTTAACATGAAAGTACTTGGTTTCTCTATTTAAAACTACATCAACTATTGTTATTTTTTATTTATTGGTTCGATTTATATGTCGCCCTTCTCCGGAAACTCAGGGCGGTTTACAATGTGTTAAGCAATAGCCTTCATACTTTTGTATATACTGCTTAGTAGGCCCCTCCTAAGCGGTGTTCTTTTTTATACAAAGTCAGCTTATTGCCCCCACAATCCAGGTCCTCATTTTACCTACCTCAAAAGGATGGAAGGCTGAGTCAACCTTGAGCCTGGTGAGATTTGAACTCGCAGTAATTGCAGGCAGCTGGTAGCTAAATGCTACTTTAACAGCACTTTAGTCCGCTGCACCACCAAGGCTCTTATAAATATTTGTTATATGTTATAAACATATAAACATAAAAACATAACTAAATTTGAATGGCAGGAGTTTGCTAAACTTCCTGTCCCTTTATATTTAATTATTATGATTAAGAGAAAATTTTAAAAATTGCATATAGGATAAAAAAGGATTTTTAAAAAGGATAAAAACGCATGTATTTCCTATTTTTAAAATATTGCCTTTTAATTATCTGGAAGCTATTCTTTTGCTTGTCTTAGACATCAGATAACATTGCATTAGCTTATAAAGTCTTATTTATAGAAATCTGAACCCAAAGAAAATACCAAATGCTGCCTGTATTTTCAAGACAGAGAACTTGGTAACAATATATAATTTAAACAGAAACAAAATAATCAAAGGTACTATGATAAGAAAATGTTACTGCACAACTTAGTCAACTAATTATGTCACCTTACATGTAAGGAACTTTACAGATAGTAGTTTAATTAATAGAATTAGGAATTACTTTCAAAACTCTGCCTCCAGTGCAGCCATTAGGAATCTTAAAAATAATCATATATGTGGTTTATTAATTTTTGTTGTTTTTGAAGTGTAACCATTAAAAGATCTCACCAATGCTGGTGATACTTTCATCTAGATTAAAAGTTCCTCTTATTGTTAAAATCTCTTTTTCTCCCCTCAACCTGCTCCAATCTAGAAACCTAACCTTATCCTGAATGTTGACGGATTTATTGGTGTGGCCTTTGTTGATGTACTTAGGAACTGTGGTTCTTTTACACGGTGAGCAATCAATTTCTCATTAATCTTTATGGTTTAGAAGCTTGGTTATAATAAATCTCCCTTGCCAAAATATAATAATAGACATTCTGGATATAATCATATAAAGGAAAAATGATAGCGAAATTTGAGCTTATTGACAGTATAGGCATTATGGCTCATTCTATTTAATTTTTGGGGGGTTATATTTGTGTTGTAATTTTTCTAAGAAAGGGATAAACACAGTCTGCATTCATGTATCACTGTTAACCATAGAGAGATGCTAACAATGACTGCATCTAGACCATGGTTCATAATATGGTTAATGAAAGCCTCACTAATATTCTAGGACCATAGTTTGTTACAAGTTAGTCAGTCTCACATTATCCAAGTCTCACATTATCCAGTCTCACATTATCCAAATATCATTTAATTAATATTTCAAAAACATAAGATTCAAAATTAGCTAAAAGCACAACTGCCACTGCAAAAAGTAATTTGTCTTCTCCATTTTTGTCTTCCAAAATCTCAGCCCAAAGAGCATATTTTGGGAATCAAAAGAGCTGGAGTTATTTTTTCTAACTCTGCTACCAAAGTTGCTTTATAAACCTCATTAAGCAAATATAACATATAGGTTAAAGGAAAATAATATAGACATTTCTTAATTTCAATGGGCCCCATTTGTGGCAATTTGATTTTAAAAAAGCAGGGAGTATCCTGTTTTATGATAATAGGAGATCAGTCTTCACTTAATAACAATATGTTAAATAAATCAAAATTGGCTGAATTCACACATTTTAACCCAGAATATAGAATAGAATATTTTGTGAACGTGTGCCTTTGTCCCAATATCAAAGAAAACATGCCATGTTTCTCATACCACTGTCTTGTAAAGTCTATTCTGCCGACTTTATGAAACTTCTATTTAGCCAATTTAAAAAGAATGTCTATTTTTTTCTGCACATACAGATTATTGTATAATTTTGAAGTGTAACATGTAAACAAGTATCATTTTTTTTACTGCAGGGAAGAAGCTGATGAATATATTGACATTGGTGCCCTCAATGGCATTTTTGTGCTTGGCAGAAGCATGGGTTTCATTGGTGAGTCTTTTATGTTATGCGGTAAAGCCAGATGAGTGATCTTGGGCTAATTACTCTTTCAGCTATAGGAAGGAGGCAGTGCTCCAGGCAACATCTGGACGGAAATATGTATGCAATATACATGGAAGAGGATTCCAATCCCATACTACTTGAGCAGATTTTTTAAAGAAGTCATTTTGCTCCTTGATTCATCTAGAAAGGCTGTTTTTGTATGGGCTATCTCTTTCCCCAAAAAATTTCAGACAATTATAGAGAGCATAGCAGTGATGTGACGAATGTAGCACCAGAGGTTACAAGAACACAATTTTTGAACCCTCTTTCCCTAATCTTGTTTTGGGGGGGAGGGGGCGTGCAGTTGAACCAAGAGTTAACTTTAATGGAGACTGAAGTTCAGTTTCTACCATTTATGTCTTTTTAAAGACTATATCCAAAGAGAAATATTAAATAAAAAACATTTTATTTTAGGACATTATCTGGATCAGAAAAGATTGAAACAAGGTCTATACCGTCATCCTTGGGACGATATCTCTTATGTCTTACCGGAGCATATGACTATGTGACAACTGAATGGAACCAAACAAATTGCTTTTATGGAAGACCAATAAATATGACTACGCTATATGGCTTGGTTGTAAAACAGACTGAGTTGAGATTCTATATAAGGCTTTTCTAGACTTAGATGTCGATTCCATAAATAATGATAAACCAAAACATTCGCTACTTCCTGTTGTATTTAATATATTAAAGAAGTTGCACTGTCTTTGCTTGTTCCTTTATGCATGTTTATTTTGTCTTCCTCCCCTCACTTCAGTAATTCTGGCCAAATGTTAATGTTTTTTATTTTAATCTGTGACCTCATTAGACTTGAAAAGCTAGAGTAAGTCAAATGGACCTGTATAATCAAAATCTTTAAAACTTTCCTTACAAGCTGTGTATAATTTTGTGACAAATTTGTCCTCTCTGTATCCTGTATTTTATATTAATCATTAGTCTTTTATTTCTGGTCTGAGGGACTACACCTGATTTGATAAGCCTTTATAAACCTGGTATATTTAAAAATGTAAAACTGGTAACATAAGCTCATGTTCCAAACTGTGAACTTTTGTGTGCGTTCCAGTTTTTGTATTTATGCAGGTAATATTTTTAGTTGCACAAACACAAGTCCTACTATTTTTGCAGACAGTGATATCTGAATATATCTGTGTGCATAAGACTCTTCATCTCTGGATCTTTAATGTATTCACAACAATATTCAGTGCTTCATTTATGTATTACAACCTGACTCAAATAAAAATGTACAATAATAAATCATCTTTGCTAGATTTTGTATTTAACGAAATTTTGGCTGACAGAAAAAAGTGTTAAGAGGAGGAAGTACGGTAATCTGTATGTTGTTATTTCGACATAAAGATTAGTGATTTCAAACTGTCTGGTGTTTCTAAATCCATGAAGAGCACTCTCTCCCCCTCATCAGTGGAGTGCCCCAAACGTATGGTTCTGGGTGACTTTGGTCTGCCTTTCCAGCTTTCAGCTTCAGAAACGACTCAGGAATTCATGATCTCCATGATGGCCATGGGCCTATTCCAGATTGTCACAGGTCCAATTCTTTCTTTTTTTTTAATTTTTTTTTAAAAAAAACATAAACATAAAATACATCTTTTAAGAACAGAGCACTGATCCAGTCCTGAATAGATACAATCGCTCACCCCCTTTGTCAAGCTCTTTGCCAAATCTCCACCATTACATCTTTTAAAGTAAAAACCAAAACAAATTTTTCCCACAATTGAAATATCTTAATTTAAACATTTACCTTTCTATTATATCACCACAAATCTTAATTTCCAAATAACACAACTCAATATTTAATTACAATTATTACCCTAAATTCTATCTATATACCCATATCCTAGGACCCATTACCTTAAATCTTTAAACCCTAATCTTTTTTAACTTATCCCACTTATCACACATTACACTCTTCATTTTACACAGTCATTTCATTATTACAATCTTATCATCTTCATTTTACTATTCATGTCAACATAGTCACCTTTATTTTTAATACTAATCCCAACATAATCATTTTATTATTACTATCAATTCCATCTTAAATATTTGTTTTAACTATTTGTCTCGTGATCATCATCTTTTGGCTGTTTTCCAACATATTCATTTATTGTTCCGCTGTTTCCCAGCCACAGGTCCGATTCTTGTGTCACACACCAGATCTAATATCCTTATCAGAGCAATGACCAGGTGTTCTGGTGGGTAATGTTATCCACCCGATCATGGTTAGATCACACCCTGATATCCTGAGACTCTCCTACACCACCCACCTCTGCAGAGAGCCTGGACACACACACAACCCGAGACTGATGGACAGAAAGATCTGGGGGTTATCCTAAAGGATTTACTGCATATTCCTGCTGAAGACTTAGTAAAGGCCTGGAACCAAAAGGCCACTGAGGCTCTGGACAGGATCACACTCTCATACGCTTCTTTCCCATCATTCTCTCTGCTTCAAAGAACAACAGAGGGTTCTGAAATGGGTTGAGATTTCTAGAGTGCCTCTACAGGTAAACAAAGGATGACTCTGACTGGACTTGTCTTAGAGCCCCTATGAAGGCCTATCTCATGGTGATAAAAACGGGGAAACAAAAGTAGTTCTCTGTTCTTATTGGATTCACAATGTCATCCATTGACCCTTTTCCAAATCATTCAATCCCTCCTAGCCCAAGGGGGCTAGCACCATCATTGAACACCTGCCACATAAAATAGCTCATGTTCAATTCCAGTTAAAACCCTTGTACAGTGCTAGTCTTTGGGAGATGTCTAGGGAGTAGGGAGACATCTTGCCTAGTAATTTGGGAACACAGCCACCAAAAAAGCCAATGCATTCCTAGGTTGCATTAAAGAGGGACAGAATCAAGATCACATGAATTACTAGTTAGTAAGACCACATTTAGAATACTGCATCCAGCTTTGATCATCAAACAGTATTATTAAAAAAGATGTTGAGATTCTGGAAAGAATGCAGAAAAAAGCAGATTAGAGGCTGAGGGCTAAAATATATGAAGAACATTTGAAGGAATTGGGTATGTCTTTTTAGTGAAGACTAGGAATGACATGATAGCAGTGTTCCAATATTTGAGAAGTGCCACAAAGAGGTCAACCTATTCTCCAAAGCCCAGAAAGCAAGACAAGAAATAATGAAAGGAAACTAATCCAGAAGAGAGGCAACAAAGAACTAAGGACAAATTTCCTGACAGTGAAAAAATTAAACCAGTGGAACTGCTTGCTTTCAGAAGTGGGTGCTCTATCACTGGAGGTAGAAGAGGCTGGAAGCCATTCGTTTGAAATGGTATAGTCTCCTGCTTGAGAAGGGGATTGGACTAGAAAACCTCCAAGGTACCTTCCAACTCTGTTTATGCCTATCCCTGTTTTATCCTAGTCTATTTTACTTTAACATATTTGGCTAAGAGATTAATTTGTGTTCTAATACTTTATCATATAGGACTTCTTTCAGCCATTCTATGGTTAGACTGGGTTAGTGTTGGAAGAAATGTCCATCTGGGTTCAGTTCCAAATGGGAGAAAGACACTGGAAACATGGAGACTGCTTGGAAAGATGGTCTAATGGTGGACAGGCCCACATGGGTTTTTTGGGTCCTGGGCAAAATGAGCACACGGATGAGAGAGGGAGACAGATTTATACCCTCTCTTGAGCCTCGCCTTGGAACTTCCTGTTCCTGTGAAAGAAATGCATTCTGATTGGTTGTTAGACTCCCATAGGGCCATGCAGGGGTAATTTAGTAGTGTCTTGAGTCCCAAGCTTGGTTGAATCTTGCTGGGTGATGTAATCTCCCCAGGTGCCATGTGGTAGGTTCTGTTGCTAGATGGGTAGAGGGCTAATCCTATCATGTCTTGAGGGCCATGTCTTAATCCCATCCCACCAAAGGGGGCAGGGAGCTGCATTGTCTTTAAAACATGTTTCTCCCTTTCTCGTCCAGGGAAATATAATATTCTGCCTTTCGAATATTTCATTCTTCTAGATGGGTGGGTGCTAACTTTCTTACATTAGGTTAGATTAGGGTTAGATTTCTTTCACATCCATTTTTCCCATGATTCATTCTGGACACTCATCTTCACTTTAGAGTTCACAAAAGAGATAAGCCAGACCCCAATTTGTACTAACGAACTTTTCTTATCAGGAGCTAGTCTCCAACTTGTTTATCAGTTTAGGAATGTTAAAAGCTAATAAATCTTGAACATCACTTTAAAAGAAAGAATATAAATCAGATTAAAATTCAAACTATGTTAGTTAACAAGTAACAGAACCCATGTTATTTGCCTCTCAAATCCACTAAGAAAACATAGGCAACCTAACAGAAAGTCTAACAGATTAACAAGAATTGGAAGGGACCTTATAGGCCATCTAGTCCAACCCCACCTCCAAGCAGAAGACACACCACCATTTCTGACAACCTGGCGAATGTTACAAATACAACCAAAACTCAGTTTTATTCCAAGCACCTTCCTGTAAACATTCAAGCTAGCGACTGCCAACATCCAAAAACCTACAAATATGTACAATACTTTGGACCCTAATTTGATAAAGAAGCTGAACATATTTTTGCTACAGTGACGTATCCATTTGGGATTACAGTTTAAGGTGTTTTCTTTCAACTAGTCTGGATTTGTCCTATGTTTTCAGAACAATAGCTTTCCTCTTTATTTTGCAACTGAGAAAAAAAAGGCGATTAAAAATAAGCAGGAAGCTGATTTTTGAAAAGAAAAAAAAAACCTTGTGAGAATTTTATGTGAATCATTCTTACATCTGCAAGATCGCACGCGGCAACTATCAGTGCCGGAAGTATGATATATTCATATCTCTATGATCTTGTAAGTGACGTAATTCGATGCAGCAACGGGAAAACTTCGAATCGATTTAAAAATAACCAAGATGGCGGCAACTGGAGGCGGCGGGCCGGATGTCAACCACCCTGGCCAGGAGGGCGAGGCGGGGCCAGACTCGGAGCCGGACTCGGAGGTGTTTTCATGCGTGGCCCACTGCTCCGACCTCGCCTGCCGCCAGAACGAACAGCG
>WNWU01013599.1:4950352-4970599 GCA_012654045.1 Ptyas mucosa
TACGGAGGATGCCTCGGTCTCAGATAGAATGCTAACTTGAATAAATGCCATCAGAAATACCTGTCTGTAATTGTCATGCCTGGCATGTACCTAAACTGCTTAATCATTGGAGACAAAGCTTTCTTGGTGTTAAGTATTACAAGCACCACATGGAAATTTGGTGTATAGTGACCATAAATATGGAGGTAGGCAGACATGTTAAATCTTACAACCTGTTGGTTTCTCCACAAATAAGAGTCCAACAAAATAATTGTTTTTGCACTTTGTGGATGTGTTCAGGTAGTACAAATTTAGCACAGCTTTTTCCTTACAGCTTTTTGTATTGGACTCCCTTTTTGTGTATTGGATCATGTCATCCCACTGTATAACATTTATACAGCTGATGTGAAATACTCTTAATTTGTTGTAAAATGTTGGTGTATATGGAAAACACCATTTCATGGTTTTCTTAAAAAATATTGTTATCTGCTTTTGCAGAGTTATTTCCTCTTTTTAATCTGCTGTAAATCTGGTTATTTCTGTCAAATTTGGAGATGTGCAGTAGTAAAAAAGTTTACAAAAGGAATAAAGCACAAACTTTCTAAGAACTTCAAAATGTTCCATGATTATAAATATTTTAAAATTGTATTTATCTAAATGCACTTGAAGTTGCTAAATGATAAACCTAATAATAATTGTCACTCATATAATGGAAATGTTCTGAGTTGTTTGAGGACATCACTATTATTTTTAGTGATGATCATTCTGCTATTTAATTGCCCCACAAATTTCTCATTAATGAATTTTATTTAATTGGTTCAGAATTGTGGCCTTAAAAATGAATGAAATGACCAAAAAGATCCTAATTCATAATTAAGGATTTGTGAGTTCCTCATGGAAGGATTAAAGCTGTGTAAACTTGGGTGTCAATATCTGGGCAAGCCTAACTACCATCTGATCTATCTTTGACAATCAAAGCCTCTTGTCTTAAATGATACACCATTCTTTATGTGGACAGTAGGCTTTTCAATTTTGAGTAGAAAATTTGCCTGAGTAATTATTCTAGACATTAAGAACCCATAACTCCCATGTTCTGATTATATTTATATTTTTAATATGGCAGCATATAAAATTTATTCTCACCCAAGATAATTCTTGATATAAATTATTTGCTGCTTTTTGTCCTCTCCACCAGTCTGGTAGTAAGCAGTGTCTTATTTTGTTTAAATTCTGATAGTTTAATGGAAGATGCAGAATATGTCCAGATGATACAAATGTATTTTTATTGGATTGAAGAGTACTTAGAACACTACAGAGATGTTTAGGCAGGCAAACTGATATGAAGCATTTATGCAATATTTAATGTACGCTTGTTGATGCAATAGAATTTTTTGTTTTATTTTAAAATTATTTTGCATCACAGGTATATGTCTCAAGGTGTTAAAAATGTAACATGATATTCTGAAGAATTTAGTAATATTGCATTTATTACTTATCTTTTACTCTCTTTTCTAAAAACTTGAATACACACACACACACACACACACACATTATTTATCCTGCCTCTTCAAAAGATTGAAATAAATTAGTCCAGAAACCATCTTTAGCTAAGTAGAACATCTTTTAATTTCTCCTCTTTGCTTTGTGTCAGAAATATAAAGATGTAGTGATGACAGTGTCTAAGGAAGTTTTAAGAAAAATCTAGATCAGATACATGCGATCATCAAATGATGTGCAAGTAGAATCCTCAGAAAAAGAATTGATTTCTTCATCTAAATATTTTCTGAGAAGGATCTAAAATAGTAGTCTTCATCTAGGTCTACTTTTCTCATCTCTTAATTTTTTTTTCTTTTAACTAGTCCAGATTTATCTTTGGGAGAACTAAGAGGAGATAAATAAACAAAATCAGTATGGGAGAAGCCTGTATTGGTCAATAATATTATTGATGGTGTTTGATTGGTAAATAACTCTGTCTTAAATTTTAGCACGTTTTTTAAAACATAAAAATATTACAGACTGACCGATACTGTTTTCCAATTTAGCAGGAAACCTAATTCATGTCTGAGATACTGGGGTAAGTGTTTCAATTGCATGTGTGCAGATTTTCCTAACTTATCTTCGCTCTTCTAATACTTCTATTTATTATATAGCTGTATAGTGGATGGGGGCAGGGTTAATCTTGTGGTCTTAAGTAACAATCCTAACTAATATCAAATTAAGACTAACATGCTTTTATCCGACAGTGTCACAGACATTAACAATAAAATTATGCCGCTTGCCTGCCTTAAAGATACTTTACCAGTCACTTTTTTATGGTATAATAGCTGCTTCAGAAAGCAATTTATCTTCTGGAAATCTTTTGACATTCCAAAGCTGCAAGGTCTAAACTCCCTTCCTCAAAATTATTACCTGAAGTACTAATTAAGTATGTTTCTTAAGAACATAATCTAGCCCCAAGCCTAGACACATCTGTAGGCAAAATTTAAAACTTTAATTGGAAATTGTACCTTTTCAATCTGTTATTTTTCTTAGATCTCTCAGTATTCCCTTTAAAAATATACCTATAGCTGTAGTACTTGAAATTAAGTGTTTTATATTTATTTAGCAATGACAACCTTAACAAAATTTCAATTACCTGAAATGAAACACACATTTGAAATCTTTATAGTAGTATATATGGCCTTCATTGCAAAGAAGGCTAAATCACCACAAATAATCTGTTGACTATATTAATTAAAATGTTTGTTCAAAATGCTTGTTTAGTCTGATAAGCTTTGTATAACTTTAGTTATGAGTCACTTTGGTTGTTTGGGAATGCAGTCACTTACAGCAATTTACATACTTTGCTTGAATATTTCAATTTGTATGAAGAGGTAAGAGCAGTATGGAAAGCTGTCACGTTGTATAATATGTAGCATTAAATGTCAGAATTTCTTAATGTCTGGATATTACACTACTAACTTGTTCCTTTGGTCTGAATGCACAACTCTGGTTTGCATGTGGTTTCTTATTTTTATTTAGTCATGACAATCTTGACAAAATTGCCTTGTAGCAAAAGGAACAACTACAAAAACATTTCCATTTAGAATTATTAAGAGATCAAGATTATGTTCTTCAGCATACCTGAGAGTTTCAATTAAATGAATGGGACTTCTGCCTGAGTGAAAATAATTAGAAATATGTTGTGTGGACAAAATATATTTCTAATTATTGCAGTGGAGATTTTCAAAGACAGGCAGACATCAAAGCTAGATAAAGTCTTAGGAGACAATATTTTTTAAGTTGCATTTCTATTGAAAAAATATATGGTTCAACAGTTTGCCTTTCTTTTATGATCTACAGGAATATCATAGTTTTTTTATAATAAACGAGTATTACTAGAGTAATGTTGTCTGAAGGCTATATTCATAGGTACCTGCTCTTTATATATTGGAACTCCTGTTTTGTATTTGTGTGTCTGTTTCACTAAAGCTCAATTTTCACAAGAAAAGTAACTACATATATCAGTACAATGTTATTATGGTAATCTGTTATTGCTATAGCATCTACCACAAAAACATTAGAAATATGTTATGTTAATCATTTGCCATTTGCCAAGAGTTCCTACATAAGAATAGTTCTTTTCTATCTTGGACTCACATTGTACAAATGACGATCTGGGAAGAGTGACTCAGGAGAAGGTGGAGAATTTTCCTCTTTTGCAGGAAACTGGTAGTATCAGCTGTGCTGTAAAATGTTTTGTGGAAGTATAGAAGCATCAGGTTTTAAACCTAGTTTTCTCTCCTATCAATTACATCTCTTACAGTTCTGGGAAAGGGTTATTTGTTTACAATGGTTGTAAATCTGTTAATGATATAAATTGATGCCAAGCTGATACTGATGGACCTCTTAATTTACTGGCCTTCTCTGAATTTGAAAAAAACAGTAAAAATATAACACTTTATAAAATACAAAACTTTTTCTCCAAGAGTTCATAATGGAAGTTATTTGTAAAATAACTTCCCATTTCATTTTTCTGTTATGATCCTAATTTGTGTTTGGTCTGTTACTCAATAAATGGGTTAGCTCTCAGATTGCAGTGCAGAATTTTCACCTGGTTCAGGCAGAATACTCTAGATGCTATGCTGGTCTCTAAACTTTATTTTTAAAAAAGCAATTCATTATGTGCTATTTTACATTGTGTAACGCTAAAGACTAATTCAATAAACATTTTATTTCTCTATATCTTTTGTTCCTCTCTTATTAAAATTCTTTGTGGATATGTTTTCAGCAAAGTTACTATCTTTCAATATCAGTTGTTATCACTGAATTGTTAAATAGTAAGATTTTTGTCATTTTATTCATATCTCTTGTCTCTTATAGAATGAAGACAAACTAACCAATGTAAGGTCAACAAATAGGAATATCTTTATTTCCTAATTCTGAAGCTGTCCATTCTACAAAACATGGTTTAAAACTATGACAGGAAAAAGTCAAAAGAAAAAGCTTTAAATTAACAATAAGTTCATGAGATGTAAACAACATTTTAAAAATCAAAATATTAAAATAAAGGAAGTAATAGTTCCATTCTATTCAGCAATAATAGGCTTGGAATATTATACCTGGCTGTTTGCATTCCACTTTTGAAGTGTATTTAGCTGTGAAGAAGGGAAGATGATCAGATAGCTGAAAATTAATAAGTAAAAGAAAAGGAATTCTGCCTTGGAAAAAAAAAAGGAAGTATGTACTAGACAACCCGTGACCAACTGAATTAACCTTTCAGATATGTTTCCTTACCATATTCTTCAGTGTTTTCCATAATAGAATGTCTAATGTACTATATGACATTTTGTATTATGTCATAAACTTTTATAATAATTTTTGTCATATACCGTATTTTCCGGCGTATAAGACGACTGGGAGTATAAGATGACCCCCAACATTTCCTGTTAAAATATAGGGATTGGGCTATACTCGCCGTATAAGACTACCCCTCTTCCAACGCACACCAAATAAAAATTTAAAAACATCAACTGGCTCACCCACAATGTAAAAGCAGCTGTGCTAGACCCAAAATGGCCCCTGCAACAAGCAGGAACCTCACACAGCCACAAAAAGCCCAAAAAAACAATTTTCACACTTTACACACACAACATTCCACATACAGCGTTGTGAGATTTTGTGTGTTTGTGTAGTTAGAGTGAAACACTACAGAAACACACTAAATCTCAGAAACCTGCACAAATATTATTTTATTTTATTTTTATTTTTATATGAAAGCTAAATTTAAAACTTCCTAAAGCTCCCAAAGGGGGAAAAAACTTACCCAATAGAACAGGGGTCTCCAAGCTTGGCAACTTTAAGACTTGTAGACTTCAACTCCCAGAATTCCTCAGCCAGCTTTGCTTTGCTGGCTGAGGAATTCTGGGAGTTGAAGTCCACAACTCCCTGCCTGCTTGGGATCACCAGAGCCATTTCTAAGGGAAAAACTTTTTTCTTTTTACTCTGACGATCCAAGCCGAGTCGCCTGATTAGCAGGCAACTCAGCTGGGATCGCCAGAGCCATTTAAGGCTCATCAGAGCCTTTCAGGCTGGTCCGCCTGGTTACAGGAGAAGGACACCCGGCGTATAAGACGACCCCCGACTTTTGAGAAGATTTTCATGTGTTAAAAAGTCATCTTATATGCTGGAAAATACGGTAGTTTTATAAATTTGCCATATGTTAATACCCTGGGAGTTATGCATCCCAGATTTGGGACACATTGGACATAATCAAGTAAACAATAACCCAATCAAGGAACCTCCGAGAACATTCCTACCAACATTGATATGCAAGCTACTGTATATATAAATTAAGAGCAAACCTCTCCCTTCTAGCATGATGATGTTCCCTAATAATGAAACATCTGCAAGAAAACTATCAAGTTCAGAGAGCAAAAAGGATCCTACAGGCTTTAACATCTATTTTAAAATTGCACAAATTACCAGTTTGCTTCCAGGTCCAATTCAAGATGCTTCTTTTGATCTTTAAAATCCTTCTTGGTATGGGATTGGGTAAAATGAGGAACCACCTCTATCTAACTACCTCTGCCCATCCCATTAGATTTGGCAGAATAAGTATATTTTGAATCCTGCCTGACTTCAGAGATTGGTTCCCCTCTCAGGTGAGACTGGCCTCAGCTCCACTATCTTTCCAGAAGTTCCTTAAAACATGGTTGCGCAATCGGGATTGGGAATTACAAGTGGTTCTTGACTTAAAAGCTTAGCAACCATTCAAAGTCATGACAGACCTCCCTGGGCATGCCTGTGACCCAGTGCTGAAGTGCCAACATTCAGCCCCTCTCTGCTGTCATGTGATCACATTTTGGGCACTGGGCAGCTGGCTTACATCTATGGCAATTTGCAGCATCTCAGTGCTTTTTACAATATTTTTGCCAAAAATCAGCATACACTTCGATGTTTTTTGTAAAACCAGCCCATAGTGAACAATGGATGTGCTTAATAACTGCAAGAGAAAGGTAAAATTGGGTTGGTCACATAGATTACCTGTTTTACAACCATAATGAACAGGCTCCATTACCATCATAACTCAAGAAATACCTGTAAAAAGACTTTAATTGTAGAATGCTCTGTGTTACCTTTTTGTGATTTTAATTGTACACCAGAGCCACATTCTGTGAGATGGCCTCTATATAATTGTGATATCTATCAAATCAACCAACCAAGAACTAGCATTAGAGAGGAAAGCCTATTTTCATACATGAAAATGTTCTCTCGTGTTCATCTGAATTTACCTAAAGTTGCTTTATATCCAATATCCATAACAAGATTGTATTCTATATAGCTAAGAGGTATTCAAGACAAATTGCAGACTGGGTTGAAAAACTATATCAACATCTTTATCTTAAAATTGTCCTTTCAAACAACTTAAGCTCTATGGCCTTACTGCCACAATCAATGCCAGGAATTATCCATTTTCCACGGTAGTGTCTCCAGAGACAAGACAAGTTGAAAACATAGGTGGATGCATTAAAATAATTAAAATACCAAAATGTTCCAACTGTATTTTAGTGCACTTAAGTTACTACTAAACAGTTGTAAAGTTGTCAAGGACTACAAATGCCTCATGTAATCAGAATCCCCAACTTCAACTATTTATACTTAAAAAAAAAACTTATTTCTGACTCTCTGTTGGCCTGTCACATTTTTTGAGAATATTCCTCCGTCTCCATTGTTGTATACAGATTCATCTGTAACTGTCTTACAGCTGGAGAGATCCTACCAGGGGTGGGTTTCAACTACTGGTTGCTACTGGTTCGCTCGTGGGTATGTGCGCATGCACAAAAGTGTCTGGGCGGATGGGTGGAGCCTCCTATCGCTACTGTTTTGCCCGATCCGGGGCGAACTGGTAGCAACCCACCACTGGATCCTATGGTAATACCATTAACTAAAAAGTATTTGTGCATTTTTTTTCTTATTCATAATCTGGTACAAAAGAAGAAAAAAGTGATAGAATTTAAAGTAGTAGATGCTGTGTCCACATAACATGCAATTATTATATTGAACTGAATCCAGTTGCTTGATTTTGCCAAAACATTAAACTATTAGTCATACTGATTTGTACAATGACCCAGATATTAGCCACCCACATTTTAATTCAAAATATTTTAGCCCACCATTGCAAAATACATAAATTTTATAAGCAAGTTTTGTATAAACTCAGCTATTTTTATCCACCATAAAATTTTGTAAAGAATAGAAAAAGCTTTGTGTAGAAGTACTTTAATGAATTTTATATTTTAACTTTTCCGTGCAATTTAAAAATGGTTAAAATACAAAAAGGGATGGGATAATTAGGCAATTAGTGGAAATATCTGCATCCCTTTTGAATTCTGCAGTTTTAGCGAGTATAACTATTAATTCAATGGTTTCTATACAGTAAATTCTTTCCTCCTTGCTGTAAGCCAAAATGATATTCTGGAGAGAGATTATGTTGTTAAAAGTAAAAATATAATGGCTCATGGCCATTATATATAAATGAAAGGACTGAATAAAACTCAAATTAAGCATTCTTTGGCCTGGTATAACATTGTAAAATAGAATACAACGATTTGTCTTAGCCTATTGTATAAACCAGGACATCATATATAGCTGTTTACTTCTGTTATGTTCTCATCATATGATAAATAACATATAGCTGTAATTTGGATAGTGAAATGGGAGGCATATAAATTTAATAAATAAATACACTGGCTTATTTAAATTTAAATGTAGACACAGCATGCAATACGAACATGCAATTCAGATATAACACACTAATAAATCTTATATTTGACCAAGTATTTTATGGTCTTTTATTTTTCACAGGGATGCTGAAGTCCCAGTTGAATTTATTAGCATTTATTGCATATATAATCTACCTTTTTCTGTAAGATCTTAAGGAGAGCGGGAACATCTTATTGTGAACCTCCTTATTAGAGATAAGATTGATTTTTTTCCCTCTACAATAGTGATTCTCTTAAGTTTAGCTAAAGAATGGGATTGGTCCAAGTCACTCAGGCTCACTCTTACACGTCCAGCAACATACTGTTCTCCAAATCAAAGGAAAGTGGAAAGCTAACACACCTATAGCAGTCCTTTTCCCACATTTCGAAAACGTGATCAAGTTGCTATCTTTAGCTTCTTCTTACTTTCTAGCAGATGTAGAGATAAGGGAATGAATCATCATGGGGTTATAAGCAAAAGTTACTGGCACCCATAATTACCTTATGAAACTTCTATAAAATTTGTATTTTTACCAGACACCATGTCCCCCCACCCCCACCCCCAAAAAATATCTTCGGGCTGTTAGGCAAAGCTCTCCTTTCCCCAGCAGACTGCTGGGGAACTCCCTTTTCAGGGTGGTGTTCGGGGAAACAAGCCAATTGGTGCCCTGGAGCTCACTGATCTCCTTTGGCTCCTCCTCCATGCAATATAAAATGCTTGCAGAGAAAAAGCCTCGTTCTAGTTGCTGCTAGACACCACTGCTTTCCTCCTGTATTTTTATGCTGTTTTAGTGACAGGTTGCCCCCAGGATGGAGGCTTCAGTTTGAGGACGTGCCATCAACAACTGGTAAGCAGCCATGTCTCAGCTCAGGTAAAGGAGCTTTGTGGATGATCCCCCCCAATGACCACTATAGTGTAGTACAGTTTTTTCTATGGATACTTTTCAACCGTTTTCAAAACTGTTGCCAAATTGCCAATATTGCCAAATTGTTAACCGGCAGAAAATATTCTACTTGTCCCTGAATAAGTAAGGGGCAGTATCTTGTTCTGATGCTTCCAGGGGAAAAGAAGGGGATTTGTTGTTGTTGTTGTTGTTTTACAAGAGTATGATGCAATTAATCTCTATGAGAAACAGCTGCACATTGTCTGGCACTTAAATGAATTGATTTTAAATTCCCCACTTTGAATCACGAACTATTAATGAGAAGTGTTACTTTCCTCTAGGATCAATAAAGCTATGTACCAGTCACACCACAAGCATACTATTTTTTAACAAGGGAGACGTCGACTGTCAAACTATCTTTAAAACAGCGAGACTCCTTCAAAGCCATTTTGTGGCGACAGCCCCGTCTTTGGAGTTTGCCAAAGAATAAAATAGCTAAAACCTAATAACGCATCGGCTATTTTCAGAAACTTTTGCTGGGAGGGAAGGCGTAGTGTCCTGTTTGCAGGCAACCCGCCTCACCTCAGGAAGGAGGGGCTGATGCCAGACGTCTCCTCCCCCGTTGAGGGAGGAGGGAAGAGGAGAAAAAGGAAGAGCTCTGGCCTTTCGTGACCCGGTTAAGATAAAACCTCTGCTCGGGTTTCAGGCGCTTAGTTAACGAGTACGGGAGGAGTCGCCTCCGCTGCCTAGAGAAGCTCCCTCGCCTAGCGGTCGTTCACTTTCTGCATTCCTCGGCCCTCCTGAGAAGAACCGGACAGAGGCCCTTCTGCTTGCAGCCGCCGCCGCCGTAGAACTGGAGTCATGGTGAGGGGTTTGTAAGGAGCGCCCGCGTGGTACCTTGGCCCTTTCTGGGGACAGTGCATTTAAAAGGCCACCGTGGTGTTTTAATTAATGACCGGTGAGACAAGGTTTGGAGAGCGAGCGGGGAAAGCAAGTCTTACCTTTACGTCCAGATTTCCTCTGGATGTCCGCTGGTAGGGTTAACGGGGGAACGCGCGGTAGGGCAAGGCTGATGTGGGATGGGATAGATATACTGAGATAATGGCGGTTCATTCCTTCCCCAAAGTCAGCATGCTATGATCGTTCATAGATCCAGAGGATCACTGAATGACCGCGGGTTTTGTTAGACTGACTCTTCTATACCTTTGCTGTCGTTTTAACTGCTGTGCTGTGTCCTAAATATGGCAATGTAAATGATGAGAGTCGTATTCCAACACAACAGGTGGCATCAAGTAGGATGTGGCAGTTGAATGATCAGATTCATTTGGGATCAAGATTTACTCTCAGTAAAGTGTATGGGTGGGTAATTGTCCAAGGGATAGATAAGCTTACTTCAGTTTGTCTTGAGTTTACACAACCCACAGCTACAGATTAAACAGCTAGGCTTTATCTTAGTTGGTTGTGTGATTTAGACTTCAGTGCTTCAGTGAATTATCAGAGTCCAGAAAAATGGACTGATCATAGTAAACGAAATTGAAAGTCAGTTCAGTATCATAATTTGTCAGAATATTCATGACTGGAAAGACATGGTAACAAGGTTAGCCAATTGGGAGCTGAGACAGACTGGAGTCAGGGTGTTTCTTAGACTGCAGCTTCTCATTCTGTGCAGAGAATTGAAACTGAGATTATTCAGAGAGAGTGTGTGTGTGTGTTAAGCTCTCTGCTGTGCTCTGTGTGTAAACTTGTCTGCTGATCTGAGCTGGAGAACCACTGTTGGTATTGTAAAGATACTTTATGTGTTATTATGAATATAAAGAAGTTAATGAATCAGTTATCTGTGTGTGCTTCTGGATTTGATTTTTGCAAGAAACTCTGACATAATTAAAAAGCTAGATTCAGGTCTATCAGCGTTTCATTAACTGACTAGGTGAAACACTTTCTCTCAGCCCAATCTACTTTACAGGTTGTATTTTATTGTCTGTCCATTGCAAATAGAGATCTGAAGCTGAGAGTGATCTGAGTAGATTTAATGGTAAATTCAAACCTGTTAATTTTTAATTTGATTTGAGATGATAAAATGTATATTACAGGTTCAGTCTTTGTGCAATTTGTGAAGAATAGAATAGAATAGAATAGAATAGAATAGAATAGAATAGAATAGAATAGAATAGAATAGAATAGAATAGAATAGAATAGAATTCTTTATTGGCCAAGTATGACTGGACACACAAGGAATTTATCTTTGGTGCATATGCTCTCAGTGTACATAAAAGGAAAGAATTATAAGATACAACACTTAGTGATAGTGATAGGTTACTAATAAGCAATTAAATCATACTAAGAAACAAAACAATATAAATCGTAAAGATATAAGCAACATGGTTATAGTCATAAGTGGGAAGAGATAGGTAATAGGAAGGATGAGAAGAATAATAGTAATACAGTCTTAGTAATAATTTGACAGTGTTGTGGGAATTAATTGTTTAGCAGAGAGATGGCATTCGGGGGGAAACTGTCCTTGTGTCTAGTTCTGATGTGCAGTGCCCTGTAGCATTGTTTTGAAGGTAGAAGTTGAAACAATTTATGTCCAGGATGTGAGGGGTCTGTAGATATTTCATATCCCTGTTTTTGACTAGTGCAGTATACAACTCCACAGTGGAAGGCAGGTTGGTAGCAATTGTTTTTTCTGCAGTTCTAATTATCCTGTGTCCGTCTTGTTTGGTTGCAGAGCCAAATCAGACAGTTAGTGAGGTGCAGATGACAGACTCAATAATTCCTCTGTAGAACTGAATCATAGCTCCTTGGGCAGTTTGAACTTTATGATTTGGCACAGAAAGAACATCCTTTATTGTGCTTTTTTGATGTTAGGTGTCCATTTTAAGTCTTGAGATATGATAGAACCTAGAAACTTGAAGGTCTCTACTGTTGATACTGTGTTATCTAGTGTTGTAACAGGTGGTACTATAGGAGGGTTTCTCCTAAAATGTACCACCATTTCTACAGTTTTGAGTGTGTTTAGTTCAAGATTGTTCTGGTTGCACCACAAGGCTAGTTGTTCAACCTTCCGAATGTATGCAGATTCGTTGTCTGAATGAGACCAATTACTGTTGTATCATCTGCAAACTTCAGTACGTTAGCAGAGGGATCTTTTGAGATGCAGTCATTGGTGTATAGAGAGAAGTGGAGAGAGCACACAGCCCTGGGTAGTCCCTATGCTAATTTTACAGGTATCTGATGTGGTTTTACCTAGCTTCACCTGCTGCTTCCTGTCTGCTAGGAAGCTTATGATCCATTTACAAGTGTGGTCAGGTACAGCTAGCTGATTTAGGTTAGGGTTAGGAATATGTAAGAAAAATATGTAAGGAAGATTGTTTTGAGGTTAATTATGGAGATTTGGGGAAGCAATGCAGAAAATCTAAACTTTTCTTTAGATGTTACAGATGTGATGGTGCAGAACTGAAAAAAAATAATTGGGTATTAGTGATGTGATTATTTGAGATGTTAGAGTATTTAAGAGATTGGCAAAGTTGATTGAAAGATTGTAGGCTGAGGATGTAGGACTGAAAGCTTAGAGAACCAAGGAGAGCAAACAACCGGTTTTATATTTTATTTATAGAAATATTTTTGCTATTTTTGTTTGTAATACTAGTCTTGGGAACAGGGAATTTTCCCATTCACAATATTTTCCTTATTCTGCTTTGAACCTTTTAATGGGTTTTCTTAGGCAACTTTCTCACTGAACCTAATTCTAATTTACAATCTATATAAAGCTACTTGCCTTGATTTTTCTTACTTACCGTATATAAGCAGTATGAATCAAAATTCGTAGAGGTAAGCTTCCCAGTTTATGGATCAAAGTTAATTATTCTTTGTTCACTTCCATATACATACATAAAGCTTTACAAAGCAACCTATACTTGGCAGGTGTTGGGGAAACATTTTTAACAAACATATAGGAGTTTGTAGAAAGAGGGCTAGATATTTATGTTTATTTTAATTTTGTGAAAGAGGCCAAACTGTTTTTTTGCTATTCCAGAGCTGCCATAATTTAGACTATGAACATTGACTTGAACAATTGTGTTTGCATTCCCTTACTAATTAGCTACAGAGAGCTCTCTTTATTACATGGTGTTCCTGCTTTTTCAGCATTCCAAATTGATCACAAGTGATGATAATCTCATGGCGGATTTCAAAATGAAAGGACTGGGAATAGAAACATGGAAATTCCCGTATTTTGCTATTTTTACCTCTTGTTGCATGCATCTTAATTGTGGACATATTTTTATATACATTTTATGTATTTAAGTTTTTATAATTTTTATCAACTGTAAAAATGGTACTTGTGTTCTAAAATATAATTAAGTGCTGTGCATACTATATCTGTCTCAAGGTACCTGAGTTGCAGAAAATAACAGTCCGGATGAAGAATCCTGAACATGTAAAAAATATAGTTTCAGCACTCAGGAAAGACGGAGCATCAAGACTCCAGGTGTGTGACTCTTTTTAAAATCTTAGTTTCTTTCCCATCTCTTTTCAGGATATCTGTTTATTCCAACAATTCCAGCATAAAACAATGGTAGATGGGGCCGGGACAAAACTAAATGTAACTTAAAATTAATTACAGTTAATATTGAATGTTGCATCAAAGCTTTTGTAGAATAAGTTGTAAATCCCTGATTTAGAGATCTAATTCTTAAGTCGCTCTGTCGTATGGTGATGTAGGATGCCACCTGAACACAATATTCCTTGGTAAATTACTAAATCTTCTTTTCTGTTCAATCTAGGTCATTTCTGATTTTGACATGACTCTTACTCGGTTTGGCTTCAATGGGAAGCGCTGTCCTACTTCGCACAGTGAGTGTAATTTCTGGCCTTTTTTAATTGTCAAGTCTCTCTTTTTTTAAAAAAATATTCTTCTCCTTGATGGTTTCTTTTCTTCTTTTCTTCATGTTTTCTCATATTTTTGTCCTCTGTCTCATTCTTTACAAGGTGGCTTGTAAAAACTTCTCAAAGTTTTTTGAAGCGTATCTCCCTGATACCGAAAGAAGGAGCAGATACAACATTAATAAAAAATTACCGACCGGTCTCCTTATTAAATACCGACTACAGAATTTTCATGAAAAAAATACTAAACAACAGAATACATCAGGATCAAAACGGTTTCTTGCCTACAAGACAAATAAAAAACAATATAAGAATGGTAATAAATGTCTTAGAATACTATGAGATGCATCCAGAGAGACAAGTAGCACTGATATTTCTGGATGCACAAAAAGCATTCGGTCAAGTTAATTGGCAGTTTATGATACACCAAATTAAAAATATGAAATTCGGAGAGAAATTTACAAGAATGATATCGTCAATATATATGAATCAAAAGGCAAGCATATTAGTAAATGAGGACCCAACAAAAATTTTTGGAATAAATAAAGGAGTACGGCAGGGCTGCCCACTGTCGCCATTACTTTTTATTTTGACTCTGGAAAACTTGTTAATTAAAATTAGGGCAAATAAACAAATAAAAGGATTAAATGTAAAAAAAGAAGAATACAAGGTCCAAGCCTTTGCGGATGACCTTGTCTTCTTCATAGAAGATCCAATAAAAACACCAAAATTAATAAAAGAGATTGAGAAATTGGGAAATGTAGCGGGCCTAAAAATTAACAAAGAAAAGACTAAAATGATAACAAAAAATATAATAGCAAAACAAGTAGAGAAATTAGTAAAAGATTCGGGATTACAGGTAGTCAAAAAAGTGAAATACCTAGGGATAAACTTGACAGTCAGAAGTGCAACGATAAAAGAAAATAACTATGGACTTTTGGTCCAAAAAATAAAAGATTTGGAAAAATGGGGGAAATTAAAACTGTCATTGTTGGGGAGAATTGCAGCAATAAAATCAAATATATTGCCAAGACTCCTTTATTTATTCCAAACAATCCCAATAAAATTAGGTAAGAAATTCTTTAGCAATTTGGGCAAAATAACTACAAAATTTGTGTGGGAGGGGAGAAAAAAAGAATTAAATTAAGTATATTACAAGATGATAAAACTAGAGGAGGATTTGGATTTCCGGCATGGGAAAAATATTATAAAGCTTCAAGTTTAACATGGATTAGAGAATGGGTAACTTTGGAAAATCAAAGATTATTAAATTTAGAAGGACACGATTTAATGAAGGGATGGCATCCCTTTCTATGGAGCCCTAGAAATAAAATATACAAACATTTTAATAACCACATTATTAGGAAATCATTAATTGGTACATGGCAAGAAATTAAAAGCAAACACTACATGAAAGTTCCCGGCTGGTTATCAACAATAGAAGCAATAACATACCCCAACACATTAACAAAACAAAAACTGTTAAGATACAGAGAAATATTAGACTCACAAGGAGTATTGAAAATAAGGGAAGAACTCAACGAACAAGGAATATTAATAGACTGGTGGCCCTATTTAGAAATAAAAACAAGATATAGAAAAGATCAAGAGGAGGGAGGAATAGATCCAAAACCAAACCGACTAGATAAATTATTAGAATCCAAAGAAGAAAATTAATTTCAAAAATCTACAAATACTTACTAGAATTTGATCTGGCAGAAGAACTGGTTAAAGGACAGATGATAGCATGGGCAAGGAACATCGGGCACAGTATACAGTTAGAAGAATGGGAAAGGGCATGGGAAAACAATTACAGTATGTCAAAATCGGTAGCATATAAGGAGAATCATTATAAAATGTGGTACAGATGGTATCTGGCTCCTTCGAGGCTAGTGAAAATGTACCCGAATGTAAATCCTGTTTGTTGGAAATGTAAACAGGTTCAGGGTACTTTCTTCCATAGTTGGTGGCTTTGCCCAGAAATCAAGAAATATTGGAGAAAAATAAAAACATGGATAGTAGAAATAATAGACCAAGAAATTGAATTAGAACCAGAAGTCTTTTTATTAGGCATGATCAAAGGGAACATTAGAAAAGACAAAATGTATACATGTGCAGAGATGGATAAATTAACCTTAGAATTAAAAGACAGGGAAGACTCAAAATATTTTAAAGTATGGAATAGATGGTACAAGTGGATAAATCAAAAGAAAAAAAGGGTAAAGACAAAATTTAGAGAAAATCAATGCAATAAAGAAGCACCGTCAGGTAGATAGAATAGGTAATAAATCACTGTTTGTATATGTGTGTATATATAATTACATATATTTAGATTGGTTGTGGTGTTGTGTACTGTATATGTAATTTTATGATTGAGAAAAACTTGTATATTTTTAATATTTTTAAATTTAATAAAGTTTGTTTTTAAACTTAAAAAAAATAAGGAAAATAAGCTGTTAGGCAACTTTGCATGTATAAATAATTTACACAAGTCTAAAGTACTACTCTCTGGCACTCTTGTCTAATCTTTGTTTTCAACTAGGAAGCATATACAATTTTCATACTTATTTTTTACAGGCTCAGAAACTAGAATCTTGCTTTTTTATTATAAAAGTAGATAGTTTTTTTAAAATTCAGTTATATTTTTTTAAGTTACTAGATTTTATGCCTGAGTTAAAATTCTGGTTTTGCATAGTACATAGCCACATGCATATTATTATTCATTTACATTAATCCTTTTTATTTGAAAGAACATGCTTTTAAAACACCACATGTTCAAAATAAACTTAGACTCAGCATTACTGTGTATAAGAGTTTCTAGAAATCTGCTTGTATCTCTTCAGATATCATAGATAACTGTCGGGTCATCAGTGAAGAAGGCAGAAAAAAGGTATGAGCTTCTAGGAATTCTTTAGCAAATATCCAAATTAAAATCCAAACTGATATTCACAAAGAAATGCATGAGGCTTTCTTTGAAGACTGGAAACTTCAAGTATTAAGAATTCAACTGCTAAAAGAGTATATTGGGGCAGTTTACTTTCTTTCCATTTTTATACCAAGTTTGGAAAATGGGAGTCAGTTTTTTAAAGCTTCAGTGAATTTGGAATCAGTTGATGTGAAGGTGACTGCTAATACTTATGAGAATCATCCTGTAACTTAAAATCAGCTTTGGAGATTCCAGTTTTGCCTGCTAGTAAATGTTATTAAAATGGAAAGTGCCAGAGATTAAGCCTTTTCAGCAGTGGCCAATCTATTGACATTATCTAATGTTCCATGTAATTACATAGAGAAAGGTAACACCAGTGTTCCAATTTTAAAACTCCTTATAATTCAGTGCTATTTATCAGCTTTGAAAATCTTTTTTTTCTTTAAATAAATGTGTTGATTCTGCCCCATATTGCAGCTGAAAGATTTACTCCATCATTACTATCCTATTGAAATTGACCCTTATCGGACTATGGAGGACAAACTCCCCCTCATGATAGAATGGTGAGTATTGTACCAAAAAAGATTATTCTGTTTGATGTCCCAAAACAATTTGCAGGCTGGAATAGGGGAGGCGGATGTTGGTTGCTTAGAAGATGGGTGAATTAGCTCAGCTAACAAGAGCTCCTGACACTGATATTTTCCAGGTGGACTAAAGCCCATAACCTCCTGTCCCAGGAAAAGATTCTGAAGAATGATATTGCCCAAATGGTGAAAGAATCAGACGTTAAACTCAGGTATGAGGTTTGCATGTTGGATACAAAATCAATTCAAGAGAGAGGTAAATTATCCAAGCATAATTATAGTTATTTCTTCTTGGTATCAAATATTCTCAAGTTATGTAAAGATGGAATTCTGCATATGGAATTAAATATAAAAACTGGCCTAAAGTTTTAAGGTTTAATATTGCACACTTAATAGTGCTTTTTGTTTGCATGTTCTTTTTTACCCAAAGCAAATCTGTTGGTACATAATTGTGTCAACTTGATTAGGGGATAGGGGTTATTCCTCTATCCTGGTCCTGTTAGACCTTTCAGCGGCTTTTGATACCATCGACCATGATATCATGTTGTGCCGGTTGGAGGGATTAGGGGTGGGAGGCACCGTTTTGCGGTGGTTCTCCGGTCGCAATCTGTGTTGACAGGGGCAGCGGTTGACCCCGAGGCACCTTGTTTGTGGGGTGCCACAAGGGTCGGTCCTCTCGCCCGTCCTGTTTAACATTTATGTGAAGCCGCTGGGTGAGATCATCCGTGGTTTTGGGGTGGAGTTCCATCAGGACGTTGATGACACCCAGCTGTACATCTCCACCCCAGACCATCCCAACGATGCCTTGGAAGTGATGTCCCAGTGCCTGGAAACCATGTGGGTCTGGATGGGGAGAAACAGGCTTCGACTCAACCCTTCCAAGATCGAGTGGCTGTGGCTGCCGGCGTCCTGGTATAGCCAGCTGGTGCCATTGCTAGTTATTGGGGGCGAATCACTGGCCCCCACGGAAAGGGCTCGCAACTTGGGTATCCTCCTGGACTCACGGCTGTCTTTAGAAGAGCATATGACGGTCGTGGCCAGGAGGGCTTTCTATCAGGTTCGCCTGATACGCCAGTTGCGCCCCTTTCTAGATTGGGACTCCTTACGCACGGTCACTCAAGCACTCGTCATTTCTCATCTGGACTATTGTAACGCTCTCTACGTGGGGCTTCCCTTGGGGTACACCTGGAGGCTCCAACTGGTGCAGAATGCGGCTGCGCGGGGGATTTTGGGAGCGACGGGGCATTCCCATGTGATGCCTCTCCTGCACGAGCTGCATTGGCTTCCAGTGGACTTCCGGGTGCGCTTCAAGGTGTTGGTGACCACTTTTAAAGCGCTCCATGGCTTAGGGCCGGGGTACTTATGGGACCGCCTTCTGCCACCAACTGCCTCCCACCGGCCAGTTCGCTCCCACAGAGAGGGCCTCCTCAGGGTGCCATCGGCCAGACAATGTCGGCTGGCGACCCCCAGGGGGAGAGCCTTATCTGGTGGCGCCTACCCTCTGGAACGACCTCCCCCCAGAGATACGAGTGATCCCAGACCTCTGGACTTTTCGTCAGGCCCTTAAAACCCATCTCTTTCAGTTAGCTGGGCTGGCCTGACCCCATGCCAGTTTTAAAGTTTCTGTTATTGATTTTTAACTCAAAATTGGGCCAAATTCATTTATATCATTTTAATTGCTTTTAACTTTTGTATACTGTGTTTTTAGTTGGCTGTTCACCGCCCTGAGTCCGAAAGGAGAAGGGTGGTATAGAAATTTAATAAATAAATAAAAATAAATAAATTAGAGTCAGTAACTATAGTACCAGAAACCATAAAGAAGGAAGAAGTAAAAAGGGTTCAGAATGTTTTTCAGTTACAGAAGCAGAATGTCAGACATAGTCATAATAGTATGTGTTTGAAGTTTTGGAGCTCTTCACATGCATTTATTTTAATAATTCTATTAGTAAATGTATAATAAAGTCCACCTTTATTTTCCTGAGATAAAAAACTGGAGGCCATTATGTGAAGAAGCCATTAAATTGGCTGTTCTGATGGCCTCTTCATATGAAATATGTCACATTTAGCCAAAGATCTGGGAATGGTACAGGTAATCCTTATTAATTAATAGATTTCTATCCTGCCTTTATTACTTAATAGGTAATTCAAGGCAGCACACATACTAATATTCCTCTCTCCTCCTATTTTCCAAAAGCAACCACCTAGTGAAGGGGATTGGGCTGAGAAAGTGACTGGCCCCAAATCACCCAGCCAGCTTTCATGCCCAAGACAGGACTAGAACTCACAGTCTTCTGGTTTCTATGCCAACATGTTTTATCACTAGGTCAAACTGGTTCTCTTTTGACCAAAATTGGGATTGGAGCGTCTATTGCGAAGCAATATGGTTGTTAAGTGAGCCGCACCCAGTTTTATCTTATTTACTGTGATCAATAAGCAAATCACTGTGGTTGTTAAGCAAATCCAGCTTCTCCCATTGACATTGCTTGTTGGAAACCCACTAGGAAAGTTGTAAATGGTGAGCATGGGACCCCAGTGCTGCAACAATCATAAATACACAAGGTTACCTGGATTTTGAAGACATGATTGCCAAGATACTATGATGGTTGTAAATATGAGAATCATTTGTAAGTCATTTTTTTCTGGTGCTGTCATAACTTTGGACAGTCACTAAATAAATGGTTGGAAGTTGAGAACTATCTATAGCAGTGATGGCTAACCTTTTTGCCATCGCATGCCAGGAGAGGGGG
>WNWU01013599.1:4973524-5137100 GCA_012654045.1 Ptyas mucosa
TAGAATAGAATAGAATAGAATAGAATAGAATAGAATAGAATAGAATAACAGAGTTGGAAGGGACCTTGGAGGTCTTCTAGTCCAACCTCCTGCCCAGGCAGGAAACCCTACACCACTTCAGACAAATGGTTATCCAACATCTTCTTTAAAATTTCCAGTGTTGGAGCATTCACAGCTTCTGCAGGCAAGTTGTTCCACTTATTAATTGTTCTAACTGTCAGGAAATTTTTCCTTAGTTCTAAATTGCTTCTCTCCTTGATTACTTTCCATCCATTGCTTCTTGTTCTAGCCTCAGGTGCTTTGAAGAATAGTTTGACTCCCTCTTCTTTGTGGCAACGCCTGAGATATTGGAACACTGCTATCATGTCTCCTCTAGTTCTTCTCTTCATTAAACTAGACATACCCAGTTCCTGAAACCGTTCTTCATGTTTTAGCCTCCAGTCTCCTAATCATCTTTGTTGCTGTTCTCTGCACTCTTTCTAGAATCTCAATATTTTTTTTACATTGTGGCGACCAAAACTGAATGCAGTATTCCAAGTGTGGCCTTACCAAGGCATTATAAAGTGTTATTAACACTTCATGTGATCCTGATTCTATCCCTCTGTTTATGCAGCCCAGAACTGTGTTAGGTTTTTTGGCAGCTGCTGCACACTGCTGGCTCATATCTAAATGGTTGTCCACTAGGACTCCAAGATCCCTCTCACCTTGAGCAAGGTACCAAATATACAATATGGTACCTGTGCATTTTGTTTTTCTTCCCTAAATGTAGAATCTTGCTTTTTTCACTGTTGAATTTCATTTTGTTAGATAGTGCCCAGTGTTCAAGTCTGTCAAGATCCTTCTGTATCTTGAGCCTATCTTCTGGAGCGTTGGCTATTCCTGCCAGCTTGGTGTCATCTGCAAATTTGATGAGTTAGTTCAGTTTAATCTAAGACTGGTATTTAATATTATAATTTGGAAGATTATTCTTAAAAGAGTTGTGCCAGCCTCCTATTTATCATCTTTCCAATACCAAAATTCCACTATTTTTATGATCCACAGAATGTCTTCTAAGCTGCATTTTGCTATTTTTGTGTTATAAACCCATTATGTTTGCCTTCAAAGGGCATTCTCCAAGGTTTCAAAGACCCTCTTATCCACATCTATAACAAGAACAACACAGTCCTGAAGAACACAGACTATTTCCAGCAACTGTGCACAAGAACAAATATCTTACTGCTTGGAGATTCCATGGGTGACCTCAGTATGGCAGATGGTGTTGCTGACATGGAGAATATCCTCCGGATTGGCTTCCTGAATGACAGGGTAAGTTGAGAGTATCTAGATGGCTAAAACAGATGGTGAAAGCCCTGTGTGGAAGCAAAATAAGGCACCTATTTCAAGTAGAAGAGTTTGGGTGCCATATATGATGGTTGGCTTGGGAGAGAGGTATGACAAGTTTCACTAGAAAGTAAGAGCTGTTTTCTCTTACGTTGTGTGCTTAATGTTGTTCCTGCCTTGTTGTCTTTTCCAAGCTTACAAATAAATAGCTCTGCCTTAAGGACAATAGTGTGAAGATGGAACAGCATCCATCTTCTCTAGGTCTCTAAGCTTTAATTTTATCTACCAAATGATAGTAAGAGCTGACTTGAAATATTAGCAGTAGAAATTAATAGGAGAAATAGCTAGATTTATTATCTAGTTGTGATTTTTGATTAGAACAACCACAGTGACACATAATGTCTGCCAGCTTTTATGTTCTTCAGAACTTTTCATCAGGTAAGTTGTTACCAAAGAAAGGAGGGATGAGAAAGAAACAAGATAGTTCAAAAGTTAGGCTACACTATGTTACACTATGAAGTAATTCTTCCAATTCAATTTTGAGGTGGGATTTTTAGCCATTTCTTGTGGCATTTCATACAAAGAAAATATTCCACTATAGTATTAGTATCTATAGAAACCAGACTGCAGGTTTGTTGAGATTAATACTATAATTACTATTTATACTTTGACCCATGCAGGTGGAAGAACGGCGGGAAAAATACATTGAGGCTTATGATATTGTATTGGAGAAAGATGAAACATTGGATGTGGTAAATGGTATTTTACACTTCATCTTTGCCCAAACTCTATATACACTCCCGTAACTCTTGACAACTAGTTTCCTTTTGGAATATTCCCTTCAGTGTTCAACATTTCCATAATCATAGAATAGGGCCCAGCTAGCATTAATCTTATTTTTACATCTACTATATAGCTAATTAAAATGGCATCACAATTCTACCAAGATATCTACTAATTTAGATTCTTGGCCGAATCAGACTCATTTGACTAATTAAATATTCTTAAAAGCACAGTATGGGAGTGATATTCATTAGACTTGTCTATTGTCACTCCCTGTCTCTTCTAAAGTAGAAATTAATGGTAATATGGTATACACTTTAAGATACATTGCAGTTATTGAAATAATCTTAATATGGGAAACAATTTGGTATTATTGGTGATGCTATTTTAATGCAAATGACTTGTGGAATGTGGATTGAAGGGCTTTCTGGGTGAGTAGCTTTGTTGGAATCCTATGTATTTGGGCATGTTCTAAATTGAACGTGTGAGTGAATTTAGATGCCGGATGTAACGTAAACTATCTTTAAAATAAGATTAATACATATTGGCCCCAGTAGTTATTGAGCTTTTTCTAATGAAAACTAACATGTATAACAAATAAGTTTAACCCTGATAATTAAAATGTGTGCATAACTTAAGGCTTTTTGTTTGATTTGTATGCAAACTTTTGGATTTCTGATGTTCTGTATTTTGGTTTCATGAAACATTTATTTCCTAAAATGTTTTTGAACTATATTTCGTCCAAATCCAGCTTTTCCACAAAGATTTTCAACATTTTTTAATTTAAAAGACATGTAAATATAATTAAAAAATGTCTTATTTTGAACATTTTAGTATGCCTATTTTATTTTGTTTCATCTGCTTTAATTGAACCAATTTTTAAAGTTACCACAGCACCACTGACTTCAACATGCTACAATTTTTAAAAAACAACTGTAATTTTTTAAAAAAACTATTCAGACTTGTTTAAGTCCAAAGGCACATACCTTAGTAGTGTGTTCACTGATTTCAATCCTTAACATTATGGTTTATTCAAAAGAATTCCAGATACTGTACATTTCTGAATGTTCTCTTCAGTAAAATATAATGGGTCCTAGACTACTTTTAGGGGGGTGAAACACAAGAGACATTTTAATTTTGCACCCTCTGTGTGATGATAAGTATTTGTTCCATTGGTGATTTAAGTGCTTTCAAAATATGTGATGCTATGTTAGGATTTTCTTGAATGACTTGATGTACAACTTGAAGTGCATGAGAGAAAATCAGTTACTCAGATAGAAAAAGGCATGAGAACTGAAATCCATATATTTCTATAAGACACCAGCTTGGAGAAATTGTTTGTGAGTGTCAATGCACCTGTCTGTATATTGTGTGCAAACACTACAAATAGGACTTGTGTGTTCTGTCCTTCAGAAAAAAAATTTTACAAGTCAAATAATTATAAAGCAACTATTCCATGTTACTTTCGAGAATTTTAATGATTCAGTTGAAACATGAACCTCAGTATCTCAGGCATGGATGTGCACAGGTTTTCCTAACTTACTTTAGCCTTCCTATTAGTACTTTTTATTATACAGCTGTACTGGGGGTTGGAGTGAGGTTGGGTGCTGATGTAACTAGCTGATATCAAGACTAACATCCTCTTGACTGACAAAGTCACTGATGTTAACAATCCAATTGCCTGCCATAAAAATACATTATTTGTACCAGCCAATTTTTTATGGTGAACTAATTGCTTCAAGAATTTTAATAGTTAAAGGGTTTTAATTTTATCAGTTAATTATAGATCTCCATTAGGGAAAAATACAATTAAAGCTGGTTTAAGGAAAGTAAATTATGGTCATACCCTTCTGATCAAGACACTGGATTTTCAAGATTAGTATTGATCCAACAATCCTGTCCTTTAACAGCAGTAACAGAAATTCAAAGATAAAATCATGAGAAAAGACTGTTTTCTCAATTAAATCCTTTTAAGCATCATGCAGGAATAATTTTTTTTAAAAAATGCCTGCTTATTCTAACTTATACAAAAAAGAAAATAATAATTTTGGTTGTGTTTGCCTTGAAAACCTAAAAGTAGTTAGTGAATACATAGTGTCTTGATACTGCTTATTTGGCTCCAATAAGCCAGTCTGGGTTTCCGATAGTGAATTCAACCTTGATTTGGATAGTTGAATGCACAGATCCCAAGCAGAATGTCTGTTTTAATGTCATGATTTCTGAGCAAGACAATGTACTATAATTGGGAAAAATACAGAATTCAATTGAGATGGAATAATTAGTTTCAGGAAGGATATGCAACCAGTGAATTGGGAGATTTATCATCATTCATTTAGTCCACTGGGTTTTGTTTCTCATTTAACTCATTTCCAATAATATACAGTCAAAGCAAAACCAAATGAGGGGGGAAAAAACTACTGGCTTCCTATATCCAGTCTAGCAGTGTTTGGGGGCCAATTTGTTCCCCCAAATAGGGAAAGGACCACCCAATGGGAGCATTTTTAAAAAAGGGATTCTTTATCATTCAAAGTTCCTCATGTTTAACTTGATCCTCATCTGATTTAAGCTTCAGTTCCTCTGCTGTGATCTTCCCATCCTTATTCCTATCTTGATTCTGAAACATGTCTGTGATTACTTTTTCTGGGTCAATGCCTGGAATCATATGACCTTTGTCTTCTGCAACCTGGGACTTAATGAATGTGGAGAACTGCAGAATGGGCATAGAAAAAAAGACAATAATAGATTATTTCTACAGATGGGTTCCCAGTATGTATAGCATTTCAAACAAAGTGATTTATTTCTGGCAATAATTCAGCTAGGATGAAGTAATCAGTTTAATTAGATATTGATTTTACTGTGTATATTGACTTAAGTGCCCTAATAAATTTTTCCCTCAATGTAGATTTAATAACAATTCAGCTCAAATGTTTATAGGAACTACGCAACATTTTAAGAGCCCCATCTTATATCAAGAAATGCCCCAACTATATTCTAGAAGTAAAAATCTTGTTGCATTCTTTAGACCTCTTTCTTTTTTGCCAACATATGCATTCAAAGCACTAGGCCGGGTGTCGGCAACTTGCAACTCCAGAACTGCATGTGGCTCTTTGGCCCCTCTGCTGCGGCTCCCTGTCTCATTGCTGGCTGGCTCCGCCCTTCACCTTCCCCTCCCAGTCACTTCTTGCCTAGCCTGAGAAGGTAAGGGCAATGGCAGGGAGTGGAGAAACAGCCGGGGCTGATTCTTAGGTGCCTTACTCTTACTGGAGCTTCTTCCAGCCCTTGTTGGTACTGGGCATGCCTTGGCCGCTTGGGGAGATGTGCAACCTATTCTCTCTCCTGAGACACTGGCCCGACCTGGCCTTGATTGATGCTGGCCTCACTAACCCGAGGGCTGGCGGGATAGGAATGGGATCTGGGAGGATGGGATGACGGAAAGGGGGATGGGCCTGCAGCACCCAACCACGGCTTTAAGAAGCTCAGGGCAGTGGGAAAAGGGGGCCGGCCCTGCTGAATCTTGCATGCCCACCCCAGGGGTCAGGAAAGCTGAGGCTGGGCCAAGCTGGCAAGCTCTCCTTGTGGCTCTTCACTACTACTCCTTTTCTTTCTTTCTTTTTGGAAATCTGGGCTGACTGAGGAACGAGCACGAACTGCAGCGGAGGCTTCCCTTTGGGCAACCCTCCTTCTCCTCTCCTTTGCTGTGCTTTGGCCAAGCCCACTTGCTCGCTTGAGGGTCTCCCCGCTCATGCACACACTCCCAGCCCCACCACAGCCAACCAAGGGGTCGCAAGAAGAGAAGGAGGGTTGCTCAAAGGGAAGCCTCTCCTGCGGTTCACGCTCATTCCACAGTCAGCCCTGATTTCCAAAAAAAAGAAAAGGAGTAGCGAAGAGCCCCAATGAGAGCTTGCTGGGCTTTCTGAGAGATTGAGAAGAGACTCAGACACAGATATAGACACACACACACACACAAATACAGACGTGGGAGATAGACGGGGGAGAGAGATACAGAGGGGAGGGGGAGATAGAAAAGAGGAAGGGGAGATAGAAAAGGGGGAGAAGATGCAGAGAGAGGGAGGGAGAGATACAGAGAGGGGAATGAGAGGGGAAGAGATACAGAGGGGGGAGAGGGAGAGAGATACAGAGGGGAGAGATAAGGAGAAGGGGAGACAGATACAGAGGGGGGAGGGGAAGATAAGAGGGAGAGGGGAGGGGGGGAGAGAGACAGATACAGAGGGAGAGAGGGAAGAGAGGGGAAGATAGAGGGAGACAGGGAGAGATGTAAGAGAGGTACAGAGAGAGAGGAGATACAGAGGGGGAGAGATACAGAGAGAGGAGGAGAGGGGGAGATAGGGAGAGGGGGAGAGTTACAGAGAAATACAGGGAGACGGGGAGAGAGACACAGATACAGAGTGGGGGAGAGTGAAAAGGGTATTGTGGTTCCTGGTTCTCTGCCCTAATGACCAGCTAGATAGGCGTGGCTGGGGGGGTGTCATGTGACTGGGAGTGAGTAACATTGAGTTGGCCACGCCTACCTGGGTTTTGTGGCTCCTGGTGGGTTTTTTTTCCATGGGAAACTGGTTCAAATGGTTCTTCGAGTATTTAAAGTTGCAGACCACTGGACTAGGCAGTCAGAACCAATCTAATTATCCTTCCAGTTTTTAATCCTCTACGAGATGCTTTCTTTCTAAACAGAACTCAATCTCACCTCCTCTGATGGGACTTCACCGTTCTTATTCAGATCCATGGCTTCAAAAAGGTTTTGTGGTGGCTCACCATGCCAGATGAACAAATAACCTTCTGGAACACCAATTTCCAGGTGTAAAAGTTCTATGTCAAAGCGAAGAACAGCACTTCCAGGTACACCCCGGGCTTAAAGAAAAAGATTAACATCTCAGTACAGGTAGTCCTCAACTTAACAACCTATTGTTTAGTGACAGTTTTAAGCTACAGCGGCACTGAAAAGGGGACTTATGACCATGTCAATGAAGATTCTCACTTCTAGATGACTTATGACCAGTTTTCATACAACTTGCATCAGGCCCATGGTCATGTGATCAAAATTTGGACACTTGGTAACTGGCATGTATCTATCAGTTACATTGTCCCAAGGTGATGTGATTACCATTTGTAACTTTCCCAGCTGACTTCCAATTAGCAAAGTCACCAAGGGAAGCTGGATTCACTTAACTATGCAATGTCAACTATGTGATTCACTTTAACAATTGCAATGATTCAGTTAACTGGCAAAAAGGTCATAGGATGGGGGCAAAATTCACTTAACAAATGCCTTGGTTAGCAACAGAAAGTTTGGGTTCATTTGTGCTCATAAATCAAGGGCTACCTGTAATGCAGAAATATAGTTTCCAGACATGCAGAAAAGTGCTATAGGCAGCAGTAACAGTGACTTGGTTCATACATTACTTTGGACTATTGTGGTCTTCACCATGGTTTACTAAATAAACCAATATGTATAATGATGTGCTCATACAACATACTAAAATCCTGTGTTCATGCAGCATATTAAACTTAATCTGCCCAAAGAGTCAAATTATGCCTTAGTGTGACATTTAAATTAGGTCTGTGAGTCAAAGACAAGGGAAATATTTGTTCTAATAAATGGTCTCTTTAAATTGCATTAGAGATTACAACAATCATTTCTAAGAATTTAAGCCTCTTGATAGAATCAATGTATCATTCCTAAGGCCACTCTGTTGCTGGGCTATCTAGCATAATCCCACAAGAGTACATCTTTTTCTGAGTGAAAAATACCATTGGTGATATTCTTGGTTTTCTTTTCCTCACTAAGGCTGGCCTTAGCTCTGCCAGTGTTAGCTTCACTAGCATTAGCTTCTTGCTAACACTGAATAATCATCTTAGTTCTACCAGCATTAGCTTCACTAGTGTTAGTTTCTCACTAATATTAAATACCTTAGTTCCACCATTGTCAGGTTTGCTAGTATAATGCTAGTGAAACTAAATCTGAAAGAGCTAAGGCCAGTGCTAGTGATTCCATTTCTTAGTAGATGCTTGCTTTAGCTCTGCCAATGTTAGTGGTTCATTTAATAGTCATCTGACTTCCCACCATAACTCAAGGACTACCTGTATCACCTTTCACATAAACACTGACTGATTTTTTCAATAATGATATCTAGAAGAAAAGGAGGAAGTGAGGTAGGAAGGGATTCAGGATCCATCCACTATTTCCATTTCTTCTCAGCTTGTATAACTGAATGATAATCTAAAATGTTTGCTAAGAAGTTGCCTTACCACCACTTTCACCATGTCCCAAATGTGGAGGAACAATGACAGTCCTCTTCTCTCCCACACACATGCTCAGTAGGCCATTGTTCAAGCCTTCAATTATCTTATTGGTACCCAGGGTAGCTTCTTGAGGATGTTCATAATCATGCCTATTAGTGGAAAACAAGCCATTGAGTCCTCTTGAAAATAGTTTGTTGGATTTTCAGAATAATATGTTCTATCCCCTATTGGCTCTCCGAAGCTTTTTCTGTACAATTCTAGATTTAGGAAGTCTAAATTCTGCAACTGTATTGATTATGCAAACTTCTGTATCTCCTTATTTAGCCAATATTATTTTGCCTTAGAAGGGTACCTAAAACACTGACAAAGTTGTGGTACTCTCACAAAACAGCCCATGAAAGAAATATTTTCAAAAGAAAAAAGAAATAAACCACTATTTTTGTAAATCCCAATGTTTTCAGGTTTATACAGTGATTTTGAGATAGACAGGGATTAGTCAATTTTTGATGGTGAAAAATGAATTCAGGAGTGTTAGGTTTAGTTCATATAGGTAAAAAAACAACAACCCTATATTGTGTATTTGTTCAATATTTCCATTTTGGCATTTTTGCAGTGAGGCAGGGTAGACATTTAACTGAAATTAACTTGGAGCTAGGAACTCACGAGGAGAAAAGCTTGGTGCCATCCAGAAGTGAGCAGTTATAATGATAGCGAACAAAGTCTCTATCCCGAGCGGTGATGTTACAGTCTGCAGGGCGGAAGATGGTCTCTATCTCTACGGAATCTGTGGGGTTGTGGAAATCAACGACATGGACATCAAATATAAGTACAGCTGAGCCTGGTATCTTGTTCCCTGAAATACAAAAGAATGCAAGAAAGAATGAGGAGAAGAGTACATATGTAGGTCTTCTGTGGAATTTGGCTGGCCAAGATATTTTGCTGCTCTGTTTTTCCAGGAACATGGATTTCAGAAAGTTTCAAACAGTACATGAGGCAACACTGTCTACTGATCTATTCCCAGTGTTTACATACGTTAACCCATTGTTTGTTTTAATCATTGGTTTATTGAACAAGCTATGATATCAAGGTATACACATCATGTTGAGACAAACTGTGATCTAACAATTGGTAGGTTCACATACTGCATGAAGGTAGAATCACACATATCACCATGAAGAATAAACTCAGCCATTTCTTCGGGCTTTGGTTTCACAATCTAGCCCACTGAATTTTCAACTTTATGTCTTCTGAAAACTTTTTCTACACTACAGTATTACCTATTATGGAATGCAAAGTGGCAGGAATCAACTAAATTGTAGACACTGGACACTTTCATGTTTTATAAAGGAACTGTTATATCTCAGGGTTGCTGTAGTATGTGGGTCGACAAATCCATGGCTCCGGAGCCACATGCAGCTCTTTGGGCCTCTGGTATGGCTCCCTGTCAGATGATCCCACCACTGGCTTGCCCCTCCCCTCACCCTCCACTCCCAGTCACTCCTTGCATGTCCTGAGAAGGTAAGGGTGACGATAGGAGATGGAGAAGCGGCCAGGGCCGATTCTCTGGCACCTCTTGCTGGAGCTTCTTCCAGCCCTTGTTGGTGCTGGGCGTGCCTCAGTCACTTGGGGAGACACACAACCTGCTCTTCACCCCAAGACACTGGCTCGCCCCAGCCGCAACTGACACCAGCCTCATTAACATGATGGCTGGTGGAGAGGGAATGGGATCCAGGAGGATGGGACGACGGAATGGGGAACGGGCTCGCAGCGCCCAGTCGCGGCTTTAAAACTTGCATGGAGGACTTTCACCGCCTGGAGGATGCTTTTCAATGAAAGCCATCGGTGGCATTGCTTCACTGGAGAAGTAAAGAAACTCAGGGCAGGGGAAAAAGGGGGCTGGCCCCCTGAACCTCATACACCCATGCCGGGGTCAGGCTACGAGAAAGCCGGAGAACCCTCGCCAAAGAAGCTCGCCCATCAGCTAGTCTCTCCTTCTCTATCTCTCTGTATCTCTGTCTCTGTGTCTCTTTTCTCTCTCTCTCGGAAAACAGAGGCTGGGCCAACCCAGCGAGCTCTCCTTGAGGCTCTTCACTACTCCTTTTCTTTCTTCTTGTCAACTTTTTGGAAATCCGGGCTGGCTGAGGAATGAGTGTGAGCTGCAGCAAAGGCTTCCCCTTCAGGCAACCTGCCGCCGCCTCCTCTTGCAACCCCTTGGCCGGCTGTGGCGGGGCCGGGAGGGTTACACAAGCAGGGAGACCCTCAAACGAGCAGCCGCCTCACTCATGCCTTTGCTGTGCTTTGGCCAAGCCCAGCCACTCACTTGAGGGTCTCCCTACTCCTGCACACCATCCTGGCCCTGCCACAGCTGGCCAGGGGGCTGCGACAGGAGGAGGGTCACCCGAAGGGAAGCCTCTGCCATGGCTTGCACTCGTTCCTCAGCCAGCCCGGATTTCCAAAAAGTTGACAAGAAGAAAGAAAAGGAGTAGCGAAGAGTCCCAAGGAGAGCTTGCTGGGTTGGCCCACCCTCGGTTTTGAGACAGAGAGAGAGAGAGGGAGAGAGAGAGATGGGGAGGGGGAGGGAGAGATGGAGAGAGACGGAGAGAGACAAACACAGGGAGAGTGAGACAGAAAGAGAGTAAGAGACAGGGAGAGAGGGGAAGAGAGAGAGAGTGGGAGGGTGGGAAAGAGAGCGACACACAGAGAGAGGGGGAGAAAGAGAGAAGGAGGGATGGAGAGATGTCAAAAGGGTTTTGTGGTTCCCAGTGTTTTTTAACAAGCAATTCTCTGCCCGAATGACCGGCTGGGTAGGCCTGGATAGGGGGTCATGTGATTGGGTGGGAGTGAGTGACATCGAGTTGGCCACGCTGACCAACTCCTCTCTATGGCTCCTGGTGTTTTCTGTGGGAAACGGATCCAAATGGCTCTTTAAGGTTGCAGACCTCTGCTATAGTCTATTAGATTTAGAAGCCAACCAATGCTCATCTAAAATTGTGTGTTCAAGGGAAAGGAAGAGCAGAGCTAACTGTATCATAAGGGAGGGAATAGGTTTTAGGGTAACTAGACCCTAATTAGCACCACTCTTAATGTTTTATAGGAGAGCCCTTGTGAGGTAGCAGATAAGTTGATTAGGAGTTAAAAGTGTATATCTATCCTCTAAAGTCAGTTATTTTGGGACTGCCTCCATTCAACTTAACTTAGATAGCTTGGAGGTGAAAAATTTGGAGAATGGAGTACTATACATGCCACGGTAATTTCTCAGAGGAAAACTGTGACTCCATTCCAATCAAATAAATCAATGGCCTATAAAATTGATTACGAGCCATACAGCACAAACAACCTGGATTAATTTTCAGGTCAGGTAAAATGTGTTCTTTAAAGTGCCACAACACACAGAAATAGAAAAGGAAATACTGTAAAAAGCTGAGCATTTATCTTAAATTTGCAAGTATATTTGTATCCCAAGGGTCATAATAGCTTATTGCCAGAGTTACACAGGCAATGGAACTGGTTTTTTCCTCGAGGACAGTCCAGTTGCTTTTTTAAAAAGACAACTATGACCAGATGACTGAGAATCTCCACAGATATTATCGCCAATAGTTCATCTGTCTGGACATCCCAGGTAACCATACAGGGATTGTGCCACATAGCTAGCTCAAGACATCTTAAAATCTGCACTTCCAGATTTATAGGGAACTCTTGGCCAAATTTAAAAGTGCCTAATTTATATTCATGATATAATTATATCTTACAGATACAGATTGCTGTGTCTTGATCAAGAAGAGAATTCTCATAGATCTCTCTAGATGTGTTTGGATTATACAGCTCATATTGTAAAATGGGCATGGGAGTTACAAGAGCTTAAGTCCAACACATTTGGAAAGTAATATATGTTTATGCATATAAAAATGTTTATTATAATTACAAACTCCTTGCTACCTACCTGCTCCATTTTCTCCATAGGCTAAATGGGGAGGAATAGTTATTCGTCTTCTTTCACCAATACAGACACCTTGTAGTCCTTGATCCATTCCAGGGATGATATAGCCTTTTCCAATGTAAGTGTCATAAGTATGATTCCGTGAATAACTGGAATTGAAAGAGAAAAGATATTGTGGAGAAGAACTGACTGTTCTAACAGCAAAACCCATTGCTCACTCTCAGCTAGACTGCCCAAACTGTCTAAGCTCATTTAAATAAATTTCGCCTGAATAAGGGAAGAAAGATCACAACAAGGTACACAAATCTGTCTTAAGCAATAAGATAAATATATGGAAGCCTCTCATTCCTTTACCATTTTTTAAAATCAAATTCAAATAGTTAGGATTTCAGCAATCAGGATTTATATTTCTTACTCCCCAGTGTAATTTTTTCTTGTTCTTGGTCTATATTTGGAAAAATCTAAATAGCCACTTTCTGGCCATACTGATCTTCTGAATGTACTGATCTGGATTTATGAAGATAAAAAAGGAGCAACCTATAGGACACAAACAAGGGAGCACTTTCTTATTAAGGTTCCCCTTGCATATATGTGATAGTCATTCCCGACTCTAGGAGATGGTGCTCATCTCTGTTTCAAAGCCGAAGAGCCAGCGCTGTCCGAAGACTTCTCCGTGGTCATGTGGCCAGCATGACTAAACACCAAAGGTGCACAGAACACTGTTACGTTTCCACCAAAGATGGTCCTTATTTTTCTACTTGCATTTGTTACGTGCTTTCGAACTGCTAGGTTGGCAGAAGCTGGGACAAGTAATAGGAGTTCACCCTGTTATGCAGCACTAGAAATTCGAACTGCTGAACTGCTGACCTTTCGATTGACAAGCTCAGTGTCTTAGCCACTGAGCCACCGCATCCCCTTCACTTTCTTATTAGCTATTCTTATTTGAATGACATGGTAAAATAATTCACCAGGATTTTGGTTTAGCAGTTTATGCTGTTCTGATTGCTCTTACTGGTACTTCCCCTTTGTGGATGACAACTTAAATTGCATAAGCATGATATAACAAAGGCTGACATGAACTGGTCCTTTCTATTTTGCATAACGTAAACATGCTGTTTTATTCAGGCCAGAATCTATTATATGGGACAGCAATATTTGTAGTGCTACTTGCATAAGGTTGTGATGTCATCAAATCTTCTGGCATACCATATTTTCTGGCGTATAAGGCAACTGGGCGTATAAGACGACTCCCTACTTTTCTGGGGAAGCTGTGCCGATCTCATCAAGGCTGCATGCCACTGAGCTTCCCCCACCGTCCCAGGCATCCAGGCATATTATCGACGCTCCGACTTTCCCAGACAGCTGGGGCTCGCCATCACTGGGGGTCAGCTGGGGAAGTCGGAGCGTCGGTAATATCCAGCTGGATGCCTGGGACGGTGGGGGAAGCTCAGCGGCATGCAGCCTTGACGAGATCGGCACAGCTTCCTGAATCTGAGTTGCTGGCGCTGACCGATGACGCTACGGGAGCGCCAACAACATTAAGGGGAAGCTGTGCCGATCTCATCAAGGCTGCATGACCCCCAGTCATGACGAGCCCCGCTGTCTGGGGAAGTCGGAGCGTCAATAATATACCTGGATGCCTGGGATGGTGGGGGAAGCTCAGTGGCATGCAGCCTTGACAAGATCGGCACAGCTTCCCCTCAATGTTGTTGGCGCTCCCGTAGCATCATCGGTCAGCGCCGGCAACTCAGATTTGGGAAGCTGTGCTGATCTCGTCAAGGCTGCAAGCCGCTGAGCTTCCCCCACCGTCCCAGGCATCCAGGTATATTATCGACGCTCCGACTTCCCCAGACAGCTGGAGCTCGCCATCACTGGGGGTCATGCAGCCTTGATGAGATCGGCACAGTTTCCCCTCAATGTTGTCGGTGCTCCCGTAGCGTCATCGGTCAGCGCCAGCAGCTCAGCTTTGGGTTAGGAATCTCTAGCAATGACTACAGCTTATACCCAGCGTATAAGACGACCCCAGACTTTTGAGAAGATTTTCCTGTCTTCAAAAGTCGTCTTATACGCCGGAAAATATGGTATGTACCCAGTTGCTGTAAGGATTCTATTCTGCCAGAAAGGACCAGGAACCCGATTCTAGCAAAAGAGGTACAACTTCAGTTATGCTGACCCAGTTGAACATAGTCATGTGGCAAAACCCTACTTTGAAAATCCAATTTTAAGAAAGAAACCCATGCTGGGTAATCTCCCTTGACTGAAATCTATCACGTCTCTATGCAAGTTGTGGCTTTCAAATCTATCACTTCTCTATGCAACCTGTTTTCTTGTCTGATGGTGTATTTTTCAAGGTAAATTCCAATTCTAAGATCTTTTTTCATTTCATTTTCATTTCTACCTTGCTGATGTCTAAAAGGCTGGTTAGGACTCAGATGAAAGGCTGAAGGTTGCTCTTCCAACTTCTGGAAAGTTCTTACAACCTGTTTTTGGTCCCAAGCCTGGGGTTGATATATCAATGTATTATTATATTTCTGGTGCTCGTGTTTGTTTGTATTATTTATAAGATCCTTTTATTTGGACCGTCTCTTGGATTTGGTATTTTATCTATTTTTCTTGATTCTCCAATTTTGTACACCACTTAAGAGTCCATTAGGGGCTAATACATTTGAATAAATAAAATAAACATCAAGGAACCAGGCTGGAAGAAGCCAATCACTTCCATACTTTCATGTCATAAAGACTGTATGGACATGTAGTCATCAGAATTTGAAACTAATTCTGCAGAATATTTTCTTCACCTGGAATCGAAGACGGTCCCATCCATTAAAGTACCATTATAATGGTACCGCACAAAATCTCCAGTCACAGCCTTGCGTTTGCATGATGCTGGCACTTCCAAGTGCTCCAAGAAGATACTATCTTTTGGGTTGTGCAGGTCCACCAGAAGAACATAAAAAACCAAAGATGCTTGCGGGGGGACGACAGTACCTGAGAGAAAGAAAGATAGGACTCAGCTCAGGCTGGCATAGATATGAATTGAGCCAGATGAGGTGATAACAATGCTTTTAAGTTGGGTGACACAGTATGTTGTATATGTGTTTGTTATTTGTGGACATTCACTCTGGAAGAATACAAAAGATGGTATGCTTGTGGGAATAGATTTTGACATTCATTTAAAAAAATGCCCAGTTGCAAAGCTTAATTCATTAGCTAGCAGAACTTGGTGTAGAGCAGACAAGCAAACAGATTTTTAAAAACCGAACATATCCCAACACTGCATATTATCACATATTTCTCCTACCCAGCTGGGAATTCTGAGATCTGCACTCCCGAAATAACTGGATGCTGAAAGGGTAACAGTGACTACAGAATCCCAAAACTACAAAGGGTCCTATGTAAGAGTAGAGCTAACAGCCACAATCCTCACCCTATAAAGGTCTACATCTCCACATAAAGTCTGCAAATGATGGATGGTGGTTGCTTTTAAAGTCCACAAAATAAATTATCTGTGAAATCCGAATTAGTAGATATCTGCATATTTTTGTGACTCAGGATTTGATAGCAAAAGAGGAGGACCATCTCTTGATGCAGAAGAAATACATGAATTTCATGACCAGCTTACCATAGCCTTTCTCTCCATAGGCCAGGAAAGGAGGCATGACTATTTGCCGCTTCTCTCCAGGACACATCCCTAGCAAGCCTTCGTCCATACCTTTGATTAGCCAGCCTGAACCCACATAGGTGTCATAAGTATTGTCTTTTCCATAGCTAGGAAGCAAGAGAGGATGGAGAAAAAAAAAACATCGAATACTAGGTAGATGAAGCAGCTCAGGGAATGAAGAAAAACTGAGCAGCCAGCAGTGGTCCAATACAGTACCTTAAAAGAGCAAGAAATTTGGATGCCTCTGGCAATAAATAATCACTCAAAATGAAATATTGGTATCTGTCTACTCTTATCATACCCTGTTGTAATTAGTTAGAAATTAATGATTTTGCAAAAAGGTCTCTGCTTTCTAACTGTAACTGAGTTAAAAGGTTACAACATCTTGATCAATCAGCTTAATTTTCTTGGGCTGGGAATGTCTGCTTCTTCTGCAACTGCAACTGTATAGTTGTTTGGGGATTGCTGCTCCTACTCTGAAAAAAATGAAATTGTTGAGTTGATTATGGAAATTGTTTTCTTGGATATATTTTTTCTTTGTCTGAACCAAGCCACCAGTAATATGTTAGCACCAACGTAGGCAACCGAAAGAAGTCTGCAAGTGATACATGATTTAGTCTGGCCTGCAGTTTCAGTAGAACCACACAGATCATGCCCCTTGTGATATCATCTCATCATATGCCCAATTGTGGCCATTAATTGATTATTTTTTTTATAAACATTTGATTCTCAGCATTCAAGAAATTACTCTCTATGCTTTAGAATTTCATACCTGGAATCAAAGGGGGTTCCATCCAGAAGTGTGCCATTGTAGTAGTAACGTACGAAGTCTGAATTCTCCACTGTACGATTACACTGTTGTGGCTTGTGGAGGGTGGTGATCTGCAACTTATCTTCTTTGTTCCAAATGTCAAGCAAGATGACATCAAAATAGAGGGTGGTGTCTGGTGGGATGAGACCAGCTAAGGGTTTGAAAATAAGATACACTATAATGAAGACCAGGAAAATACCATGTACACTGTCCTTAACACAGCATTATATCTTTCCATATTATCATATATCTAGAAGATATTCGCAAAGAAAATGGTGGAAAAAACAATTATGGGTGAAAATATATGGTGTGGAGGGGTAAAAAGAAATCTGGAAAATACTATGCATATTTCTAATTGTGATTGAGAAGCAACTTTCTAATTTAGATCTGTAAGCAAAGTTCGCTCTCATTATCTTTCCTTTCCAGCCAACATCAGAAGTTTGATACTCACCAACACCAATGCTGCCATAGCCAAGGTGCGGTGGCACAATGAGGTGCCTCCTCTCATTCACACACATGCCCTGAAGGCCCCTGTCCATGCCAGTGATGAGTCGTCCCACACCTGCGATACCTGCCACAGTAGCACCACGGTCATAGCTGGAGAAGGAAGAAATTATTGTCAGAAAGAGTGAGCCTTAAAGAATAAATCATTAAACAATTGTTCTAAATTGACCACTAATCAGTAACAAAATGTAGCAGCGTAGGGAGTCAATGAAGTATAAAACTTATGTTTATTTATTAGACAAATTTCTATAATGGTTAAGTACCAGTGAAATTCTGGGTGGTGAACAGATTAAAAAAGAATTGATTTACAAATCAATTAAAGAAAAATCTAAGCCAAGGACTCTTAAAAAAACACTGCTTCACCAATGGGACCTGGAATATGCCCACTCTGATCTTATGGGATGGACAGGAACATTCTGCAAATATTCTGGCCCGATGCCATGTAGGTCTTTAAAGGTGATAACTAAAACCTTAAATTGCCTATAGAAACTAGTTCAATTGATGTGTGTTGTATGGGTGTACCTCACGGCATACACAATATTGCATATATTACAGTGTTGCAGCTTCTAAATGCTATTCAGGATGTATTGCACTTTTCCAATTATGGCATGAGTTATATAAGCCGTACTCCATGATTTAGGAATACAAGTGTGCAAAGAGTCTCTTTTGAACAAAAACTGTTGAGTCCAGGAGGAGCCCCAAATTGTGCACCAACCCTGTTTGGGGCAGTGTTACCTCACCCAGATTTAATGATGAAAAAAAAAACCTGAATGTGAGGATCCGTAAAATCTTCAGCCGCTCAATCTTATCAGACTTTACTAAGAAGACCCAGTCAAGTTTTCATTTGATCATAAAGTTTGCTAGGTAGCCAGTTTCTCTATGTCAGCCCAACCTACCACTGAAATAAATACAACTTATACAGAATATCAACTAAGCGTGAATACTGCAAGTGAGTCTTTTCTTCCCTTTGAACGGTACTCCTGTCCCGTTGGAATGTTATTCTACCCGCAACAGGATTTTCTTCATCATATTTCTATTGTTTCAGGTTCAGAATAGAATCCATGCAAATATAAATAGAGAAGGACATGATTCTGGTTGTGAAAAAATAGGAAAAAAAAGGGCTGGAAAAATCAGCAAGTAAAGGTCCCATGGCCATAATTTACTTTATAATTCATTTTATATGCAAAAAAAGCAAGTATAATAATGAGTCACAGTGGTCATCCATGCACAGAATGGATTGACTAAATCAGGCATGTCCATCTTTGGTAACTTTAAGATTTGTAGACTTTAAATGGATAGCTAGGGAATTCTGGGAGTTGAAGTCCAGAAGTCTTAAAAGTTGCGAAGGTTGAACACCTCTGGCCTAAACATTCCCTCTTGAAGTAATGATGCAGTTGAATATTTTAGTACAGATCTACTATAATTATTGTCATGCTGCAAAAGCAGAATCCATCTGTTTAACAGTTGTATCTCAACCTAATTATTTATCCAGATCATGGATGGGTGTTTTAGTAAGAAAGCAATTCTGCAAATCTTTCTTTCTAAAGTGACCCCTTTTTTTTCTAGCATAGAAAGAAGAAAGTGAAACATGATCTCTAGCTTCCTTTGCTCAGAGTGGAAGAGCAGAATCTTACATTCGGAATGCAGCTGGAGGAAAGGCTAGCTAAATCACCAGGGCCTTTCCAAAACTGCAGTTTAAACTGGGACTGAACTTTCCTTACCAGAAAATCTTCTGAAAATTTAAAGTAGGCATAAATTTGCATGCGTTTTATAGGGCTTGCAGCCTACTTCATGTATTTGGAATAGGAATGGAATTTTAGCTTGCAAAATCTAGCCATTCAAAATTAACTTTTCAGTTCGGTTATGGTTTCATGAGGTGACACGTCTACAGCCAAAATTGCAGATCCCATTATAGACACTATCTCTTTGGCACCCCTTTGCAACCCACTGTCTCTTTCTTTTAAATAGTCTGAGGACCCTGTCTAAATGAAAATCAAAACTAAACATTAAGGGCAATAATATTTAACACTTGAAGGAAACATTGAAATGTTGTAATACATTTGAATATCATAGGTGTATAAGTAAAAATTACAGTACACTCACACTCACTGATGTTGAACTAACAGAGTATTATATCCAGCTACTGCAAAATAATTTATTTTCAACTTTTGGCATAGTTAAAGGCATGGTACTTTATTTCATGAATATGGGGTTATTATGAATATGACTGTACATAATGGTAATATGTGGGATTGATCTACTGAAAGAATGCTTACATAAATACTTTTTTAAAAAAAAGTCTTAGTGGAAGACCAGCTAATCAATGGCTCTTAGCCAGTATAACTAATATAAGCCTTTCCCTTAGTTTTCCCATTCAGGTGCCATTTGGGTAGGTTGACTGGCATAGGAATGATAAGTGTTGTAGTCAAATATAAATGGAAAGCATGGAATTAGAGAAGGCTTCTTGCACGTTCAGAAATCCCATGCAGTGCAAATATGTGTCTTTAATATGGGGTGCAAGGGCAAGAAATCAGGCGAATTATGGTCAGAAACCCTGCTCCCAAGTTTCTCAGATGCTGAATGAATGGGAATCTTATGGCAGATGCAAAATTAAATCCTGTATCCATTTTTCTAGTAGTAAATCGCAGTAAATTCAATGGGAACTACTTCTGGGTAGATGTTTAACAGAATAATACCGTTAGACAACCAGATGTCGAGGGAGCCAATAACAGTGATTAATACATGGTGCACTCCTAACTTAAATCCATTTTCTAAAAGGAATAATTGTGAAAATAATTAAAGATAAAATTTTCTACATCAAAATCTACAGCAAACATAGTTTGATATGAATAGATGTCATTATAATCAAACTGTTTTTAAAACACACTGCAGTTCTGAGGGTTTCCCTTTTCAAATCTCTCATTCTTTTATTTGCAGAGATAAAAGGAAACATGCATAGATGGTTTCTATCTAATTGTTCAATAAGGAACAAAATTGTTTCTAATATTCTGATCAAAGATATGGCTGACAATCATATGACATGTTAACATTTCACCACCCATTTAAGCTAGTAGATTTAAACACATTTTAAAAAGTTTACCACATTGAATTCTCCACCATTTTGCATTGGCATCTCAACCCACTATAAGACAGGAATCCATCTTATCCCTCTTTCACTCAAATATCTGGTTCCCAAGCCAGTCCCACCTTCTTTCTCATTCAGAACTGGGAATTTATAAAATTAACCCTGTATTATTCCAATAACATTCCTCCATGCTTTGTCTTCTGCAACACAAATCCTGTGCAGTCACATAGAAGCGATGTGAATGGTCAGCAATGCCGAATTTCTTTATTGAAGCCCCGCAAAACAGGGAAGATACACAATTCTTCCAAAAAAGAGAGGGTGTGGCCTTTTCTTTTTTAGGTGTTTTTTTTTTGCTGAATTTAATATTTCAGAAATACTCTGCAAAATGGAAGAATAAAATGTAACTTTTTTTGTTTTTGCATTGCAATTTATGGGAAAACTTTTTTCCCCTTCGAAATTCTACTAATAAATAATATACTTAATCTTTTGGAATTCAGATTTAATAGGGCTAATAATGATTCCACGGCATTGTTTGTGATCAGCGCATACCTATCCCTGGTCTCGACCAAAAAAAAAGAGCAGTTTTAAAAAAACAGCCCTGACTTTTCCTTCGGACAGTTGTTCTGGATTTACCGAGCGAGCCAATACCTGGAGTCAAACTTGGTGCCGTCTTGAAAGGTCCCATTGTAATGGTAGCGGACGAAGTCACCCATCTGAACTTCTCGCAAGCACACCTTGGGGATGTAGTATCTATCAATGACGACATCCTCTAAGGGGCCGGGGTCTCCTAAGCTGTGAACCCCCCAAGAACTCAGGGCGAAGATAAGGCACAAGAAATTCATGATCTTCTCCGATGGCACAATTGTGCAAAAGGGAGAAAAGAAGCTGCACTTCGAGGTTGCACGCTGCGATGGGAGGGAGGGGAAAGAACGGGCCGGAGGAGGCGCTTTGCTAAAATAGAGGCGGCCCAGAGGACTCCAGCCAAGCAGCATCAATTCCGTCGACGTGTAAAACAGCGGCCTGAGTTAGGATGGCCCAAAAAAAGATCCCAGTACCTTTGAGGGATTGTGATTTCTACGTTTCTGAGATTAGCGAAATGTCTCTCTCAAAAGACAGGAGGTGTTCTGCCCTTCCTCTTTGCCAGTTGAACATCAAAGACAGCAAGAAACTATTTGAAAAACATGCCCGGGCAACAATAAGTCTTGACAAGAGAACTGGACTTGTTAAAAAGATTCAGAGAAACCCTTTTCCTGGTCCTAGTGCCGGCTGATTAACCCAGTGGAAAATAGGAGGAGGCCTGCTTACGTGGTCCCAAGGAGCGTGTGGTGGAGCTGCAGAGGAAGCTGAGTGAGAATCCTCCCTCAGCTGGTCCCGTTCCCCCCCCCCCCCCAAATCATTACAGTATTAAGTAGCAGAATCTGCTGCCATATAGAAAATTCTCTGATGCCGAAGGATCGGATAATTTAATAAATGTAGAAAATGTTAGCTATGAGTTCCACTATTCAGTACAGGATCAAATGCTTTAGACTTTGCTTGCATAACCATGATGGCAGCAGAGCGAAGTAAGAGTGTCTTATAGGATTGATAGACTTATTTCCTAACTGGAATGCAAGAGTAAATTAGCATTTTTAATTTTTATCCCACCTTTTTTTTTAATTATTGGAGACAAAGGTGTAATACTCCTTCCTCATATGTTACTAGTTATTTACAGATTTACAACTTGAAAGTGGAGCGCAGTTTTCTTCTTCTTCAGATTTCTGTTTTCCTGTTCATAAACTGAATTGTTTTAAAATGTAAATCCTGCAGCTTGGACTAAAGCAGGCAGTATTTGTATCTCACATCATAGCTAATGCATTCCCACAAACTCAGAGATTCAATGTAATCTTTTAGTCATATAGTAATAAAATCAATAATAAAATCAATAATAATAAAATAAAACGCTATTGTATTAGTAATAAAATCTCAAGCCCGTCTTCAATCAATCAGACTAGAGCTGGAAGGGGCCTTGGCAGTCTAGTCCAACCCCCTGCTCAAGCAGGAGACCCTACCTATACCATTTCAGGTAAGTGACTGTCCAGTCTTTTCTTTAAAAAATCCCACAACTTCTGACGGTAAATTATTCTACTGGTTAATTGACCCCACTGTTAGGAAGTTTTCCTTAATTGCTTCTCTCTTTCATTAGTTTCCATCCATTGTTCCTTGTCTTGCCTTCTGGTGCTTTCATAAATAAGTTGACACCCTCCTCTTTGTGGCAACCTCTCAAATACTGGAATACTGCTATCATGTCCCTCCTAGTCCTTCTTTTCTCTAGATTAGCCAAACCCAAATCCTGTAATTGTTCTTCATCTATTTTAGTCTCCAAGCCTTTAATCATATTAGTTGCTCTTCTTTGCACTTTTTCCAGTCTCAACATCTTTTTTGTGATGTGACCAAAACTAGATGCAGTATTCCAGATGTGGCTTTATAAAGGATTTATTAAAGCGGTACTAATACTTCACATGATTTTGATTCTATGCCTCTGTTTATACAACCAAGAATTATTTTAGCTTTTTTGGCTGCTACAGCATACTGCTAGCTCATGTTTAAGTGATCATCTACTAGGATTCCAAGGTCCCTCTCACAGTTACTGTTTTTAAGCCAGGTTTCACCTACTCTGTACTTGTGCCTTTGGTTTTTCCTGCCTAAGTGTAAAAACTTGCTTTTCTCCACATTAAAATTCATTTTTTGGGGGTGGGGTCCATTGTTCAAGTCTTTCAAGATCTTTTTGGATCCTGAGCTTGTCTTCTGGGTTATTACCTATTCCTGCCAGCTTAGTTTCATCTTCAAATTTGATGAGTTCCCTTTCTATTCTCTCATCTAAGTCATTCATGAAGATATTGAAGAGTTCTCAGCCTAAAATGGAACCTTGTGGTACCCCTTACTCCCCTTCATGTAGATGTAATCTTAATTAATCTTGATTAATGGTGATGACATGGACTTCCTTGGTAAAAAATAATAATAGAGAAATGATTTCCTATTTGCTTTTTTTCATTTTTTAAAAAATTTATTAATTTAAAATGTAACACTTCGCTACATCTTTTTTCAAGACCAGTCAATATCAGCTAAATGCTGCCACCTATTGATAATCTAGTTACTTAATAAAATCATAAGCATTTAAACTTAGCAGACAGTGATGCCAAGCCTTTAAGCTTACAAATGTGGTTACGTTGCAACAGTAAAATTTTCTCTGTGGAATAGAGAGGATTTATAGTTAATTTGTTTTTGAATCCATAGTAAATCTACTGCGATGTTGAAAGAATATTACCATATAGTAAAGGCAGGGGAAAAAAATAAGATTGGACTCATGCTGATTAGCATATAAGATAATGTGTTAGAAAATTCAGCCTGTTATATGTACAGAAACCATACGCAGGCTGCACAATTCTGAGGATCAGGAACTCTCGGCAAAGAAATATTCAGTGTTTCATCTAATTAGCTTTCATTTAATGATAAGACTGGATTCAAATAAGTTTTAGTGGTGTACGTTTTGTGCAGACGAACTTTTCCAAAACGTAGAAACTACCTTTTGAGTGGGAGGAGGAAGCTATAATGCGTGCCACTGAAAACCGAAATGGATCGTTTGGGCAGTCAGGTATACATTGCCACTTGGCCGGCCTCACAACCTATAGGAGCTTGGTTATGGTTAACTCAATCAAGGGATAACTATTGGAGAAAGGAGGCAGGGTTTCAGGAAACGAAGCCCTACCGCGCAGGCGTAATGCAGAAGAACGAACGTCACGCTTTTCGTCGGCGGAGGATGGCTAATTCGAATGTTCACTAGAGCGGCGTTTAAGGCAATGGCGGGGCTGCCTTTCGAGCGTTAAGGCTCACTCTTCGTTTCCTTTTCCCCGATAGTAGCGTTGGAGTTTTTCCTCTGCGATGGTAAAGAAGGACCGGCGTAACTTGGGGGGGAGGAATTAAATACAGTGAACGACTGAGTGTCTATGAGTTAGACGGTGCCATTGGTTTCCGTGCAAAGAAACCGAGGAAGCTCTGTGGCCAACGAGGAAAAATCCCCCAGGTGGTTTTCTGTTATAAGGTCAAAGGGTACAAAACCCAACGGTAAACGTAAAAACAATAAGCATTTGAATTTAAATCGTTAATTTGCCCCTAGAGAATGTGCGGGTGTGTGTTAAGTAGAGATATAAGGCAGTTTGAAAAGGAGTTTTTGGCGTGTATTAAGATGTGCTTGTGATTTATTGGTTTAGAATGGGGCTAAAGAGCCTTTTGATTTTTTGGAAACTTTTTGAACTGCAGCTGCAAATCTTTTCTCTCAGTCAGGCGGGTTGATATTGTTTGAAACAAAATGCCTGGAAGTTTCAAGGGACCCACTCCTGATTTTGAATACTTAATATTGAACTTTGTGGCCACAAAAGACAATGATTCTCAAAATAGTGGCTCCATAAAACTAGGAATATTTTAAAAATTGCCATTGTCTTTGGTGTCTTTTTGGGCAATGGTAACCAGGAAAGTTTCTTGAGTAGATGGGCAGAGACTGAGCAATAAAGTGAAGGCTATGCCCATAATATATGAAGGCCTTATAAAATTCAAATTAATTCTATCCTTTTTCTTTTTCATTGGAACTGTGGTTTGCTTTCCCAGAAGGGATATGCTGACTGCTGTTTCATGGCATACCATTTTATGACCAGTTATGTTTAAGTCACTGTTTCCACTTTTACAGTTCTGTGAAAATCTATTCTCTTTTAGATTTTATGCATGCATGGGTATTGTTGACCCTGAGTGTTATATAAGCTTCCTATAAATCTCCCCTGTTCAAGGAGTAGTTGTTGTACGAATAACACCAACATTTTATTTATTTATTTATATTTATTTTTGTGCTGCTGATTTCCCCTATGGGCGGGTGCTTTTATTTCGTAAAGTTATGGAACATGCTAATGGGAAAAGGTCATACTCCAGTTTAATCAATTCAATTAAATGAATACTAAGGGTTAATTGTGTGAGTGCAGTACTGTACTAGATTAAATAGAGTTGATTTGGGTCAACCTTGCTTTGAATAAATCTTTGGTTGCCTTCATTACAATGAAACCTTATCATAAGATTGGAAGACTGGAAGCATATGATGCCCCGTTGAAAATACTTATTTTGGAAAATAGGAATTGGGAAAAAAAGAAAACAGAATCTTTCCAAGAGTGGCCACTCTGTTAAAATAATTCTTAGAGCTTGGGTATAAAATTGTCCAGGAAGTTACAAAAAACCCTCACCAAAAACATCAAGCAATTTGCAGGCTCTCTTGCCTTGCTTAAAGTTAGTATTTATTATTCCATTATCAGAAAAACATTGGATAAAGGTAGGGTTTCTGGTAAAATAGAATAATTTGGTCTAGTGGTTGAGATCTAATGATTGAGGCACCAGCCAGAAAGCAGGAGATTGTAAATTCAAGTCCCGCTTTAGCCTTGAAAACCAGCTGGATGACTGATTAGTCACTGTCTCAGTCCAGCTCATCTCATAGGATTATTGTTGTGGGGAATATAGAAGGAGGAGGATATGTTGGATATGTTTGCTATCTTATGTTTTGATGATGATGATGACGACGACAAATGTTTATTTGTCAAAATAAAGGTGGGGTACAAATGGTACAGTATCTCTTAAGTGTGGTCCTAGAACCATAGGAATTTCCCCCAAAATCCTTTCAGGGGTCCATGAAATCAAATTATTTGCCAGTCAATTTGAAAAACAATACAATATTAAAATTCCATCAAACTATTATGAGTAGTGGTATAAATGTGTCAGTTTTATTTTTAATATGGTAAATATTGGTAAATATAATCATAAAAACAGAAGCTCTGTGAGGTCCTCTGTATTTTTTAAATGTGGAAAGATGCCTGAGAGAAAAACGTTTAAGAAAAAATGCTCTAGAACAGGGATATCAAACTCAATTTCACTGAGGGCTGCATCAGAATTTGACCCCAGGGGGGCGGGGAGGCATGGACAGAGTAGGCATGGTTAGGGTGAGCATGGCCAGCTCAACATCACTTGTGTTGGGGGCACCTGTGATGGCCCGGGCAGGGCTGAGGGGATTCTCCTGCAGCTCTCTGCCAGTGAAAATGGAGCTCAGGAGGGCCGTCACAGCCAAAAATGGAGCCCAGAAGAGCTGCATGCATTCCCCCCCCCCCCCCCCCCCCCCCTTTTTGCTGGCAGAGGCACCGCGGGCTGGTCCTTTGCTATTTCCAGGATAGCCTCGTGGGCCAGATCTAAGCACCCCACGGGCTGGATCTGTCCCACAGGCCTTGAGTTTGACACCCCTGCACTAGAAGAATATCAGGATATTATCCATTAGCCGAAGCACAAATGGATCAATGATCTGAAACATACGAACAAATCTGCAAGAACATGTATGAATGTGAACAAATTCATTGTTTTGAAATGGCTAACTTGAAATTTGTTCCTGTTATGGTTGGTACTGGGTTTGGGTGTCATTACTCAAAGAGAAAACACTTTTAGCCAATTTTGGATAATTTACCAGATTTGAGAAGCACTGATTTTAATTCCATAGAAATGTAGCAGGATGATTTCTAACAATGAACGGTTGTTAGAAATCCCCCAGATATGCCTAAATTGTAGCACTTCACAAGGCAGGAATAGTCCAGAAATTCTTAATAAGGTGAAAGATCACCAGTTACAGAGATGTGTTATCACAGTTATTGTAGCTAAAGGTACTGTAGCCAATTAAGAGATAATTTTTTTTTTCAGATTGGCATATTGAATAACATTATGAAATAAATGAAGCAAATAACAAATACCAATAAATAAAACAAAAACCAATTTTGGTATTATTTCCTCCCCACTCTAGAATGCATATGATAAGACTCAGAGGCAAAGATATGGAAAAATTGAGCAAAAGGCAGCAAATTATGCTGACAGAATAGTATAAGAGATATTTATTTTGTGCAGACTCACAATCTCTTCAATTCATATTGGTTTCTACTCAATTTGTGCCATAACTATTTCTTGAAGTTTTTATTATCATGTTTGAAATCATTAGTAAACTGCCAAGAATCACTGAGAGTTAGGTGGCAAATACATTGAACAATGATGATGATGTCATGTATATGTAGATTTATTCCTTTAAATAACCAAGATACGTTATAACTATGGAAATTAATTAGACTAATCTACTAATATTTCATATGTCAAAATATTGTGTTTTCACTAAGTTAAATGGTATTTCATGAATCTCACTAAAATTATAACTTAATGTTGTTTATTTTGCACTGAACAAGTAATGCCAAAGGTTCATGATGGTTTATTGTCAAGTCCAAAAGCTTCATGCAATACAAAGTATCTGAGCGTAAAAATAATGATTATTTTTAAAATATATAAGTGACATTTATTTGGATAATTCAACTCACATCTGTTGCTAGGTCTGTGAATGCAAGTAATGTATGGAGCCTATGGAAAGGTACAGTGAAGAAGATCCAAAGGTGCTTTTCCAGGAGGCAACTAGACTTTCTCGGAGCTTTTGTTTTAAAGACGTTTTGCTTCTCATCCAAGAAACTTCTTCAGCTCTGACTGGATGAGGGGAAATGGAAGGATTGTTGAAGACCCAAGAGTGAAGGGACACAGGGCAGAAAACATCCTGCAGCCAAGAAGGCTCCACATCCATTTGCACTACTCAGGTGACCCTGAGGACACAGATAAACTCCAAGTGGCTCAAAAACTCTCTAAAACAGAGGTCTTCAAACTTGACAGCTTTAAGACTTGTGGACTTCAACTCCCAGTCCAGAAGTCTTAAAACTGCCAAGTTTGAAGACCTCTGCTCTAAAAGAATGCAAATGACCAGCTGTCTGCAAGGAATGTACTGTACTTTTCGGAGTATAAGACGTACCGGAGTATAAGATGCACCTTAGGAAAATAAGAAAAAGGCTGATTGGTGGGTGGATCGGCTTCCCAGAATACTCCCAATCGGCTATTCCCAGAGGTGAATTTTAGCGACAGGTTCGTTGTTTGTGAGCTCTGTGCGTTGCTTTTTTTTCTGCCTCTGAAAGCCTCCGAAACAGAGCTTCAGAAAAAAAGCCTCTGAAGCTTTTTTTCTGAAGCTCTGTTTGGAGGCTTTTTTTCTAAAGCTTTGTTTCTGATGCTTTTTTCAACCTCTGAAAATCTTTGAGAAGCTAGGCGGGGATACATTACGAGTATAAGACGCACCCAGAGTTTCACCTTCTTTTTTGGGGGGAAAAGATGCATCTTATACTCTGAAAAATACAGTAAATCCTTCCCCATCATCCAGTCAGAGCTGGATGATGCTCTGGATGCTTTTTGGATGAGAAGCGAAATGTCTTCGAAGAAAAAACAAAGTCCAGTTGCCTCCTGAAAAAGCACTTTTGGGACAACCATGATCTGGATGACTGGGAATCCCTATAGACTCTTAAAATGAAGAGGAATTCCTGCATTTTAAAATTAGAATTCTGTACAATTAGAATTCATTTTAAGAATTCAGAAAATCTCATTTTGGATACTATTGGTTAGCAGAACTATGAAGTTTGGTAGAGAAGTCTTTCCTTGTCTTCAAAATTATCTAAAAAGCAATTTCTTTTTTAGTTTCTTTGATTTAAGAGAGATTTAATTTTCCTTTAAGAAAAAAAGAACTGTGTTGCTAGATATAATATTCTGTTTTTAGCTATGATTATTAAGTCCCCAGGAAGCAAACAGTATTTTTAGCATCCCCTAATCATTTAGCAATTTCAGCTTGTAGTATTGATAACACAGGAAGTACAACTTCTTTATAACTTCTGGTGAATAATGTTTTGAAGTAAAAATAAAAATATTGCTGTGAGAAACCCCTTTAAAGTTAATCTTACAAATTATTAAATTTTACAGGCCTGCAAGCTCCAAAAGTTGTTTTCTGTGGAGGCTGAATTTGAAGATGAGGTAAGGGAACACTTCTGAGTCATAATTGGAAAGTAGATGATGAAGCCAGACCATTGAAATAGAAGAAACAAGAGGTTTCTTGAAGAGGTTTCTTAAAGAAGGCCTATAGTCTAATCTCATATAGATTAGCCACAAAATCTCAGATGAAATCTCACTGTTCAATCATTGCTTACTTCTGAGAACTTGAAGTCCCCAAGCAACACTTTCATAATCTATATACACAACTGAAATATCACTTTTCATGGCATGGCTTATCTTTTTTATCTTTTCCATAGGATTTCTTAATGGCTGTGAGTGATGTGGAGAAGCAGACTCTAGACACAACATCTGCTAATTTAAGAGGTCTGAGACCCCTTTCTGCAGGGTTAAGAGCTCCTGGCAATGCCTTCATGCCAGTCAAGGATCCAGGCACCCGTAGCTTTTCAGAGACTATGCCCCCTATTTCACAGGTACAAAACTGCTCCAGACTTCAATTTGGAGACGGTAGCTGCACTACTGAGACCAAAAACAACCATATGCTTCCCCTGATAAGCAACTTCAAGGTTCAAAAGGACCCAACAGGCTTATTAGCCAAGTGTGAATCAGGTAGCACTTCAGGCAAGAGATTTAAATTTGTGAACAGGCCTCCAGCTATATTTCCCTCTGGGACTTCCCCCAGGGATGATATTGACAATGAACTTGTATTGGCTTCATGCATGGATTTAGAAGAATCTAGTATGTATCCAGAGTCTTTCAGATCTGACTGTGGTTCCCAGAAGCAGATGAGAGACAATGACTTAGAAACAGTCAAGAAACGACAAGTCACAAACACAATGACACCAATGAATCCTGTTGGATTGGATACTTCACAAATGACAAAAACTCAAAAAGAATTTGTTGATGAGGTCGTCAGCCATCTACAGCCAATGGGAGTTTCTTCAGAGTCAAATCTGAGGCCTACCTCTATGGATTCTGGTTTTCCCCAGGCTAATTTAGGGATGAGCAACAGTATTGTCTCCCTTTCAAATTCCAGTATTCAGATGATAAAGCCTGTTCAATCCTCTTTGGATAAATCCACTTCTGAGTGCAGCAGTCCTTCCTTGCCACTGATTAGACCCTGTTCTCCCTTTATTTCAACAAGTACTCCTTCAAGGCTGCCCAAATCACGCATATTTAGCCCCAGCTGCTCTGACACTAGAATGGCAAATAGTGGTGGTCAACTCCATATCACATATGGTCCTTCAGTGGCAACTGTGGGAATCCCTCCTGTTTTCCCTAAAGCCCCAAGTTTAGTTGCAGGTTCTGGAAAGCCTCAGACTCCTGTTCTCACCAATCATCTTGTCCGTTTGGTCACAGCAGCCAGCAAGACACCTCAGTCAATGGCTCATGTTTCTTTGCGAACTAAGACTCGTCGCTTCCCAGGTCCAGCAGGCATTCTGCCTCAACAAGTAAGAGAACACTCAGGAGACACAGTAAGTCTATATGTGAAAACATTGGGAAAAACCTTTCTAAAATACTTTAAACTTCTTGTTGTTAGTTGCGAAGTCATGTCCAACTCATCGCGACCCCATGGACAATGTTCCTCTAGGCCTTCCTGTCCTCTACCATCCTTTGGAATCCATTTAAGCTCACGCCTACTGCTTCAGTGACTCCATCCAGCCACCTCATTCTCTGTTGTCCCCTTCTTCTTTTGCCCTCAATCTTTCCCAGCATTAGGCTCTTCTCCAGTGAGTCCTTCCTTCTCATTAGGTGGCCAAAGTATTTGAGTTTCATCTTCAGGATCTGTCATTCTAAAGAGAAGTCAGGGTTGATCTCTAGGACTGACCGGTTTGATTGCTTTGCAGTCCAAGGGACTCGCAGGAGTCTTCTCCAGCACCAAAGTTCAAAGGCCTCAATTCTTTGGCGCTCAGCCTTTCTTATGGTCCAACTTTCACAGCTATACATTGCAACTGGGAAAACCATAGCCTTGACTATACACACTTTTGTTGGCAGAGTGATGTCTCTGCTTTTTAGAATGCTGTCTAGATTTGCCATAGCTTTCCTCCCCAGGAGCAAGTGTCTTTATTTCTTGGCTGCAGTCCTCATCTGCAGTTATCTTGGAACCCAGGAAAATAAAATCTGTCACTACCTCCATTTCTACCCCATCTATTTGCCAGAAATTGAGAGGACCAGATGCCATGATGTTAGTTTTCTTAATGTTGAGTTTCAGGCCAACTTTTGCACTCTCCTTCTTCACCCGCATCAAGAGACTCTTTAGTTCCTCTTCACTTTCTGCCATTAGAGTGGTGTCATCTGCATATCTGAGGTTGATATTTCTCCTGGCAATCTTAATTCCAACTTTTGATTCATCTAGCCCTGCCTTTCTCATAATGTGCTCTGCATATAAGTTAAATAGGTAGGGTGACAGTATACAGCCTTGCCGGATTCCTTTACCAATTTTGAACCAATCAGTGGTTCCATGTCCAGTTCTCACTGTTGCTTCTTGACCCGCATATAGGTTTCTCAAGAAATAAATAAGATGGTCTGGTACTCCCATCTCTTTAAAAACTTGCCACAATTTGTTGTGATGCACACAATCAAAGGCTTTAGCATAGACAATGAAGCAGAAGTAGATGTTTTTCTGGAACTCCTTAGCTTTTTCCATGATCCAGCATATGTTGGCAATTTGGTCTCTAGTTCCTCTGCCTCTTTGAAATCCTGCCTGTACTTCTGGTAGTTTTCAATCCACATACTGCTGAAGCCTAGCTTGTAGGATTTTAAGCATAACTTTACTAGCATGTGAAATTAGTGCAATGGTGCGATAATTTGAACATTCTTTGGCATTGCCTTTCTTTGGAATTGGAATGTAAACTGACCTTTTCCAATCCTGTGGCCCCTGTTGAATTTTCCAAATTTGCTGGCAAATTGAATGTAGCACTTTTACTGCATCGTCTTTTAAGATTTTAAGAGTTGTCAGGGACTGCGCTGCAGAACTAGCTGGAGTGTTCATGGATATTTTCAATCTATCCCTGGCACAGTGCTCTATCCTTACCTGCCTGAAGACATCTATTATAGTGCCAGTCCCTAAGCAGACAGTAGTGGTATCCCTTAATGATTATAGACCAGTAGCTTTAACATCTGTTGTCATGAAATGTTTTGAGAGGCTGGTGTTGAACTATATTAAGGCTAGTCTACCATCTACCTTGGACCCATACCAATTTGCATATAGGGGTAATAGATCAACTGACGATGCTATGTCTCTTGTTGTCCATACTGTATTGAATCACTTGGAACAATAGGGGACATATGTGAGGCTGTTATTTGTGGATTATAGCTGTGCCTTTAGCACCATTTTACCCAACAGGTTGTTTTTTAAAATGTCCAATTTGGGTATAAATCAGAGGATTTTTGTGCGTATAAAGGATTTTCTGACAGGTAGGCCACAGTCAGTAAGGATGGTATCTCACCATTCCTCTACTCTGATACTAAGCACAGAAGCCCCCCAGGGTTGTGTGCTAAGCCCTTTCCTTTATTTCTTGTACACCCATGACTGCACCCCATTGTATAACACCAGTGCAATTATTAAATTTGCAGATGACACAACAGTGGTGGGGCTCATTAATAAGAACAACGAGTCTGCTTACAGGAAGGAAGTACAAGGGCTGACATTGTGGTGTAATGAAAATAATCTCACACTTAACACCACAAAAACTAAAGAACTTATAATTGACTTCAGGAGGAAGAGAGATGTACATATACCATTGTACATAAATCGTGAGGAGGTGGAGAGGGTGGGTAGTTTTAAATTTCTGGACATTTATATCTCGGAGGATCTCTCATGGACTATGAATGCTAACATGCTTGTGAAGAAGGCACAGAAGAGGCTGTACTTCCTGAGAATGCTCAGGAAGATAAATCTATCTCAGCATCTACTTCTGTCCTACTATCGCAGCACCATTGAGAGTGTCCTGACATACGGCATTCTTACATGGTATGGGAGCAGCTCTGTAGCGGGCAAAAAATCTCTAAAGAGAATCATTAAAACTGCCCAGAATATCATCATAGTCCAGCTACCAGCTCTGGACGACATCTTCGAATCTCGCTGTTTGAGAAAGTTGCATAACAATCTCAGAGATTCTTCCCATCCTGCTTACAATCTTTTTGGACTGTTGCCTTCTGGCAGAAGATACAGAACAATTAAAACTTGGACCACACATTTTCTGAATAGTTTTTATCCCAGAGCTATAATTGCACTCAGCAATGAACTAAAGGACCACCATCAGTGACCCGTTGGACAGTTCTACTTAGTCCAGTGTGGATGTTTGGGTGGTTTAGGGTGAAGAATTATGCTGGGTGAGAGTGTGTTTGGGGATTGTTATGTGTGTTGGACCTGGTCTTTGGGTGTTAAGTGAATTTCGTTGTATGGGTATACTGTGTATACACGTACAATAACAATAAAGTTATTTATTTGTTTGTTTATTTACTTATTTATTTGTTTATTATTTTGAATAGCTCAGCTGGAATACTGTCTCCTCCACTAGGTTTGTTGTTGCTCAGATTTTCTAAGGCCCATTTGATTTCACATTCTAGGATGTCTGGCTCAAGGTCAGTGACCACCCCATCGTGGTTATCAGGGATGTTAAGCTCATTCTTGTATAGTTGTTCTGTGTAATTTTGCCATCTCTTCTGCCTCTGTTAGGTCCCTGCCATTTTGGTCCTTTATCATGCCCATCTTTGCATGAAACATCCTCTTCATATCTCCAATTTTCTTGAAGAGATCTCTGGTCCTCCCTATTCTATTGTTTTCTTCTATTTCTTTGCGCTGTTCATTTAAGAAAGCACTCTTATCTCTTCTAGCTATTCTCTGGAATTCTGCATTCAATTGGGTGTATCTTTCTCTTTCTCCCTTGCCTTTCGCTTCTCTTTTTTCCTCAGCTATTTGTAAAGTTTCCTCAGACAGCCATTTTGCTTTCTTGCATTTCTTTTTCTTTGGGATGATTTTAGTTGCTACCTCTTGTACAATGTTGTAAACCTCCGTCCATAGTTCTTCAGGCACTCTCTCTATCAGATCTAATTCCTTAAATCTATTTGTCACTTCTACTGTATATTCAGGGATATGATTTAGTTCATACCTAAGTGGCCTAGTGCTTTTCCCTACTTACCGTATATACTCAAATATAAGCTGAGTTTTCAGCACGTTTTTCAGGCTGAAAAAGCCACCCTCGGCTTATATTCGAGTCATGAAAAAAAAAGCCTTTTTAAAAGAAAACAAATGAATAGACCCGTGTCTGCAAAAATAGAAAAAACAGCCCCTTTCAGCTTCAGTATAGGTTAATTACCATAAGTTGATTTGAACAGCCTCCTGACTCTCAGCTGATTTGCTCTCAGCTGTTTTGGGCAGGGGTCTTTTTCTAGCTGCAAAGAGTACTGCTGGAGCACTTTTTTTTTTCTCCTTGTGCAATTGAAGCTGAAAACGAAACCGAAACTAAAGCAGGTTGCTGGCTTTGCTGTTTGCTTGCAACGTTGGAAAGGCAGATTTCTTTTCTTTTTCCTCATCAAAAAAGGTAGGTGCAAACAATGGGAAATTTATGGCAAATGGCAAAAGAGGAGAGTTCAAGATTTTAAAACACAAAAGAAAAAAAAAGCTCTATTTAACTAGGGAATTGTAATAATTGAGATACTATTAATTGTATATTGTGTTGAAAGCAGAAATGGTTAAGTTGTGGTTTGGAAGAATATATGGGGGAAATTATTTGGTTTATTATTATTGGTAAATATAATTACCGGTAATTGATTTGTAAGAAATTGGATTGCATGGAAATAATTGGAATATTCATGTTCATATTGATTAATATACAAAAAAGATAGTTATATAACTAATTGATTTATATTAAAATGTTGAATTTGTATTGAACAACTGTAATATTACATAATTAACCAATGTGAGGATGGATATAAAAATAGATGACAATGGGAAGAGGTATAATATAGAAGTGAAAAATTGAATTTGATTAAGATTAGAGATGAGGATGAAGGGTAATATTGGTTTTTTAAAAAAAATAGATGAGGAATAAATATGGCAAAAAGGAAATATAGAAATTGTAAATTTAAGTGAAATGACTGAACACTGTTTAAATTTGTGAACTGGCCAAATACTCTGTTCAAAGAAAATACATTGTAGTTTGTATGTGTGTTTCTAATTATTGCTATTTATTCATATTTGTTCTCTTTTATTCTTTAAAGTTTAACAATTCATTCTTTATCTTGATATCTTTATATTTGTTTGGGGCTGGTTTTCTTCCCTTTCATCTTTTTTATTGTACAGTAATCTTTCTCCTCAAACCTACCACCTCTCTCTTTGAGAAAGAGGGGAGAAAGAGAACGAGAGAGAGAGTGGGGGGAGAGAGAGAAAGAGGGGGAGAGAGAAAGAATGAGAAAGAGAGGGGGAGAGAGAAATGGTGATAAGATAGGGCAAAAACGTAAAATGTGACGACAGTCGTAAGTTCGCGGATTGGTCACAAGTGCGAGGACCAGTCAAAAATTACTTTTTCAGCCCTCTGAGTAGTCCATATGCACAAAAGGACTACCCAGAGGGCTGAAAAAAGTGATTTCTGACAGGTCCTCGCACTTTTGACCGGTCTTTGAAATTTACCAGTAGCCGCTGCATTTCCCACCCCCCGGCTTATACTCGAGTCAATAAGTTTTCCCAGTTTTTTGTGGTAAAATTGGGGTCGTCGGCTTATATTCGGGTCGGCTTATACTCGAGGATATATGGTACTTCAATTTAAGCCTACATTTTGCAATGAGAAGCTCATGATCTGAGCCACAGTCAGCTCCTGATTTTGTTTTTACCGACTTTATAGAGCTTCTCCATCTCTGGCTGCAGAGCACATAGTCAATCGGATTTCTGTGTTAACCATCTGGTGATGTCCATGTGTAGAGTTGTCTCTTGGGTTGTTGGAAAAGAATGTTTGCTATGACCATTGTATTCTCTTGACAAAATTCTATCAGCCTGTGCCCTGCTTCATTTTGTACTCCAAGGCCAAACTTGCCTGTTATTCCCGTTATCTTTTGGCTTCCTACTTTAGCATTCCAAATCCCCCATGATGATAAGGACATCATTTTTGGTGTTAATTCTATAAGGTGCTGAGGGCTTCATAGAACCAGTCAGTTTCATCCTCTTCAGCACCAGTGGTTGGGGCATAGACTTGGATTACTGTGATATTGAATGGTTTGCCTTGGATTCATTCTGTCATTTTGGGGATTGTATCCCAGTATTGCTTTTCCTACTCTTTTATTGATTATGAAGGCTACTCCATTTCTTCCAAGGGATTCTTGCCCGCAGCAGTATACCTGATGGTCATCTGAATTAAATTCACCCATTCCTGTCTATTTTAGTTTACTAATTCCTATGATGTCGATGTTCAGTCTTGTCATCTCTTGTTTGACCATGTCCAGCTTGCCTTGATTCATGGATCTTACATTCCAGATTCCTATGGAGAAAAGATCTTTGCAGCATCAGACTTTCCTTTCGCTTCATTTTTTCTGGCACTACTAGTACTAGCCCTCTGCTCTTCCCCAGTAGCATATTGGACACCTTCCAACCTGAGGGGCTCAACTTCTGTCATATCTTTTTTCCTTTTGGTATTGTCCATGGGATTTTCATAGCAAAGATACTGGAGTGGGTTGCCATTTCCTTCTCCAGTGGATCATGTTTTGTCAGAATTCTCTGCTATGACCTGTCCGTATTGGGTGGCCCTGCACGGCATAGCTCATAGCTTCATTGAGCTATGCAAACCCCTTCGCCACGACAAAGCAGTAATCCATGAAGGGGCACTTTAAACTACTTATATAAAATAAAATATTTATTCCAGCTGTATTTTGATAAAAACCTACAGTAGCTACAAACCATAAAAAGGAATAAAAGCTGTCATCTGTTGTCTTTACTCCAAAAAGATTATTGGGTGAGTTATCTTCATATTGGAGATCATTCAGGTCTGGATGGATTTAGTCTGTTGCTTAGGATGCCAGTAGTTATCTTCCTAATATATAAATACTCAGAATGGCACTCAAGGCCAAATCAGAATACTAATATAACTTAAAATTCTATTAGTTACTCTGTTCCAAAACATTTTGTGACTTAAATTACTCTGAGCTGCTGCATATTCTCCCCTTAGTAAAGGCCTCAGCCTTTACTCCAAAGTTTTTTTTTCTTGAGGAGTTTTCTATTGTGTGTCTATTAGATCTAATAATTTTAGCATTCTTTAAAACCTTCAGCTTCTATAAGTAGGATGACTTGAAACACAGAATTTCTCTAGAGTACCACTTTGAGTATCCTAAGAAATCTCTGCTTCTATTTAAGCAATTAAAGAATAAGAGGGCTTTTTAAAAATATCCATAGGTGATGTACATTTTTTATTTTTTTTTCCCCTTTATTTAAAAAGCCTAATGGGAAAAACCTGGATGAGATTCTCATTACAACTCCCCACATGCCAACTCACGGAGCTGTAGCAAAATTACGAACTGAGGTAATTTCATTTTGTCTTTGAAAATTTTGTACTGGCTAGACTTAAGATACTAAATTTATTAATAGAAAACCATGCTGCCTCCAATCTGCTTGTTAGTCTTTAAAATGAGCCTATACAGGTACTTTTGAGCAATCTTCCCCCTTCTTATAGCTAGCAGCTGCATCTTGGAGTAAGAGGATTTTTATTGGGTCTGTCTGTGAGTTGGGGCTTGGGTGAAATAAGATTCTTCTTCCCACATCCAATCTCTAGATTAATTTAGTGTCCCATCCCTAACTATTCAAAAGTAGACACTAAATGTGTTGTGTGGTCCTGTAGATAAAGAAACCATCTTGAAAGTTTTGTCCTTGGTTCTATTGTTTGTGAAAATGATAAGCTTAATATTTTAAGGATGTTGAACTGAATAAGCTCTCCAATGTGACTGTTGTAATCCTGGAAAGTCATTAACAATAGAGAACATCTATCAAAGATTACCTTTCAGCTCATGGATAATCAAATTCAACTTTACCACTTTTGGAGCTAGAGCAAATGTGATAATATTTTCAATAGTTGAGCTGTAATTCTTGAATTATACCTGTACAGGTAGTCCTCGACTTAACAATCATTCAGTTTGAAGATACAGTGGTACTGAAAACGTAATTTATGACCAGTTTTCACACAATCATTGCCACTTCCCCATGAGCACATGATCAAAATTCTGGTATTTGGCAGTTAGCATTTATTTATGACAATTTTACTGTCCAGAGGTCATGTGATCAACATTTGTAACCTTCCCGGCTATTTTCCAATAAGTCAGTGGGGGAAGTCAGATTCACTGAACAACTACGGTACAAATGGGGCACAACTCAATAACTGTCCTGCTTAGCAATGGAAATGTTGGGCTCAGTTGTGGTAGTAAGTTGAAGACTACCTATAAATACACTTTTATATACATCAGTATTTTTTTTCCTAAATGCTTGATATAATTAAAGCTAGTGGGAAAGGGGAGTACATAGAAAGATGAATCAGTGTTTCAGATATATAATTGGTTAAAGTATCACCAAAATAAATAATACATTTCTAAGATGAATATGTTGCTCTGCAGTCGGTTTGAGGTAAATCTTTATCTGAGATTCTCTGCTATTCTTTCAGGAAATGTCTATTTCCCAGCAAACAATAGAAGAAGAATTTGAAAGAGGCCCATGGGTTGCCATGAAAAATGAATTGGATTTGGATGAAGGAGATCCATCCTGTTTTCTTCAGATGTACAGCATTTCTATGGTACTTCGTAAGGTAAAGGCTGAAATTTGAATTAGTTTTCTGTTTGAAAATTCTATGTCAGTTGCAAGAAACAGATATATTTTTTTAAATGGCTACTTCATGGAATAATGAATAGTCAAGGAATAGGAGATGATGCAGTATTACCACAGCCATACATTTGAAGCTCTTCCAAAGTATTTTTCTCTTCATTTCTTACAAGGAAACCATCCCTAAAATTCACCCTCAGAAGATTATTTAATTAATTCTAAGCTAACTATTTAAAAATAGTGAAAAAAAATTATCCAAGTAATTTTCTTTAGCCCTCTATATTATGCTCAGTGTCTCTTCTATGAAGGATAGAAAATAAGTTGTTCAAGACCATCTCAACATATCTCCTCTGTCAACTTCTTAATGTGAGACATTTTTTCTTACAATTGAATGCATTCCCAATTCCTGTTGGAGCTTTTCTCTTCCTTCCTTGGTTTCTTCCATTCAGGCAGCTCTGAAGCAACTCCCAAAGAACAAGGTTCCAAACATGGCAGTAATGATTAAATCATTGATGAGGACTAATGTTGATGCAGGTGCTGAATTCAAGGATCCTACCGGTAAGGGTAAAAAGAGTTCAACCCTATTAGGCTGATGAGATAATGCTTTCCCTTGTAACTTAGCTGGATGCTTAATTTGTGTCATGTACAGTAACATCTTTTGCCTGCACCATTTTGAGTGACTTAATTTTTGTGGATACCTGAGCAAATTGCTCTTTTGATTACTTAAAGTTTATCCCATAGAAAATAATGGTACATAGGGATTCATTCTAATGAAAGTTATGGGAAATTCATTATTACTGCTTTTCATGGTTACAAAAGAAATACAGGCAAGCTTTTCTTGAGCATATATTACATGCATGCATGATTAGCCAAGTACTGCAGTACCAAGATGAATTATGTCAAAAGTAGCTGAGTCACAAAATTTATTCCCAAGTTTCCCAAATGGATTATGTGAGTGGTTCTTGGCACTTAACTCCAATAACATAATAGTTCACCAAATTTAAGTATGTCTCGGTAGGCTATAAGTTTGGGGGAATGTCTGCCTGTTGCCCACAACTGTTATCATAAAAAGAGAAGCTGTCAGGTTAAGAAAAAAGTCACCCAACTCCAAAAAGACTCTGGGTGTCTAAATATATAATCCAACCTTCTCTAGAAGAATTTAATACAATTACTAACTATGCAACCATACTTATAGAACATATCTGACAATATAAACTCAAAACAGTGACATTACCAGATGAAAAGCAGAAATGTATAGCACTAAATATTCAACTACTCATCTGAGAGTAACTGCTGTGTTTAAGCAAATAACAGATTACATGCTTGAATCCAGTCCGTATATTCTGTACAAGCAAATTAGAATTACTGCTAGATAACATTTCGATAGATTCTTTTTGGTGCTGTCATTTTTCTGATCTTCTCTCAAATAGGTGAAATGCAGGGCACAATACATCGTTTGTTGCTGGAAGAAAAAGAAAGTGAATTTAAAACTGGTTCAGTGCTTCTGCTAAAACAGGTAAGGAAGCAAGAAATTCAAGGCTGGATGAGCCTTGATAATTTCCATGCCAAAAGTAATAATATGTATGTAAAATCTTTGCATGTAAAATCTTTGCACTTGACTTGCTTATATTTCCTTGGTATTGTGCCGTCAAGCTATGATACGTTTTGCAAAATTTGAAGCATGTTAGAATAAGATAAAGAAAAAAGCCAACTTCCTATCCAAGAGGCTTGTGATGTATATTTTCCTGCTCTCTGTCTCTAAAACCTCTGGAACCAGAATAAAGGAGATATTTATAGTCTGGCAAAACAGAAAACAGAAAACAATATGATTTCTTTTAGAGCTTTCTTCAGTAAGAATTCTAATTATCTAATATAAATATTCTCAACCCCCACTTCCATTTGAAGCCAGATGTCTTAATTCCCTCCTATTGTACACACATATCAATCCTGGTGTCTTATTTCAATGCAATGGACAGAAATCAGATTATCCACTGGCAATGTTGTTATATATAACAAGGCTGTTTCCTTCCTATTGTTCTTTAAGATACAAACAAGAAATACAGTTAGGGTGACTATAACATACATAGATCATTTCAAGCATCAGTGGAGAGCCAAGATTTGGAAATATTTCATTTGCTGGCATCAAACTTTAGCATGCCTATACAAATTAGCATGTTAGTGGTGCCACATATTATTGTGAAAACAACTGATAATTATCTTCACAGGTGAGTGTGTTCTCTCCATCTCATCGCAATCACTATCTCAATGTCACACCCAGTAACTTGATGAAAGTATATTCACCTGGTTTCAGCAGTGGAAATCAGCTTCAGCCATACCAAGAGATTTGGGAAACAAGTGAGACTATGACACCACAGGTAAGGATGTGATGATAATGACAACAACAGTAATATTTTAATTATTTTAAAAAATCAATCTAAGTTATTAGAAATATGACTATTGTAGGAAAATATTCATACAGTAAGAAATTTCATGTGGATAGGTAGCTAAACTGAGAAGAAAGCATAATTTAAATCCAAGCGAGCTAAATTGAGACTTGTGGTAGTGACTCATTAATGAACAGCAGGAAAATATGCTCCCATGAGAGCCAGTTTAGTATAATAGTGCAGTATAGTAGTGTAACAAAAGACTGCATTCTAGGCCTCCCTCAGGCATGGGGGTAATTTTGGGGCAGTCACTCTTAACCTAACCCACCTCAAAGGGTTGTTTTAAAAATAGGAGGAAGGATTAAGCATGTTCCACATTTGAGTTAAAATAGTCAGGATAAAAATTTAATGATGATAGGATAAATATTTTTTTAGATCTTCTTTAAAGCATACATTATTCTAGTCCAAACTCATATTACCCAAGGATAAATATTTTTTTTTAGATCTTCTTTAAAGCATACATTATTCTAGTCCAAACTCATATTAGCCAGTGATACTTCCCTATCAATGGAACCCAGGGAAAGGCTTAACCACTTTTATTTATTTAATTGGACTTATATGCCGCCCTATCTCCACAGGACTCAGGGTGGCTCACAACAATAAACAAAACACGCAAACCGTTAAAAACAAAGTCCATGATAAAATTGACAAAAATCCAATAAAACCCCATTAAATTCTGTTAAAAACCCCATCAGTCTAGGGCGGTTAGATGAAATAGCCACGTTTTCAGCCCACAGCGGAAGGAGCGAAGGTGGGGGCCACCCGGAGCTCCAGAGGGAGTTGATTCCAAAGGGTGGGTGCGCCTACAGAAAAAGCTCTCTCCCTGGGGGTCGCCAGCCGACACTGTCTGGCCGATGGCACCCTGAGTAGGCCCTCCCTGTGAGAGCACACTGGGCGATGGGAAGCTGTTGCTGGCTGCAGATAGTCCACCAAGTATCCCGGGCCTAAGCCATGTAGGGCTTTATAGATGATTACCAGCACCTTGAATCTCACCTGGAGGGCAACCGGCAACTAATGCAAGTCACGAAGGAGAGGTGTAACATGGGAGTGTCAGGACTCCCATCACTACCCGCACGGCCGCATTCTGCATTGCTTGATGTTTAAATGCCAATTAATTTGAAGAAGATCTACAAGTATTTAAATCATGTAGAACATATATTTAATTCAAAATTGATCAACAGGTGTTGAAGATATATATTATGTGATATTATGATTGAGTGTTCTGCAGATAGTGGGTCTCAAATTTCAATTTTTGAGGCTAATAAACCTCAGATGATCATTTTGAACAAAACAATACAGAATGGATGAATGATCTAATATGGTAGGATCATCTCTGATTTTTCCTGCTATTCCTGGATGGCATTTATGGTGTGAGGAAGTTGTAAATTGTTCTATTGTTACATTGTTACATTACTTTGCTACTGTTAGGTTTCCATTTCTTTCCATTTCTACTTTTATTGTTGTAAGCCACTTAGAGTAGCCCAATGGTGAGATAGGCAGAAAATAAATTGAATAAATAAATTGTTCAAATACTTAGTTTCTTAGCTGTCTATGAGACATTATATGAACATGCTGTCTTAAAATTATAGCAGGATCCTCCCATAAGTGCTGTGATTGTAGTGGCCGCTATGGATAACAAGAATATGGAAGGATGTGAGAGAAATAAGAAGAGATGTCATCATGTATTAGCATCAAACGAAAGTCCATCATTATTACAAGAGTCAGGAAATTGTGGAGTAGGCAAATCTGCTGAGAGAGCTGACTTGGGTAAACAGAATGCTAAACAATAATGTTTATCTTCTTATCTGTTGTCTTTCCTTACTCTTTTCTGTGTACTTTTAAAATGGATACACTTATTTATTTATATAGCTGCCCACCTTTAAAAATGTGATTCTGGCTGATTTAGAATGTAAAAATGAATGAGCAAAAAAAACATAGAGACTCCATTACAATGAAAAAGAAACCCATAACAGGTGATCAGAAACTCAGAATTATTACCTTATAATTACCCTAAGGGTGTCCATCATCCTGATCTGTCCATCACCTGAGAAAGAGTGAGGGTTCTAATGCTTTTCTAAAGGCCAGTAGAAAATGTATGTTTTGGGAGTGGAGGATGGAATTGCTCCAGAAGGTAGGCACTGCCACAGAAAATGCATACCTTCAGGTCCAATCAAATAATATTGTTTTAGAAAGGGGACTTGAAGCATGTCCACCCTGTTAGTACACGTGGCATAGACAGATGTTGGGAAGAAATAAAACATGAGGGGCTTTATAGGTAATGAGATAGCTTGCAACACCATTTTTAGATTTAAAAAATGTATATTGTATAATTCTATAAGATGATGGGGAAGTTACGATTAGCTACATTTGTTATGTGTTATGTGCAGTCATGGAACTCTTATTTAGTGTGTTCCATCTATTTCTGTGCTGCTCTAGCTGTATATTATAAGGGCCTGCTATCCTTCCTCCCCCCCCCCCCCCAAGAAAGAAAAACAGAAATTCTTAGGATATGTCAGGATACGTTCAGTGTCTTCTAAGTATAGAATGCACTAAGCATTAAATATGAACTTGCTTGTCAGAAAGCAAGTCTATATAAGATTTTCCTCTCTTTCCTTTTCCCCCCCTTAACACAGAAAAAATAGACACTGAAAAAAACAAGACAGCTTCTCATTAAATTCTATGTCCAGACCAGAACCTCTTCATGTAGTAATAGCAATAGTACTTAGAATTATATATCACTTCACAGTATTTTACAACACTGAGTGGTTTACAGATATCATCATATTGCTCCCAACAATCTGGTCCTTATTTTACTAATCTCTGAAGGATGGAAGGCTGAATGAATCTTGAACTGGTCAGGATCGAACTCCTGGCAGGGGCAGAGTTAGCTTGCCATATTGCATTCTAAGCATTTTGCCACCATGGTTGATGTAGCCCAGAGTGATTAATGTATTGTTAAAAACTTGGTCTCACTTCTCATTTTGTCCTTGTAGATGATCTGGACCAGCTTCTTGGTGAACTGCCTGATGATTTTTTCTCCAGTTTGGAAGAACAGAACACTTTATGACAGCTCACTAATCCTAAAAGATTTTGCTGGGTAGGATCATGGACATATTCTTGTGTTCATGAGCCCTTTTGTACCATGAGATAGACTTCCTTGCAGGGGCACTTTCTAATCGCTAAAAAAAATCATCTTTATAAATAAGATGTAAGCTGTCCTTTATGGGGTTAGATAGAAAATAGATTGAGTAGCAAGATGGCTGGTTGTTAAGCTAATGTTCCTCTTGTGTGTGGAAAGACTTGGCTGTTTTTTGGCAGAGATGCTATATTTTTGCACACTACTACTGAGATCCTGCACCACACCTTATTATAAACTTGTCTCTTCAGAAAATAAATTTTGCCAGGCTATTGGAATGACCTACAATGACTTTTTAAATTAACAAGTAACTGTTACTCCATTTGGTTTGAAATTGCCTTAGGTATGTATTGAATGTTTACTGTGGTGCTTTGTTATACACTGTTTCAGGCATAACAAACTGTCTTCTAACTGGTCTTCCAAAACAATAAAAAATGCTTATGTTAACTGATACTGTCTGAAAAATAAATGTGAAAAATATATCTGTAGCAGTGTTTCTGAAGCTTAGCAAAAGGTTGTCTATTTCAACATTTAGTTATTTACTTGATTGATTTATTGTTTTTATCCCACTTTTATTTTGGGGGATGAACATAGATAATACTTCTATTTTCTTCGCAAAAACAAACTTGTGAGTTGGGTTGGGCTGAAAGATAGTGACAAGTCATTTTGGCTTTTATACCTAAAGTGGAACTGGAGCTGACAATTTCTTGGTTTTTAGACTAACACCTTCATCACTATACCAAATTGGCTCTCCTTTATTAATTTCTTCTATTTTAGCTATTACCTACCTCACTTTTAATAATGTGCATATAGAACTTTTTCAAAACATTATGGAAACAGCTGATATTTTTGTTAGATAATGTCATATCATTTGAACTCAGGATGCGGTGAAAATTATAACATTTTTGCACATACATACCACAGTTCCATTTTTTTAGTTACATATATTCATTGCATGTTCAAACAAAAAAAGTCTTGCTACGTACAAAGAGATTCATATGGGGGCCTCTAGATACACAAACCCTGGTATTATAACTGAACTGAATAAACTCAATTCTCATTTTACCTTTTGGAAAGTTAGAAAAAAAGCAATAAAAAGCAAGAACTTTTTATTATATAGTAGCATATAGATGGAAAAGGACTTTGGTTATAAATATCAAGACAGAGGTCAAATCTCATGCACTCATTCAAATAAGAGTTAGCTTGAACAAAATATTTGCAATGCCAAATGGATTGTTAAACATTCCAGATAAATTGTATGAATATTCATTAAATTATGAAAACCTACTTGGTAAAAGTTTTTTAAGGGTCAGTGTATCTGTCTGCCAGATGAATTATGTGCAAAATAAGAGTGTTTGCAGTGGTTCTTCAATATGTAATGTTTCGAGATGCTCCAGTGAGGATGATAATCTAGTTACTGCTCTCTGAACAAGGCATGGAGGTTAATAGATTTTATATTTATGAAATTATTCAATGCGGTGAGTGCATAAATTTTGAATCATGGTCTTCAAGTGCACTTGAATGAGAAAAAAAGAATTTCTTTAAAGGACCATATTGAAAAATATTCCTGGTACCTTGGAAGAGACCCAATACACTTTACAGCCTTGTTCTTTATTTGTTTAGTTCTGCTCATCTGCATTTTCTTGGAAACATTTTGTACTATTTTATGCCTTTATGTGCATCTATGGCTATCTACAGTAGACTTGCAAACTTTTATTTCTTGCGTTCTTATTATATAGACCAGTGATGGCTAACCTTTTTGCCATCGCATGCCAGGAGAGTGGGGGGCAGGGGAGGGTCGTGCGCGCATGTGCCCACACGCATGTGCGCGTAACCCCCCTCCCCCCCCTCCTGGCACATGATGGCCTGGTAGGTCCGTTTTTCTTTCTTACCTGGCTCCAGATCCTGTCTATTTATCTGGGAAGGGCGAAAACAACCTTTCCCACTCCCTTGGAGGCTCTACGGAGGCTGAAAGTGGGACAGGAAGTGACATTTTTTGCTGTCGCCAGCCTCCAGAACCTCTCTAGGAGTCTCTAGGAGCCTCTCTAGGAATCTCTAGGAGCCTCTCTAGAAGTCTTTGGAGGCCGGGGACAGCAAAAAACGTCACTTCCTGTCCCACCGGAAGTCAGGAAATGGGCCCTTTCAGCCTTCGTAGGGCCTCCAAGGGAGTGTGAAAGGCTGTTTTTGCTTTTCCCAGATAAATAGACAGGATCTGGAGCGAGGTATGAAAGAAAAACGGGCCTTCCCCACCCACCCCAGTCCCTCCAGAGGCAGGAAACAGCTTGTTTCCCTACTTCTGGTGGGCCCAGAAGGCCCAAAAATCAGCTGGCCGGCGGGCGCATGCACCCCAGAGCTGAGCTGGCGTGCCCACTAATATGGCTCCGCGTGCCACCTGTAGCACGCGTGCCATAGGTTCGCCATCACGGATATAGACTATCAACAGTAATTAATTTATTCTCAATTTGGCTGATACTTTGAAACAGCATTTAAATGTCAAGTTCCTTTAATTTGCCACCTCAAGCAATTTTTTTTTTATTTGATTTATATGTTGCCCTTCTCCGGAGACTCATATATATTTTCATATATATGGCTGAGATTAAATATGTAAGTAATTTTCTTTAGGTTCAAATATCTGTTCTTGTTTTTATCATCTTATATTTTCATTATAGTTTTGTTGTTAGGTGGCATATGTTGATTTTCTAATTTAATTTGAGAACTGATGTTCTTTTTTTTGCTCAGTTCTAAAAAGAAAGATGACACTACTTCTATGATGACTACTCAATTCTATTTATAACCCTGGGTAATAAGTACGCAGATGTGCTTGTCAGTGAGACCTTGTCATAATAGTAGCTTTTGAAAATTGGAAGTATCAGCTGTTTTCATAAATGATTTGGAGTTGATGAGTTGGGCTACTGTGTAGAAAACTCCGGATTCCTTTCTTGCTTAGAAGAATGTCAAAGGAAACTTTTGTGTTCACCTCTTCCACTCTGCGCTCCTTGCGCTTGCAACGAGAAAAGCTGGAATGGGAAGAACGGCAGAGGGCTGCATCTCGCCAGTGGGCCAGCCAGAGGTATTATCCAACTTCCAGGAGCCTCCTTTCTCTACCCAAGCCCACCAGACATCTTGAATACTGTCGGGATCCTGCTCTTCACAATGCCCTTTACACAGGGAACTTGCCAAGGATCCAAAGCATTTTTAAAGATAAAATCACTTCCAATTTGATTGTGGAGACCCAGGTGGAAGAGCTAGAGTGGTCAGCTGATCAGGGTAAGATGGGTAAACTCGTGCAGAAAGAAAACAAGTAATGTTGTCATTTTTCTTAGTTTTAGACAAACATTCACTGTATTGTGGAACAAAGGCTTGTAATATGTGAACTTTAACTCCATAAGAAATGAAGTGGAAGGAATATGTGTTGATTATTTTAGCTGGAAAAAAAAGGCAACTTTGAGTAGAGGCCCAGACAAGTTTATTTCCCAGAGAGCCTTTTACCAGACTATCCTACCTTATTTATGTTTTCAATCATCCACTTCCAAGTTTAAGCTTCCCATATTCTTGGTCATTAATTTTTTAAAAGAAGTATTTTCTCTACTGTAATAGGAAGGAAGGAATACCTGTACAATACTGTTATCTTTTCAATTAGTAGTATACAAACTTCGCTTGAATTGTAAACATCTTTTAAACCTTGCAATAAAAATAGAGAAAAATAATTAAAATATTCATAGCATCTATTTTAATTCTTATCTGAAACTCTGATAAGAAAGTAAAACATGAAATTGGAATTGTATGTAAAGTGATATCATTTATAAACATTGCAACATACCATAGATATTCTAAGACTGAATTAATAGTAACAAGGTTTCCTAGAATTGACCACCCAGAGTCACACAGACATGGGCAGAATAAAAATGTAATATGTTGCTGTAAGTTGTTATTCTTTTTTAGGTTTAGATTTCTCTAACGTTCTTTTATAACAATAGTTTTCAATCTCTACTTGGCTTTAGAGTCTTTAGTTTCTATTTCTGAGGCAAGATATAAATTTATCCCTAACCCTGTACCTATTTTGATTATATATCTGAAGCTATTTCACTATAGACTGTCATCAAACTATAATCCTCAGGAATTGGGTGAAAAGCAAAACATTTTAAATACAACACATTTCTTTTTTTTCTTCTCCCCACCCAGCCATATATCATCCTCTTTTTTAAAAAAATTGTGTAAGGAAATGTACCAATAAAGCAGAAGACTATAGAAGGCTGTAGTTAGTTGTTTTTATGTTTTGCATCTTTTAATCTTCCTCTGTATTTTCATTCTAATGCTCAAGTTAAGCCTAAAACAGCACAATATTTTCTCAGATTGTATAATGAAATTGAATCAGGCCAAACTTCCACCTAGACCAGCTTTTATATTTTTAGTATTTGAGGCACTAATATTTCTTGGAAATCCACAAGTAAGCATGTTTGAGTTATTTGCGTTAATGTGTAAGCTTCTTGGGGTGGTTTTGTGGTGTGAGGATTTTGAATACTGGTATTCAGTTTTATTATCATAACTATTAGCTTTATTGTTCCTTAATTTATATTCCATCTTTCTGAAAGTTCTCCATGCATGTTCTAAAATAAGTGAATTCTGAATAAAGAACAACTTGTTATGTAAAATAGTCTTCAGCTGATGTTCCTCAACATAATTAGCTGAAATGAATGTACTATAGGGAAAAAATATCCTCAATTTAATGCCAACTATCGTAATTAGATAACTGAAGCTCTATATTCTGACAGTATATTTTGCCATGTTTTGATACAGGAAGCTTTTGCCCAATCAATTATCTTTGTCTTTGTTGGTTTTACAGGGTTGTGGGTGTTGACTGCTCAAAAGAAGCACACGTCTCCATTGCGAATAACAGCTGCCAGGGGCTATCAAGACTGTCTGAAACATCTGCTCTTGAAAGGGGCAGATGTCAATGCAGTTATTGGTGGGAAAGCTGCTTTGCATGATAGCTGTGCCAACCACCATGAAGAATGTACCCGTCTGCTCCTACGTTATGGTGCTAATGCTAATATTCTTTCAGAAGAGGGGCTGGCCCCATTGCATTTGTGCACCACTCAGGAAACTTTGCCGTATGTCTGGGAAGTCGAAAGAATTGTGGGTGTAATGGCTTGAAGGAAAATTAAAGATAGTTTAATAGGAAAGTAGTGGCATATTTTATAAAATAGAAAAGAAGGTTCTTCAAGTGCAAGAATTATTCTTTGATGTTAAATTACTCTCTTGGGGTAAGACATGTAAAAAGCACATTAATTACTTTTTGAAGGCAGACCATTCCTATGAAAATCTGTGTTTTCAATGTGATAGAAGGGCATATAGAAACCTTTTATATTTTATTACCTGAACTACACAACCCACGACCCATTGTTTCATAGATATTTCCTTATCTAAATCGAGAAACAGAATAACTGCAGGGGGGTAGAAAAGCAATGGGAGTGGACCAACTTCCTTTTTAAAAAAACAATTTTATTAAAAGTTTTGAATAACTAGAATAGAAAAAAAGGAAAAATGCAAGAAAAAGGATAAAAAACCCTTCTCATACGAAAGGGACTTCCCACCATCATTAGGGCAAGTATGATCTCTTCACCACTTCTTATCTAACAAATATTGACTCTTCATTCCCTAATCCATTTCTTAACAATTGGCAAATCTTTTTCAATCCAATTATCAGCAAAACATCCAAAAAGAGTTTTTAAGATTTTAACATTAAGTATATAAAACTCAAAAGTCTACACCTCAGCTCTCAATTGTAACAAAATCTCACTTAAAAAGGCATAAAATGATCCCCATATCTTACTCTAAAGAAAACAAAACCCAAGTTTAACATGAGAGAGAGATAATTTCTCTTTCGTAGAAGACAAGCTCCAAACACAATATTCCAAATAGCAGCCAATCCTGTTCCTGTTCACATATGCACTCCCTATCTTTCCCTTTAAAGTATAGGTAATTCTCAATTTATCACCATTCATTTAGTGACAGTTCAGAGTTACAATGGCACTGAAAAAGGGTGACCTATGACCATTTTTCACACTTAGGATTGTTACCATCCCTGTGGTTATGTGATCAAAATTTGGGTGCTTGGGAAACTTGCTCATAAAATTTCAATCCCACAGGAATTATGGGTCCTGGATTTTGACACATTCTGTAAATTAATCCATTGGAGGTATGTTGACTTAGAAATTGTTGCCATATGACACACCATTTCACCAAATTTAAGGTTACAAACAATCAGGCAGATATGAGAGTTTTAGTAGTATATAGATACGAGTTAATGCAGAAGTGCTTGTTTTACATTTTCTATTAAATAGCTTATGCCCTCAGTCCTATCCAATTGTCCATGAATGACATTCTTTTTTAAACTGCAGTGAAGTGTACTTTGCAGTTAAGGGACTAGTTTGCCCACTTTGATTATTAATGTGAATGCTTTCAGTTTGAATGCTTAATTCAGAATTAAATGTTAATAAACTTTGACTTATTTGTTTACATGGTTTACCACATAAAAGAAATAATTGAAAGCTGTGTTTAATAGATCTGCAAAGAGAGTAACTGGATATAGTGGAATGAAACCATATGTAATTACAAGCAGTGCAAGAGTGCTTAACAGAGGGGCATTTAGCTATGTGTACCCACATCTATTTCTGTAATATTTTAAAATATATTTAAAAGCTAACAATGTAAGATTAAATAACAATGGATTGTAGGGTAATTGCAAAATTCCTTAATGCAACTCTCTACCTTTCAGATGTGCTCAACTACTACTGGAATATGGAGCTCTAGTGAACCAAAAATCAAGAGATGGTCATGCTTCCCCATTGCATGTGGCTAGCAGGCATGGTTTAGAGGATCATGTCAAACTCTATCTTTGCTATGGAGCAAATATTGCTCATAGAAATCAGGAAGGAGAGACCGCTCTCAACACTGCTTGTGCCAATGCAGATAGACCTGAGGAGGCTGGCCGTTACTACCAAGTGGTAAAGCAACTTCTCGATGGTGGGGCCAATGTCCAGATTGCTGGCCGAAAGAACCATACTCCACTGCACAATGCTTGCAGCAACTGTCACATTGGTATCGTGGAGCTCCTGCTACAGCATGGGGCAGAAGTCAATATTAGTAATTGTGCTGGCGATACTCCTATGGACTGTGCTTTGCAGGCAGTGGAAGATTACTTGGAGGAAGAGCGTGAAAAAGTTATAGTCACATTGCTCAACCATGGTGCTGCCTCTATTAATCCTAAGGTAAGAATGGTGCCTTCAATTCTAGTGACTTCTTGATGCTATGGGGTGATCATTTCTTGAAACTTGACTAATTTTTGGATTGCATAATATTATATGACAATAATATATGTAAGGAATAATGTAAGTTTTTAAAATGTATGGCCAACTCAGGACAGTTTCCTTCTGTACAAGGACAAGAGATTTGGGGTTTCAATTTTACATATAGAAGGTAGAGGATGCCGAACAGGCTCTATCCTATTAGACATCTAAGTGCTAATGGATAGCACTACCTAAAGCTTTTACAATGAGAGGCACTTGTAAATGGTAGAGCCAATTCTGTAGCCATTTTTTTCTCTTCAAAGTCCACACTTGCCTTAAAAATAAAAACCATCTCCTGGATGAAAACTGATACAATGCTGTTTTTGATGTTTCTCTCAGATTGTGCTTCCTATAGATGCTGTGAGAATATAAGGGTTTTGGTTGAAAACATTCCTTTTCCCTTCTAAAATATTCATGCTTTTTATAGTCTTTTGCTGTTTCTCTTAATGCTTCTGCACTTAGATGCTAAAATTTTGTGCCTCATCACCTCGATCTATGGAAATAATTCTGAATTCTTATGACCGAGTAGTTTCCTGTGATTCCTGGGTGGGATCTGTATCCACTGAAACGTGGCAAGTAAGTAACAGTATTTTTTTCCAAATTTTTTATTTTTAATTTTTTACAAACATATCAATGCGTGAATAGTGTGACACCTGAGTGTTATACATTTTGATACAAATAAAATAGTATTAATCATATTTGTTTCATTTAACAAGCTTATATAATTCTAATAATAATATACATATTTTTATTAAATTATAATCTTTATTGTTATTCAATATTTCAATGTGTCATTTTTATGCCACCCTATTCTGAGTGTCCTATCTATTAATATAAATACAATATTATTAATCATATTTATTACATTTAGCAAGCTTATATAATTCTAATAATACATTTGTTAAATTAAAGTCTTCCATTATTTGCTTGTTCAACGTATAACTTCATTATCTAGTTATTCAATATTTCAAATGTTATTTTTACGTCACCATATTCTGCATGTCATACGTTTTAATACAAATAATCAGTTCAATATATTATTTTTATACCAGTTGCCATATTATTTAAGTATACCTAATAATACTGTCATTCAAATTCTAATTTCCCCTTATTATTACTTCTCCTTATTATATAAGAATGTGTATTCTATTAATCCCCCTCTCGTTTCCATCCCTATTCTAACTTTGATTATTGCCACTACTGTAATTTAATTTAATTTAATTTAATTTAATTATTTAATTTATCACATTTCTATGCTGCCCAACTCCCAAGGAACTGTGGGCGGCTTACAACAAAAATAATGTGAACAATGAACATAGAAAAATTATTTTAAAACATTATAAAAACATTTTAAAAACATTAAAAGCCCATGCACACCATTCATGGCTGGATCTCGCAAGATTGCAACAGCGAGATCAATGGTCCCAGGCCTGCCGGAAAAGCCAGATCTTCACTGCTTTCTGGAAGGCCAATAGGGTGGGGGTAGTCCGGATCTCAGGAGGTAACTGGTTCCAGAGAGTTGGGGCAGCCACAGAGAAGGCCTTCCCCCGCGGGTCCACCAACTGGCATTGTTTAGCTGACGGGATCCGGAGGAGACCAACTCTGTGGGATCTTACCGGTCACTGGGAGCTATGCGGTAGAAGGCTGTCTCGAAGATAGCCTGACCCTGAGCCGTATAGGGCTTTAAAGGTAATAACCAACACCTTGAATTGTGCCCAGAGACCAATAGGGAGCCAGTGCAGCTCGTGGAGAATTGGTGTAATGTGGGTGTATCTAGGTGCACCCACAACAGCTCGCACAGCTGCATTCTGGACCAACTGTAGTCTCCGAACACTCTTCAAGGGTAGCCCCATGTAGAGCGTGTTGCAATAGTCTAACCGTGAGGTGACAAGGGCATGAGTGACTATGGGGAGAGCCTCCTGATCCAAGTAGGGTCGCAATTGGTGCACCAGGCGAACCTGTGCAAAGGTCCCCCTAGCTACAGCTGCCAGATGTTGCTCTAATCTTAGCTGTGAGTCTAGGAGGACACCCAAATTGCAAGCCCGTTCTGAGGGGGACAATTTCTCTCCCCCCCCAGAACCAAGGATAGACAGTCAACATAGTCTTTAGGAGACAATACCCACAGTCACTCAGTCTTGTCTGGGTTAAGTCTGAGCCTGTTGATTCCCATCCAGACCCTCACAGCACCGGCACATCACATCCACTGCTTCACTGAACTGACGCGGGGTAGAGATATACAGATGGGTATCATCAGCATATTGCTGATACCCCACCCCATAATGTCAGATGATCTCACCCAGCAGTTTCATGTAGATATTTAAACATATTCCCTTTCTAACCATCATCTCTTACCCGCTTTAAAGCTTTAATTGTTCATTTCTTAGTTTGCCTTCCGTATTCCTTTCTTGGTTCTTTATTTCTGTCTGCTTACACATCTTGGCAACTCATTTTAAACATTTCTCCCTTCTCTCCCCTTCTCCGTTGATTAGTTTCCAAAATATCTACTCTTGCCCCTATCTCTCTCCCATAAGAATCTTCCTGGTTCTCTGGTTCCTTTTTTAATTCTCTTGGAATACTCTCCCCTTGGCTTATGTCATCAATCCTTATTATTTTTGTTATTATCTCCTCATTGTTATTTTGTTTCATTTTGTCTGTTCCATTTTTTCATCTACTCTTTCAGTTGTCTCCTCCTTTTCCTGGTGTCTTGATCACTCATTGTCCTTTATGTTATATTTCCTGGCATTCCACCATGCTCTCTATTTGGTTCATAATTTCCTTAAAATGTCTTCTACTGTGAACGTTTACATGTTATGTTCAATTAAACCATGGCAACATCTAATGTTTGTATAGTATTATTTTAAGCAGACTGTGTTTTTCTATTGTTGTGACTTAGATGAAGTTCAGAGCACATTTTATGACCAATTCATGCAAAACTCCACGTAATCCCAAGGGGTTCACATACTTTTTCTTGCAAATATGTATGTCATAGTCCTCTACCATAATGTTGCCCTTTGGCTTTTTCTTGCTGAGTGAGATCTGGACTTGTACGACAGTGCATGGAGCAAGATGGGGAAATGCTAGCTGAGAAATTTGACAGTTTTTTGGGTATCTTTTTCCTTTTTTTCTAAAAGAGAAGTAAACAGTCATATGTTCAGTATGACTTCTAGTCATAGCTTTGATTCAAGTAATCATATCTTTACAAGAATTAGTTTTTACAATTGGAGTGTATATACTAGAATTGCTTCCCAGAAAGCCTTTGAAGTAAGTAATCATACCCTGCCCACATTTTTATTACCATCTGACCACTCACTCAGTAAGCAAGTTCTCACTAAGTAAGGGCTTTTTCTCCTCTCTCTCAAGGCCATTTTCTATGCCCTCTACAATCTCCCTGTTCCCATTAAAACTCCAAAATTATTTGTTTAATTTGGGCTCCCATCACATTGTTTGAAAGTCAACTGTATGCTCTTATAACATTATTTCTCCCTGTCATGATCAAATTATATTCTTATATTGTGTATCATTGAACATAGCTTCATCATGTAGTGTAAATGAAGAATCATATGATGGTATGTTCTGGTTAACTCTGGAGAAATATTGCAGGGTGGGAGAGAGATTTCTATGTAGTAAAAAATAGCAGTGGTAAGTCTAGAACTTTTCATTAATGAGAGTACTCTGAGTACAGGGATTCTCAATTTAAAATAAACCGAATTCTGGAAAAATCAAAAGTTAAAACCCTTTTAAATTACTCGAGTCTAGTTGATCCTAATAAAGGTATTGTCCAGCCATGGATTTGGGATTTATTTTTAAAATTGAATGTCATGGCTTTTACTATTTTAAAAAAAATAAACAAATAAAGTCATACTCCATCATTAGATTGTTTCTCATAACATGGTTCTAAATAAGGTCTTTGACAACTAATTCTATGTGTGGGGATTTAATTTCACAAATTATATATACTCTTGAAATATAAAGTAGAATGTCTAAAAGGACCTAAGCTTAATTGAACTGGTTGAACTATCAGAACATTAACAGATACTGTATCATAAACTGCTTTACAAATAAAATAGAGAAATCTGGAAGTTATGTCAAGGCTGAACAATAAATGTTAGAAAACTAGTAGTGGATCAAAGTGCACAGCTTTTGAGATAGATATTTAACAATCTTGACTGTCTTGATACAAACAGTATAATAGATACAGCTTGGAACATGGAGAGTGGTTTAGAATCTGGAAACTCTATGTCCATGATGGCGAACCTATGGCACACGTACCGGAAGTGGCATGCGAACTGTCACCCGTTGCTCCTCTGGATTCCGGCAGGCTGGGCAGCTGGTCCTCACATGCGCGGGAACGCTGGAAACTGGAAGAGCAGCCGCCCGGAGGGCATGCATGCATCAGGCGGCTGTTCTTCCGGTTTCCGGCATTTGCAAGCGCACCGGCCAGCTGGTCTTCCAGTTTCTGGCACACATACGAAACCAGTAGACCAGCTGGCCGGTACTCATGTGCGCACTGGAAACTGGAAGATCACCTTCCCAGTGCGTGCGTGCGTGCTGGACAGCTGCACTTCTGGTTTCTGGTGTGCGCATGCGCAGTGACCAGCCGGTCTTCACACGCTCATGCGCACCAGAAACTGGCAGACCAGCTGGCCAATGCACATGCGCACACCGGAAACCAGAAGAGCAGGTGCACGCATTCGCACCTAGTGGCTGCTCTTCTGGTTTTTGGCACATGTGCTTGTACACGTTCTCATTTTGGCACTAGGTGTCGAAAAGGTTCGCCAACACTGCTCTATGTAATTCAGTACTACTGTACATTTAGAAACATATATCATGTGGGTCCCTAAAACACTTGAACCAGAGAACTTTGAACATTGTTCCATGGGGTGTGTAGTCTGTTGCAGACTCTGAGATTTTTTTCTTTGCAGGGAACTTTTATAATAATTTCTGTATAACATGTCTGCCTCTTGATGCTTTCCTATTGAAGTGCCATGTATGAACAAAATCCACATTTAACTTTATGTCTTTACAGGAGCATCAAATGTTCTACGATTCAGCTCTTTTCCTGGTGAATCAACCTCGCCCTCTGCAACATTTAGCTCGTTGTGCTATTCGAAGGCAGTTAGGGATCCGTTGCCATAAAGGCATTTCTCAATTGAAACTGCCTTCTGCTTTGCATGAATATTTATTTCTCCCATTGAAGGGTTATCTCAAATAAGATGATGGTAAAATAGAGAGCAATTAGTAATTTAATATGATTCCATCCTCCTGTAATAAAATACTAGTATTGCCATTAAAATAATAATTAAACTGCAAAAAGCAAACATTTTAGCTATGTTAATAACCATAGTTCTTGTACCTCCATGTCAACTATTGCTCTTGGATGATATGCAGTCATAGTAATTAGAGATAAATATGACTTGGATGTATCACTTTCAGTGTAAAGCAGAACTCCTTCCAGAAGAAAAAGCAGAAAAATATGAAAAGAAATTTTGACTGGAATGCAAGAGTGAGTCCTGTTAAGAGACTGACACATGCATGTCCGATTGATTCAGGCTGGAAATTATTTTCTTGCATACTGAAGTTCCATCTGCACAATGAGAATATGTGCATATTATTATCATATTTCTGGCATGAAGGATTCTCACCAATCAGCTAATTATTGTATTCTTTCCATCTAAATAAAGAGTGGGTATCCACATATATTAATATTGATCGTGATTTAGTTTGCTTGGCTTTGATTATAATCTTTATTTAAGAATGTAAATGATGAGGATAGATGCATAGAGAGATTAATATAACTGGGCATATTTTTCTATTCAGTTAAGAATCTGATAGTAATTGTAGTTACAGTTACTGGTGACCTGTAGATTAGATTTCCTGGGGATAAGGTGGGATGGAGTGGGATGGTCATCAGCTGATTTGGCAGCAACAAATTAAACATTGGCAATAATGAGAGTGGTCCTATCTGTAATTACTATCTTGCAGGATCCAATCTGGGACGGTAACCAGGACCAGAAGTTTTGTCTTCCAGACTCATCTTTAGGGAACTTCTTTCTAGGCTAGAGAGATGTTCCCTGAAGATGGAATCCAGCAGAAGTCCGAAAACTCAGAAGACAAAACCTCTAGTCCCAGTGACCAACCCAGATTAGATCCTGCAACATGATCCTGGGACAGGTATATTCGCTTTCATTTGTAATTGCTATCTTTATCAAGGTATAGGTTGAAAATACTAAATAGGGGTCAATTCCCGGGAATGATGTCTGTATGCTGAGGACATGTTAAGAGAATGATGCAAGCTATATGAGGATCAAGATGAAGATATTAAATCTTTAGCTGAAATCTGAAATAAAAAATACTATTCTATTGTGCCAATAAAAGAAAATATATGTGGAACTAGGTTGAACTGTGGAGTTCTTGATGCTCTCTAACCTTGTTTTCCTTACCTGATTAGATAACATCTTCAGTGCACTACGTAATGAAACAATTGCCTTGGAGAACAAAAACAAAAAAAGTAATTGAAGTCTGCAAGATTAGCAATATTCTTTTTTTAATTGTACATGTTTTATTTGTAGTTTTCCTTTAATAACCAACATATTTTGTGGACAGTGTATTGACTGGGTCAATATATTTTTTACACAGTGCTAACAATAATACAATTAAACATTAATCTTCCAACTTCTAACCTTAATATGCTCATTGTAATTATAATAGATTCTTTATGGCCCACCAAGTTCCCTCAAGTCTTTCAAATCCACCTTCCAGTAAACAATTTCAATAGGGTTTTAGTTATTTGCAATTCAATTTGTCTTAAAGATCTTCAAAAAGCTCACAAGATATTTCCAAACATCTAAATTGCCTTCTGAAAAAGAATTAAGGTCAAGTGGCCTTCCAGTTGTTATTTACTTTCACTCCTTTTCTTTGTGTATCTTAAACAATTATCATTTCCCATGCTGCAGTAATCTTCCTCCTCCAGAAGATTTGCTCCAAATCCATTAAACAGCATGGGGAAAACAACAGCTGATTGTCAACCAATCCGGGGATTAGAAATAATTTTTAAAAAAGTTTCTCCCACTAATCACTTTTTAAAGTACTGTTAAATCTTTTCCAGGCTTTCTATATTTTAAAGTTTCTATTAGATTTTTTTTTCACATCTGGGTCTTTAATCTTTCTCTTTCTCCATGTATCCAATCACCACTTCCTTAACGTTTGGAGATTATTTTTCAAAATTCTTTTACTTGGGTTAGGTCTCTAGAATAAAAGTTGGAAGTTGTTTCACCCAGTTTCAATGCTCTGTCCATGAACAAATCTTATTGTCCCGATTGTCACAGCTTCTGACTTGCTGCCATTTGGGAGACCTTTCTTCGGACCTAACAAAGAAATTGTGGTTTCATCATCGACGAAGCACCTCTCTTTCCTCCCCACCCCCCACTCCAGTGCGGCTTTGACCCCATAGGCTCTCCAAGCAAACAGATATCGGTTGGTTTTCACGGAGCTCAGTGGAGCTCTGCTATTTCCAGCTGTTCTTGCTGAGATGCCAACTGGTTCCCAAGACTAGCAATATTATTGAAGGAAGTGACAGGTCTTCATTAGTCTTCGCTTATATAATCAAAAGCCCTTAGATCTGAGGTGTCAAACTCGCGGTCTGTAAGCCAGATAAATGCTGGCCCCGGCCCCGCCCTGTTTAGCAGAGGGGGGGGAGTCCCAATATGTCATGTGATGCCGCCATGTCCATGCGAGTTTGACACCCCTGCCTTAGATAAAAAGATACTGTGGTAGATGAGGATGAATTAGGGACAACTTACCTAGATGCCTCAGCTGGAGTTTTCTGCTGACCGCTAATGGCAACCTTATGTAGGCGTCTGGAAACTAACCAGCCACAATACCATATATATACAAAAATGGATGATGGACTGGTATTACTGGGTAATTAATAGTTCAAGTGTATTGAAATACACAACACACACACACCTACCTTGTGGGTGTCAATAGAACGGAGAAGGCAGTTTTTTTATTTTGTGTTGTAATAACCATTTCATGGAGAAAAAAAGTCAATGACTTGATAACATCTATCTTTTATCAAACTGAGGTTATGTTTCCTTTCTTCTGAAGTAAATAAAGTATATATTTTTCTCTTTTTGAGATGAGAGATTATATCCACAGCCTATAGTCATCTTGTCACAGTTGCTAATTAGCTTCATTTCCTACAGTTGATGGATTTTGGGAGGAAATACTGTGTTTCCCCGAAAATAAGACTTGGTCTTATATTTTTTTGAACTCTGAAATAAGCATTTGGCCTTATTGCCATGTGCTCGAAAGCCCGATTGGGCTTATTATCGGGGATGTCTTATTTTGGAGGAAACAGGGTAGTTTTTCGATGCAGTTTCTAAAGAGTTTGAAGAACGATGCAAAACTGTATATTAATCACAATTATTAGAAAAAAGAGCATAGATCTATTCAAATACATATTAAGGAAGCATAGATACAATTATCAAAAAGAAAAACACAATCTTGGTACCTAGAAGTGAAGACCTTTAAAAAGTCAAAACGAAATGAAATGAAACCTGAATAAGAATTTCCACCTCTTTATGGGCTCTTTTCCAGTAGAAGAAAAAATAGCATCAACGCCTTCAGAATCTTATTAGCTGATCTTGTTGGAAAAACCGCGTTGCTGCCATCTAATGACCAAGCCTGGTCTTCTCAGCCTTAAAATGATGAAAGTCGCTCTGTTCTGCGATATTGAGACAAAGGAATTAAATGGGATTATTTCCCACCCCTTTAGCAAGCCATTTATGTTGGCGTCTCACTCTGAAGAATATATATATATATATACACATTATAAATATACTATAAATATATACTATATATACTATAGTAATACACACACACACATATGTATATATACACTATAAATAGGAAAAGTAACCAGTAAAGAACGTTAAGCGATCCCGTCGCGTGCTTATCGCATCACAGGCCTATTATTCTGTAGCCGCTGCTATAGCAACCAGTTCTGCAGCCGAACAATCCTGTGCGCCTCGCAACTACGTGTCAGCGGTCGTTAGTGACGTCTCCCCTTTGGGAAGCTGGAGGAAGAGACTCTAAGGAAGGAAGGTGAGTGACAGGTTCCTGCGCCCCCAATGCCTCAGCTTTTCCTATACCTCTTAAAAAAATAAAATAAAAAAATAAAATCTTATTTCCGCTAATGGAAAAGCCGCATAGTTGGGTCCTATTTCAGAGCCCCCCCCCCCACTCCCCGAGCTCCCTCAGTGACCCTTTTATGGGACTCCCCTTCTCCTGCTCCAAATAAAAATGGAGCTTTTTCTCCCTTTTGTTGTGTTCTCTGCCGCGCTACTTTTAAATTATGATATCGATCCTCTTGTGTTATAAGGAGGCCTTTGCTTGCGCTGCCATACTTGACCCTGAGCCCGGACTTCATTGCCTTCCTTCACACGTATTACGGAGCATTGAAAGGGCGGGCGGTGGGGGTGGAGGGGTTAGGGGCTGACACATGGGGATCTGTGTTTTTAAAAGTCAGCATTGCCGGAGGAGGGACTTTTGCCCTTAGAATTTGGCAGTCAAATGAATGGGAAGGCAGACCTTTAGTGGGAGAAATAATGGATAGATTTAGAAAAATGCTTAAAAGGGCAGGGCAAGATGAGACATATCAAACAATAACCTTTTATTCTTTTTAGTTTTCTTTTTAGTTTGTATTTTCTCTTATTATACACAAAACTATTAATAATAATATTAAAAACAATCACCCAATGAAGAAAAGTGTATAGGCACAAAAAATCTACTTAAAATTAGCTTCTTAGTAGCTTCTCTTTTGGAAAAGAAATCTCCCGACTATACATACTTACATGTTGCAGTCAATAGCTGCCTATCTCACAAATGTGATTCTGAGTGGCATAAAATAAATAAATAAACTTTAAAAACAATAAAGCACGTACCATGGAGTCTTAAAAATTGATATGTAGTAAGTCACCTTGCAAATTCTCTAATCTCCCAAGGATTCCCAGGCCTGCTAGAAAAACGTAAATTCAGAAGATGAATAGGGTCAGTGCTAACCTTATCTTAGAAGTAGGGGAGGATGATGTTGAAGATACGGGTTTAAAAAAGCATGAATATTGATTGTTATCAGTCCAGATATTTAGTTAAATTTCCTTTCAGATATGGACAAAATGCATGCTTCAGTTTTCTATTCATTGTGGTCCCAAGGCATAGCAATTAATGACTTTTTCCTTATCTACTGTAGTTTGGGGGAGGAAAAATCTATAATTTTCCAGATGTTGAATCATGTTCCTTTATTCCTAACTATTGGCATGTTGTATTGGATTTGAGAATTAGATTTTAACAATATGGAAAAGTCCGAGGTCCTCCGTCTACTCATATGCTGATTTTTTTTACCTATATTAGAAGATACCTTAAGTTGGTTTAGGATTTCCTATAAGTAGTACTGTCTTCTGCTTTAAGACAGTAGGCAAAAAGCATATCTTATAGTATTTTAGACAGAACATGAACACTGCAAGCTAATAGTTGCATAAATACTAAAATAGCTTCAATAACTAAGATGATAAGGGGAAATAGCTATCTCGGTTATGTTGGTTTTCAAATGACTAGAATAGAATAGAACAGAATTTTTTATTGGCCAAGTGTGATTGGACACACAAGGAATTTGTCTTGGTGCATAAAATAAATGATACATTCATCAAGAACCATAAGGTACAACACTTAATGATAGTCATAGGGTACAAATAAGCAATGAGGAACAATATCAATATAAATCGTAAGGATACAAGCAACAAAGTTATAGTCATACAGTCATAAGTGGAAGGAGATGGGTGGTGGGAACGATGAGAAGATTAATAGTAGTGCAGACTTAGTAAATAGTTTGACAGTGTTGAGGGAATTATTTGTTTAACAGAGTGATGGGGTTCAGGAAAAACTGTTCTTGTGTCTAGTTCTTCAAAATGCCAGGTATGCCATATTGAAATCTCAGGTAGGGGGTATTGAGGGTGGACGCACAATGCTGTGTGCAGGCAGGGGGGTGCTTTGAGATCTGTAATGGGGTTCCCCAGGAGAAAAAGCAAGAGCAACTTAGGAGAATGACTTGCAACCCACCCTGCCACCTTCCCCATTGACTTTGCTTATGGAAAATCAACAGGGAAGGTCACAAATGGCAATCACAGAATCACTCTCATTGCGATGTTATAATGTAAGCCAGGCACTGAGCGCTTGGATTGTGATAACTTGACTATGAGGATCCTGCAACAGTCACAACTATGGATCAGTGGTAAGTTCCCGCATTCAGCACCATTATAATTTTGAACAGTCATTGAAAACATGCTTATAACTTGAGGGCCACCTGTAACAATTCAGAAGCAGTGATATATTTTCTATCATATCCACCTCAAATACTTCCATTAAAAAAATGCTGTTTTGTTGCAATGTTTATCTGTAAGTAGAGGTTTCTTTGCAAAGTGAAAATAATTATATATACACAATTTAATACATTAGAAGAGCTTCATTCCACTTATTACATAGATTAAGCCTACAACTTCCTTGATAAGAAAACAAGAAGTTTTAGGTAGATATAGGAAAACAGTTTAGGCAATTTCAGTGATTTTTCAGACCCTCTAGAGTCCCAGGCCTATGAAACGGAGGGCCAGTTAGACCAGATATGCCATGCGCAGGCCACACCCACTCTGGCTCCTCAAAGGCAAAAAACGTCATGATATGCCATGATCCAGCCTGTGACACGATCAAGTTTGACACCCGTGATCTAGACAAAAAAAAAAATCACTTTGGTTAGAAAATCTGTTTCTGAGTGACTGAATTATTTATAATAATAATTATGCTAAATAAAAATTATTCTAAATTTTATTTTTTTTTAAATAGAAAGTCAGTTTGGCGTATTGTTACCAGGCTGGACACCAGGAGACTGAATTCTTGCCTGCCTTAGTCATGAAAGCCAGCTGAGTGACTTCAGACCAATCACACACTCTTATTCTAATTCACCTAACAAGTTCGTTGCTGTAGGGAAAATAGGAGGAGGAAGAAGTATTAGGTATGCTCACCACGAGTTATTTATAAAAATAATAAAAGAGTAAAACTAATCTAAAAATAAAAATAAATTCAGAGTTCTATTATGCATGTTTTTCCCAATTTTGAGAGATCATAAATTTTCAAACAAAAGAAAAAATGATTTAAATTCATATGTTAATTATTTATGTCTGCGGCCCCCAACCTTTTGGTTCCGTGGAGAGAGTTTTTTCTGTGGACCAGAGGGGGCATGGTTTTGCATGTATCTCATGGATGGAGCTTCACTTGTTTGCGCGGTCCAGTTGCTGCGGACTGGTGCTTGTCTACAGACCAGGGATTGGGGACCCTTGATTTATGTCATAAAATTTTTATTCTATTGCTGATAATGTCAAACGTTAATGTCAGAGAGAGACTGGCCTAGTCAGGGAAAGAACCAAGTGGGAAATTAGTTTCAAATTCTTTTATGGGCACAAGAGGCAAGATCTGCCCTTCCCTTGAAAGTTATACAACCTTATCTAATCTGGTTCAGGTACAAACTGCCAGTCTGGGAAGATTGCTGTGAAACAGGCACAAGCAATAAAGTAGCTACCAGTAAGTGAACTCTTCAAGTGTGGATCTGGTTGTTCCCATCTGACAGTTAATCAAGTTAGTATTGTGTTTTGTTGCACAACTAGCAACACTTCTAACCAGGCAAACTCTGGTAGAGTTTCTTCCCTTAGTTTCTTCCTGTTTTTTTTTACTGCAATAAGTGGCTTTTGCATAGGAAAATTAATAGATTGAATGAACTTTGAATGCGGTTTTTTAAATTCCTATTTCAGAGTTTTACATTGTAGTGTAGAGAGACTGTACAAAGATAACTACAACCCTGGATAGCCTCCATAACAATTACATTATTAACTAAACTAGCAGTTAATTTTGACAATAACTTGCTATTTGTAGATATACCCTGTTTCCCCCAAAATAAGATATCCCCTGATAATAAGCCCAATTGGGCTTTTGAGCGCATGTCAATAAGGCCAAGTGCTTATTTCAGGGTTCAAAAAAAATATAAGACCGTTTCGGAGAAACAAGGTAGCTCTCACTCAAGGCTGCGAATCTACATAATATTATTGCATGTTATTGTAAGAATTTTAAAGATTTTTGTAATTTGTTTAATAGTTGCATGAATAGGGCATCTAGGACCAATTAGTAACTTGGTTAGCCTTTGTGAATCAGTTAATTAATAACTAACTCTTTCGACTGTTTTCAGCTTTACAGAAGAAAAAATAAATTCAGCATGGTAGATACCTTTTTATAGATAAAAATAGCTAAATTCTCACAAATTCTCTCTTGTGATTTAACTGCAAAGATATAGCACCAAAATCTGAATGCAATATTTTCTGAAATTATTCCTAGTCTTTGATCTAAAACTGAATTCTATCTTTTTTTCCTCTTTTAGCTAACACCAAAAGATGGAACCTCCTGAGATTACCATAATTGAAGGTGTGGGAGATGAAGTGACTGTGGTGGCTGGTATAGTGGTCCTTATTATGGCCTTGGTCCTGGCCTGGCTCTCTACATATGTTGCAGATGGTAGCAACCATCTTCTAGCAACTGTCGTGGCCACTGGAGATTCATCAGTAATCCATCTGAACCCTATTGAAAATTATGTGGGAAATTCTGTTTCTGAACAAACTGAGCCACAGAATGCTACGGAAAATACTGAAGAAAAGGCAGATGAAGGCTCTGCTTCTGGCACCGGTCCTACAGTAGAGCAAGTTGAAAATGGCAGTGGTTCTGATGCTGCTTTAGACTGTCTGTTGGACATTCGGGGTCTGCCACAAAGGACCTTTTCAATAGATGGTGTTTCTCAAGAAAGCCAGGGAGTTCCACAAACAGTAGCCAATATGGAGGAGAGTGAGCCAAACCCAGGCTTCATCAAAGTGCGTCTCAAATTCCTCAATGATACAGAAGAAGTGGCTATTGTAAAGCCAGAAGACACCATAGGCATACTGAAGAGGTACTGTTGAATATTAACATATATTTGTTTGGTGTGCTGTCCTTTTTTGTTTGAAAAAAATTATATAGGTTTAAAAAAAAATCTCAGAATAGATTAGAACAATGTGGTATAATTTATACAGACTTATACAGTAAATCATCTCTTTCAAAAAGATTTGATTTTGGAACCCTTGGTATAGTTTAAGACTTTTCTCACTTTATCCTACATATTTGAAAGAACCTTAAAAAGTATTCCAACTGTTGCAGTGTGGGAAGGAATCAAACTCAGCTGGTAAACAGATAAAGATCAGTTCAGCAATCACCATATACTTTTTCTTTCATTTTGGAATCATAGGGGATGTCTAAACTCCCTGAACCTCTTGAGAGTAACTGATTATTCTGACATATAATACAGATAGTTCTTGACCACAATTGAGCCCAAAATTTATGTTGCTAAGTGAGAAATTTGCTAGTAAATTTTGTCCCATTTTATAATGCCGCACATGTTAAGTGAATCATTGCAATGGTTAAGTTAGTAACCTGGTTGTTAAGTGAATCTGGCTTCCCTACTGATTGTGCTTGTCAGAAGGTCGCAAAAGGGAATCACATGACCTGGGACACTGCAACTGTCATAAGTTGTCAAGCATCCGAATTTTAATCACATGACATGGGATACTGCAACAGTTGTGTGAAAAATGATTGTAAATCACTTTTTTCAGTGCCGTTATAACTTTGAATGGTCACTAAATGAACTGTTGTAAGTTGAAGACTACCAATATTTATACAACCATGGTCACAGTAGAAAAGAAGCTTAGAAATTGGATTGTTGTTTGTAGATGAGAGTTATTTGCAAAATAAATGTTGCGCATGATACAAACAGTTGTATGAGTGGGTTAAAATGTGTAAAAAAAAATATATTGATTTAAAGTGTTATAAAAACACTTCATTAATAAATTATATCTTGGCTACATTGTCATGAAATAACACATTGATTCCCTTATAAAGGCTCATTAGTTTATTAAAATATGAGATATCACATTTTTACTGATATTTTTATTTATCTATGTTCTTTCTAAAGCAAATATTTCCCAGGCCAGGAAAGCCAGATGAAATTTATCTACCAGGGTCAGCTGCTCCAAGACCAGGCACGGACTCTGCAGTCCCTCAATATATTGGACAATTGTGTAATCCACTGTCATCTTTCCCAGACCGTTTCTGCCATTCCTGACAGTGTGGTAGCACCATCGGAAGCTGGGGGCATTACTTTGAGCATGAGTGACTTGATGATGCCCATTTTTATGCTGATGCTGGCAGTGATCTGGTATTTCCGCATCAACTACCGCCAGTTATTCACAGCGCCTGCCACAATTTCCTTGGTTGGAGTGACTGTATTTTTTAGTTTTCTTGTTTTTGGGATGTATGGACGGTGAGCAGCTATGGGGCAAAAAAAAATTCAGCAACCTTTTCAACCAAAATGCTTTTTATCTGATATGCTCACTTGTTAATAACCTACAGCACCAAGAAATGCTCTTACCCAGAATTCTACACAAATTGAAAAAAGGCTCTACATTTGAAAAAAACAAAATCTTAATTTCTACAATTTCTGTGGTGATGTCTGAATATTTTTGAAAACATTAGTAAAAGATGAAGATATGACACATGAAGAAAAAGAAGGCATCATTAGTTCCTCTGCTTTTCATTACTTGGTTTTCACTTAAAACGTAATTCTCTTCCATCATCTATGTCTCTAAGAACAATTTGGCTGATCACACCAGTTTTCTTCATACATCTAATTCTATAATGGTTAGAAAGTTATTGACGATTGGCCTGAAATCCAATTCTTGTCTTTATGTGCCCTTGGACATTTTTCGAATCCCCCAATAGAGGAGGATTTTTAGCTTAAGTGTTTGCCTGATTAATTTACTGCTTCTTGGACAAGCATGGAAGGAATGATCTTGATGCACATTTCTTTTATTAATTCCACTGTGTCCAATTATCTAGTGGTAAAGCAATGACCCAGTGCACTTCATGAATGCCAATGAGTGGAACAAATGGAATACGTACTGCAGTTCACACAGATTAGTATCTCAAAATCAGGTATTTTTGAACTGTGTTCTGAAGATATCAGGCTGTACATTAGCTGTGGACTACACATTTAGTCAGTCCCTGCCAGAAATATGCATGCATGTTGATAAGTAAAGCAGTGAGTTGAGATTGCAAGCTAGAAGCCTATTTGGTGCACTTTGCACTTGCTTGAGAAAAGGTAACAGCTGCATTTAGAGCTTCCTATCAACTGTTTAGGCAGTTTGTTTACCTTTTGTAGGTAAGATATATGTTGACATGTGCCTGCCCAGTCAAACAGAAGAAAAGTCTGTCTGCTGTCATCAATATTTTTGAATGTTATTCATATGTAGGTTAATCTAGTTATAGTTTTAAACTCCATTGATTCTATTCTCTTTGAAGCATGATTACTTCAAATACATTTTCTTGTAGATAGGAGTTAATCAAAGTGTTAAAGTTAGGTAACTGCCATGGAATTCACTGCTACAATTCCCAGAGTCTGAGCTACAACAGACAATTATTACTGAGAGCTGGACTTTCCATTGGAAAGAAATACTATTTTAAAAACAGGATTAGATATTAAATTAGTCCCAAAGTTGTAAGCAATCTTATTGGTCAAGAGGAATATTATGTTTTTAGACATCATTGTTGCAGAGAAGCTCATGTTAAATTGCAGACTTAAACATCCATTTTAATTACTGGTGCCAAGCAAAAATGTCTAAATGCTGCTCAAAGCTACCCTGTAATGCTTTCAACTGCTGTAGCTTCTAAAATCAAGGCATTAAGAACAGATTAACAGAAATGTTTTTTGACCTGAGGCTTGCTAGATGCTTTGGAATATATAAGAATGTGTACAAAGTTGTTCTTGTTAAGTCATTTTTTCCTAACCTTTCTAGCTACTTCAGAACTGCATTTGTGGGCATGCACACAGAGTTAGCAGTGAAGTAACTATGCATGTACATGAATAGGGACACAACTGGCTGCCTCCAAAGAAGTTGTCTAAATCAAGAAAAATGACATTGCTGTTGGAAAAGAAGTACTCCATTTGTGTTCCTGTACACTAAAAAGTATTCTTGGGGAATTTGTACAGCTCTAACTTTAAGTACATCTTTGCTTGATAAGTTGTCTGAAATGTATACTTCTTGTAAAAAAGAAAAATGTATAAATATTGCTGGGAATTGTCTTTTCTGTGCATTAATTCTAAATTGAAGACTAGAGGGAAAGTAAAAGCAAACCTATAAATAACTAAATAATTTGAATGGTTAGATGGGGCCATTATGCTAAAGCTTATTCATAGGCAACCAGGTAAAATATTTCTAAATGACTTTTTGAATATACTTGCAAGTCTGTTGTAGAAAATAAAGACTTCCATAGCAAAGTGTACTTATTATACAAGAGAGTTTTTCTCATTAGGAAATCTTTCAAAAACAATCATGAAGATTTGCAATAATAACCACAGGAAAATTGGATGTTTTTGTAAGATGTCTGTATTTGTATAAATAAGATACTCTGTTGAAATCCAAGTTCTATATTAGGTAAAGTTAATTTTTGTCAACTGAATGATTAGTTTAGGTAAGCCAGTCTTTGTTTAGTGTTATAATTCATTTCAGAGAAACTAAAAAGTATTTACAGAATCCTAAAATCCATATTTGTACAGCACTATTCTGTTTAACCTATTTTGTCCACTTGTTAAAAGTACAAAGTGCAATCCAAACATATTGGCTGGATTCACAAGCCAAGATTAAGAAACAGCAGTTGCTGCTTTCAAATAACATGTGATATGCAAGCAATTTAAAGGGATGGGTTGCATCACACATAAGGGCAATGTAAGAGTTCCCACAATACAGTGAACCAAAAATCATCTTCAACTCTCCTACTGTACTCTAGCATGTTATATAAATTCAGAGACAGTCTTCAAATTATTCATACTGTTGTATTCATTTTACACTATATTCAATATAAAGACTAAAAAAGTCTCTGATCTTTAAAAGAATATATACAGCGATCCAGAGAAGGAAAAAATGGATATTTCTGAGTATCTTTAGGAATTGCAATTCAGAGTAGAATAATAAGGGTTTTCTTTCAAAACCAACTTGGGATTCTAGTTTATTTGAAATATTTGATTTCATAGTGCATTTTAAGTAAATCATGTGTATCATTGTAATGTATTACAAAACATTTTTAGAATTCCCTTTCTCTCAAAACATGTAAAGACACAAATAACTTTAACCAGTACCAAGCAGAGTTACAGTTTATTTACACAAGCATTTCACAATCCATGAATGGGAAAAAAAATACAGATTTGACAGGTGTTTTTTTTTTTAATACCTAGCTACCTGTACAGGCTGAGATTATAGAGATAAAACATTTTTTAAAAAAATCAGAGACCACAGTACAGTACTTTCTTCAGTGATTTCTGCACATGTTCAAAAATATCACATAGGTGCAGTTTATACATCATCAACAAATTAAAAAACTCTCATTAATCCATTCATGATAGAATACAGGTTTTTTTTTCTTCAAGTGAAACAGGCCTACCTTAAAAAATAATGGGTGCAGGTACAGGTGCAGAGCCATATATAAAATGACCTCTGTCCTCCCTCTTGCTAAATTAATAATGTTCAAAAGTCCCCAAAGTTTATACTTCCAAAGTTGCCTGAAACATGATCCCAAAAGCTTGAGTTGCAGTCATGGGAAACAAACAAGGATCTACTCTTACTCTTCTTTCACACTGGCTATCTTAACATTGCTGCAATAGTGTAAAGCTAGCCAGCATTTTGATGATACATAATTTAAGTATGTAGCTACTTGTTATCAGGCAGTGAACAGCTGCTTTTCCCACCTCCCTTGGAAAGATTCAAATCACATCAAATAGCTACATTGCAAGGAGGTGTGAGGCAATTGTCTGATCCATACTTACACATCTCTCATAGAATACTGAGTCATGTATTTAAAAGCATTAGCTAACTATGAAATCTAGGCAAGTGGCCCCCAAACTTTTGGGCATCAAGGATCAGTTCCATGGAGAAAGATTTTTCCACGGACCAGAGGGAGAGTGGTTTTGCATGCGGCCTGCATCCCACTGATGGGACTTCGCTTCTTTGCATGGTTTGGTTGCTGGCATACCATGGCCAGTCCATGGACTGAGGGTTGGGGACCCCCGGTCTAGGCAATAAAGGAGTAATGCTTTGTAGATTGTGATCAGATGAAGGAAAAAGATCAAGATTCCTGCAAACAGGTTTTCCTTCTTTTAACACACAGCGTCACAAAATTAGGTTTTCTACCACTGTCCAGCAAGATCTTTCAGGAAAGCCCATCTTGGTCCTAGAATACTCCCTATGCAACATACCTTTTGATCAAGTATATAATGGCAAATAAAGAAAACCAACCTCAGTAATGTTGGCTTCCTATGTCTGCTATTTCCACACTTGAAGCAATTTGGGACATTCATATATCCTCCAGTCAGGAACAGAAGCAGCAACTGATCTAGCATCTATGCCTTAACACAAGCACTATGGTAAACAGAATTTGCCCCCGTATGTAACAGCACCAGAAAAGCATGTGGAACTCTGGGAAGGAAGGAAGAACTTGGCAGTCCCTTAAAGATTCTTCCTGTAAACAGTACTGCATGTGCTAAAAGCTTTTCACTTCAGGACAGTTGGTGAGGATTTTTAGAGCACGTTCCCTGATGTAATTGAGCTATAGATTTTAACAGTGGAAAACACGGGATTTCTCTCCGCCATCTTTTGAGCAAGGACTTTTCTTAGTTACTAGGAACAAAGAGAGGGAAGTGAAGCAAAAGAAAGTTGTCAGCCACCTCAATCAAGGCAACAGCCTCAAGCAGTTGTTATTAGAAATTTGGATCCTCTACTACTGTAGGAATTAGCTACAAACATTCTCACATTAGGAAGAAAACAGCTAAGCTCCAGTAAATTAGACTTATGGGTAGATACAATAAACAATCTTTTTCATCTGCACACTTTTGGAATAAAAGAGGGCACACATTTTGAAATGGTTACATGGCTTCTGTGTAGTTGTTGTACACATTGTAAAGATTCAGGAAGCGGAGGCAAAAAGCAGAGGCAATATTCCCTAGAAGTAGTACTACAATTTCTAGCATCTATCTATACAATCATCAGACCATCATGATTTATGGCACTAGATTTAAAACAGCAGTTGTCTGTAAAAAGACTAAACAAAGCAGGAATGAAGTGAGGGAAAATATATTTTGGGAGGTGGGAGAGGATGAAGGGGAAAATAGTAAAACTATTAATCTAAAAAAAGAAGAAGCATATATTCTCCCTCCCATCCCATTATCACTTTCTTGATTTTGCCCTAATAACTCCAGCACAGTTTTAGTATTTTAAACATACTAAGTTAAAGAGAAATTAATCATAGCTAGCAGGTCAGAGCACAATCTCCCTACCTGGATTCAATGAGATGTTAAATAGAGCTGTTTCAAAATTCAGTAACTCAAATTTACAGCCAATTGCCAGGGATGTTTTAAAATGTGTATTAATTTAGGTATATAAAGTAATGCATGTCTTGGAGTATTGGCTCATCAAGATTGGATAGAGATTATCCAAGCACAAGTAAGGAAGTTAACCATTTCACCAGCTTCCTGATATCCGTATATCGGGAAGAATGCAGCCCCAGATTCTTAATGTTGTTTTGTACAAGATTTTAGGGATGCTACTGGTGAAGAAGCACATAGTGTCAGGAAAGGAAACAATAGTGACAATAGCAACATCTGTTCAATCCTCTCTGCCCATCTCAGCATGTTAGGATAGCTGAACAAGGCAAAAACCTCAAAGAGGAAGAGGCTGATCTATAATCTTGTGCCACTTCTCTTGACAACAAAGAGGCCACTGGAGTAGACACTTAAGACAAAAGGGTGGGCACTGATTCCTCTCCTTTCTGCCATACCCTTTAAAATCAACAAGAGCAGGCAGGTTTATACGCATAGATGCTTCTCAGCCCTGCCAATTCAGTATCTAGCATTGCTAAGCAAATATGATGCCACCATATATATAGTCATGATTGAACAACCACTAACATCACAATAAATAGAAATTGAAACGGGAAGAAGAGAGACCAATTCCACCCTGATTGATGGAGGTGCTATCCACCTTTAAGGCCCTCCTCAAATCACCACCATCCCTTTTTCCCAGAAGTAGTGGGAGCTCACTCTCCCCAAAGCAGTCCTAGTCTTTCATTATATATCTAGTGAGCATAGGGCTATGCCGTGTGTGTAGGAGGCTTGAGAGGAAGGCAGTGGACACATGCAGCCATCTATCTTCACAGTTAATTCTTGTAAAGGGTGTCCGCAAGGGACCACTTGAGAGGATACCAGCCAGATCTGTCTCCTGATCTGGGTCAGAAAGAAACCAGAACAGATTCTGGAGGCCCTCCTTGTTTTTCTCAGTCCAGCATTGTTCAATTTATGTCATCATAGAGGCTGGGAGTAGGAGGGGCAAGTGGTTTAGACTTCAGTTTCTTTTTACTGGAGCTCATTCCTGGAGCACCTCCTACCAGGCTCATGTGTGGTTTCTTCTTTTTGGTTTTTCGAGATTCAGAGTTGTTTGTACCTATTGTGAGGAGAAAAAGAATGCATGTTTAAGTATTGTGCCTGCTTGTTTTCAGTCCTGTTTTTCAAATAATTTCCTTGTCCTTCAATGAGTATATGCCAATTTTGCCTGGGCAGCAATTTGTAATGCTTTGAAAAACTTCTCATTGTCCATTCCCAAGCTGAAAGCTAAATCACTTCCACTGAAAAGCACTGAAAGGATGAATTCTGCTGTCAAATCTGTGTGGCCCATTTGCACACACAAGACATCAAGTAAAGAGCATGCCCAGGAAAATCATCGCAGTATTATAATTACAATCATCATCAATACAACGCAGCATAAATTTTACAGTTCAGCAGGCCAGAGAACCTACAATACCATGAGTCAGTATTTACAATACGTTTATCAAATAAAAATATTTTTCATTAAAGTGGCATCTACAGTGATAATATCAACACTGGGCTGTACTTTCTTTTGCCAATTTGATTTGCCACACTTGCACTTGCTATAAGTGTGAGTAAAAAAGAGTAAATTTCATACACTTTTACATCAACTTCAGTTTATTACTTAGAAGAATTTGCCTACTGGGCTTCTGTCAACTTCTTAACAAATGGAGCAGTGATCAAAAACTTGTGGCTTTTAGATGTTGCAGACCAAAAATGCTCGCGCTCTCTCTCTCTCTCTCCCTCTCTCTCTCTCTCTCTCTCATATTTAGGGGACTACTAGTTCTCTCGGGGGTTTTCCTTTCTTATTGTGCCTCTATGTAGTCTGCAATGCAGACTATGCAGTCTGAAAGAACAGGGAAGTTGCTTTCACTGAAGTAATCAGCAACAAAGTCTTTGTGTACCTGTTTTTGGTAGATATTATGGGCAGAATCTTCTTTACAAATAATTGCCAATGCATTAACTGATCATAGCTGAAAAGAAGCTAAGAATAATTTTTTTCCAAGTAGTCTGCCCATAAGTTTTTATGAAGGAACCATTAGATTCTTTGGCAACCTGTGGAAACCCCTCAATCCTATTCCTAAAGGTTGGAGCTATCTACATTCAATAATCATGTTATGCCAGTATTGCAAATAGCATGGTGGAATCCAACAACTCAAACTGCACAAAATGAGCTACTGCAACACATTTTGATGTTAAGAATTAGAGGAAAGGTTGATTAGCATCTAGTGCTGACAATAGTTAGCATCCCATGTGCATAGATATGAACAAGATAAACCAGATGTCCTAAGTGATAATGTTTTGATGTCCTTGCTCCTTCTATGTTCATCAGTACAATGTGCTATGATGAAACAAGGTAAAGAAGCAAATACTCCTACAGTTTCACAATTGAAAGTTGAGACCCAGAATTTAAGATGCAAGCCATTATCACCTGAGACTGCTCTCTCAGGCAGCTATAAACATTCTTACTTGCTTTTGACGAAGCTGAATCAGAAGGAGAGATATCTGAAGAACCATCCCACTGAAGCCGATTCATGAGAGCTTGACTCTCTGCCACATCAAAGCTATCATTTTCCACGCTGCTTTCAGTTTCAGGAAGTGAGCTAAGTAAAGGGAAAAATATATGAAAAGGGGAAAAGATTATGGTCAATTATCTTAACTGCAGCAACAGCTAACCTGTAGAAATCCAACCTGTACTGGTAGAGATAGAAGCAGTCTCAATAAAGCTTTGGAAGCAGGTTCTACAGCACCTCCAAATGTTTGTTTGTTTATTTATTTATTTATTTATTTATTGAATTTTACAATGTTACAGTGTCATATGAAAGATAGAAGACAACGATTAATTGTCAATGTTAATCAACTATGTTAATATTCTAATTTTATTTACACTTAAATACACTTCATTATTTTGCCCTAGATCCACCTGCATTTTCTGGCAATCCCACTATTACAAAGACAACATGCATTTCTAGGACAGAAAGAGGCTGTGCTTGCTTGTCATATACTGTCAGAAAGAAAAAGCAGAAAAGACGCTGCCCTCAACTGTCCATCCACATTCAATGTTGTTGTCTCTCAAAGAAAGCACTTATAATTAAGTATAATTATACTTTACTAAATGCTCAGCATTTCAGCCCACACACTTAGGTCATTTTTTCAACTCAGATTCTCCTCCTCTGGTAATTTACTTCAACTATATACTCTAAGGCCAGCAATCAATCTCATGTGATGGCCTGGATACTCCAAAATAAAAAAAAATTAAATGGTTCAAGTCACATGAGATTTCAACAATCTCCAAGATTTTCATGAAAAATGGCTGATCTTGCAAGATTTTGACACATTTAATTATGAGCAAATATATACTTGGCTTCGTGCTATCTTGGAGCTTTGCATAAGATATACTGCAGGTTGCAATTCCTTGAAAGTTCACTTACAACCTAAAGAAGTAAAATCCTACAAAGGTAGATTCTGTCAATGCAGAGTTTGTGTTAAGTCAATGAACAAGGAAACAGAATGTTTTGAAATGTGCTATTAGATCAGAAAGTCTCTTCTTAAAACAATAGCCAGGCATTCTTGAAGTTCCAAAAGAGTGCGCTATTTCCTCCTTCCTTCCATTTTCCACTACTTTTATATTTTTTATTTCTTTTAGAGTGGATTTCTAACCCAGAAAGATATGCTTGAAAACTTCTGGATGAGATATGCCTAACTCTGAAAAACCAAGAGTATCAATGTAAGGTTTTCTGGGGCTCAGAAAGAAACCAAGAAAATAGTAGGTTAGCAAAGCAGTAAATTAGTGAAAGTTATTTCGCTTCATTTATGCAGTTAGCAAAATTCAGCAACATTCATACAGTTAAACAGTATGAAATATATTTTGGAGTAAAAGAGTTTCTCTTCTGCATTCCTTTCATCCTAATTATACTTACGCAGAGGATCCTAGGAGGTAGATCCTGACTGACCTCCGCTGTTCATCAGTGTGCTGGGGGCAGCGAAGAGACCTTCAGGCAAAGAACGAGATTACAGAACCCTCACAGGTTGTGAAATACATGCTTCCTGCTGTTTCTACGCCCATAATTCTAACCCATCAATATTCCAGAAGTAGGGGATTAACACTGTCAGAAAATCTAAGGGAACAACCAAATGCTTAGACCTGGAAAATATACTGTGAACATCCCGGTCTGTTTTTGAAACAATGATTTATTGGTTTCATAAAGCTATCTACTAGCAAGGCAAAATCTAGTAAGATTCTCAGATTCTCAAGAATTGTAGCTATTTTTTAAATTCTTTCTTTGAAAACAAGTCATTCTTTTTTGTAACTGGGATCTGAAGACTTTAAAACTAGGAAGCAAAAACAAGCCAAGTCTAAGACAACTGGATACCAAACAGTTTTAACCTCCCCGGGTAGAGTCTCAGCAGCATCTTGTGAGCAAATTAAATACACTAAGTTAGATGAAATACAGATTGCTAAACTTACGTTATATATGTATGCAATCTATTTTTTAAAAAACTTTTTCTGGAAGCAGAATTTGAATTTGTTTTTAAGTACTGGGGGATTCGAGTTACAGTACCTCAATAGATGGCAGCCTTTGGCTAACCTTTTTTGGGCTGGTGTACAGGGAATATTAAAGCCCACAACCACTCTGTCTTGCAGGGTTGAATTGGAGCTGGTTCTTCCCCTTCCAGACCCTCATAACCTCCAGGTGTTGTATTAGCACCAAAATGGCATCACCTGCTCAGCCAGGGATCGAGGTGTATAACTAGGTATCATCAGCATACTGATGCTGCACTCTGTGCCATGAAATGACCTCATCCAACATATTCACATAGATTACTGATTTTCAAACTTAGCAACTTTAAGATGTGTGGACTTTTAACTCCTAAAATTCTCTAGCCAACATGCAATTCTACTTGCATCTGAAGAAATTCTCCCAATGAAACAGAAGACAGATAACATGAGAAACAGATGGTGCAACAGGCGAAGTATCAATTTCATAGGTATCTTCATATGCTGTTCCTCTAATGCCATGCATGCCATCAACTGCCAGAAGTCCCCTTTTGACTTTTAGACAGGACTAATAGACTGGACTTTGTACATAAGAACTAACTGAGCCAAGTCTGACATCAGGACTTGAATCAAGGACAAAGTATTGCAGTATTTTGATCTCCCAGGATAATCCATAATAAATCTTAATGTAGTTGTTTTGGAACAAAAATACTTTTCTAGAGCAACTGGGTGGGAGGCAGCTGAACATTGAACATCAACGATTTGCAACTTAACTCAGAAAGTCTCAACAAACACTTGATCTTAGCCAAAAGGCCGAGAAGGAATTTATAATCTGTACCCCATGAAACCTTCATCTGTGTAATCATCTTGTTTTCTAATACCTTCTCCCATCTCATGCCTATGTTTTTAAATCCTATGTTAAGCCATTCCCTGCATCTGATAAAGTAGGTTGAAGCTCATGAAAGCTGGTGCTTTATAATAAAATGTATTTGTTTGAAAAGGTACCGTAATTCAAAACTTTCCTAGTGAGTAAAATACTTTAGCTTTTGATCAGGCATGGAAACCCAATTCATGGTTAAAAAATTACAGTATGTGGAAAGCTTTTATACAGCTGTTGTGTAGTTCCCAAATGTCTGAATTTCTCCTAAGAAGCTAGTTAAAGCCAATTTCTTATTCATCTGTACACAATTAAGAATCTTTTCCAAAAGAATCTTTGAAAACGCATTTAAAAGCTAATATTATTTTAATATTTGAAATATCAGGATTATCAAGAGATACTTTATTGTAGGCAAAATATCCCTCCTCAAGTTACAAGGTTAAATTAAAATGGAAAGAATTCCCTTCCACCGTCTTCTTCAACATTTTTCTGCAATATAATTTCCAATAATACGGCTTCAGTCAGGTGGCAAGTTTTGCCAAAGGAAAAAAAAAATTATTCCCCTCAATGCATATTTTCTCCCCAAGTGTGAATTCTGTTTTGAGTGAACACTAGTGAAAAGATTAGTTCCTATAATCACAAGCAAATAGATTCCAAACCAGTCACTACAAATGGGGCAAATTTGTGACCTAGACATTTGCACTAGCATCCAAAGCAACTCAAAAGGGCACCCAAAAATTAAGAGAAGGTAGTTCTCACCGTGTACACATCTTCTTGGTATGTTCAGAGATCACCCCGCATTGCTACAGAAAAAGGACCATACATAAGGTTGGTTGGTAGGGTGGTAAGTGCATCAGAAGATGGGTAGTTCTCATTCTTTAATATTCAAAAAGCAACTATTTCAGAATGTAAATATTTTGATTCTCAGACAGGACTGCAAATGCAGTCATGAATTTTCAGCAACAGGCTGGCTAAGAAGAGAAACAATCTAATAGTAATAGTAAACACAGCCAGGTAAAAACATGGAAAATGGGTAGTAAAAAAAAAAGAAGCTAGGGAAGAAAGTGAGGCAGAATATTGTAAGCCTCGTAGGGGGCATCTTGGAAGATCTAAAAGGAGCAATGCCTAGTCTCAAAAAGTTGTATAGGACTCTACTTGGGAAGGGCAAGAATGCAATGCAGAGGAAAATCTCCTTTTAAAGCAGCTCAACTGAGATGGGAATTAAAAAAAGAACTATTCTTGTTTTCTCCTTCCAAATGTATTGGGACTCCAGCCCCCAGATCCACAGACAAGGAGCATATTCCAACTGGGGAAGAGCAACTGCCTTCTGCAAGTTTGTTGCTTTTCCAGAATAAAATATAATAAAAATCAGCCTAAGTAGCTACGTACTTTAATTAGGCCAGCAGATCATATCTCCACAATAATAGGCATCAGTATTTGCACACCACCCTTTATTTCTGTCTTAGTCCTGATTAGGTACATTAATCCTTATACTACCTGCCTACTCCTTAGCATCATTTGACTTTCATTTCAACAAAATCTTGCTTGTGTTCCTTCCCTTTTTCATATTCAATAAAGCAGCAACTGTACATTGCTGTAGTTAAATGAATATCAAGTCCATAATAAAGAATACCTTATCCGCTTTAAATATTATTTAGCAGCTTCAAGGGATTGAAGAGACTTCAAATCACTTCAAAGGGCCATAAGGGGATGTATCTTCCTTTTGCAATGTCTCTTCCAAATAAAATTTTAAGCGCTGCATAGGCTCGAATGATCAGTTATGCAGCATTCCATTTACTTTCAAACAAATAAGCATCAGTTTCTTTCTATTAACTGAAAATAAGCAACAGCATGCAGAATCACTAAACAGAAGGCAACAGAGCTAGGTACTCACTGTAGTTAGCAAACTACGGAGCTCCTCAGGGCCCAGAGTTTCATAGTTGATTCCAGCGGAATTGTTATACTGAGGAGGAGAACACACCGCACCCAGATATTTTAGGTGTTACATAAATCATGGCAATCTTTCCTTCACATTTTAACCATGAAATGAAATGGTATGAAAATGAAATTATGCAACACAAAAGTAAAATGAGCCAGTTTGAGTGAGAGTCAGTTTGGTCTAAGTGTTAAAACACCAGTCTAGAAAACAAGTGAATATGAGTTAAAAGTCCCGCCTTAGCTACAAAAGCCACCTAGGTGACCAGTCACTCTCTCTCAGCCCAACCCATCTTACAGGGTTGTTCTAGTGAAGAATATACAGTTGTGATCAAAATTATTCAACCCCCACTGAAATTGAGTGTTTTGGCCAGTTTGACATTGATTTTGATCATTCAGTCATCTTGCTTACATTTACATCAAAGAGGCACTTGTAGGTCAGACAAATATAACATAACATTTATAATGAAATAACCACAAATGTCGTTTCTGTGCTCACATCATTATCACTTTTATTCAACCCCCAAGTGACATTCAATCTTAGTACTTAGTACAACATCCTTTTACAGTTATAACAGCTTTTAAACATGAAGCATAGCTTGACACAAGTGTCTTGCAGCGATCTACGGGTATCTTCGCCCATTCTTCATGGGCAAAAGCCTCCAGTTCAGTCACATTCTTAGGCTTGCGCACTGCAACTGCTTTCTTTAAGTCCCACCAGAGGTTCTCAATCGGATTTAAGTCTGGTGACTGCGATGGCCACTCCAAAATGTTCCAGCCTTTCCTCTGCAACCATGCTCTAGTGGACTTGGAGGTATGCTTGGGATCATTGTCCTGTTGAAAGGTCCAACGTCTCCCAAGCCTCAGGTTTGTGACGGACTGCATCACATTTTCATCCAATATCTCCTGGTACTGAAGAGAATGCATGGTACCTTGCACACGCTGAAGCTTCCCTGTACCTGCAGAAGCAAAACAGCCCCAAAGCATGATTGACCCTCCACCATGCTTCACAGTAGGCAAGGTGTTCTTTTCTTCATAGGCCTTGTTCTTCCTCCTCCAAACATAGCGTTGATCCATGGGCCCAAACAGTTCTAATTTTGTTTCATCAGTCCACAGAACACTATCCCACAACTTTTGTGGTTTGTCCACATGACTTTTGGCATACTGCAGTCGACTCTTCTTATTCTTTGGAGACAGCAAGGGGGTGCGCCTGGGAGTTCTGGCATGGAGGCCTTCATTACGCAGTGTGCGCCTTATTGTCTGAGCTGAAACTTCAGTACCCACATCTGACAAATCTTTTCTCAGTTCCTCAGCAGTCACACGGGGACTTTTCTCCACTCTACGCTTCAGGTAGCGCACAGCAGTCGAAGTCAGCATCTTCTTTCTGCCACGACCAGGTAGCGTTTCAACAGTGCCCTTTGCTTTGAATTTGCGAATGATGCTTCCTATGGTGTCTCTTGGTATGTTTAACATCTTTGCAATCTTCTTATAGCCATTGCCCTTCCTGTGAAGAGAAATCACCTCTTCTCTTGTCTTCCTGGACCATTCTCTTGCCTTCACCATGTTTGTAACCACACCAGTAAATGTCTAGAAGGAGCTGAGTATCACAGTCATTTTAAAGCTGCCTAATTGGTGCTTATTATGCTTGATTGCTGCTCGGTGACATCCACAGGTGTTTTCAATACCTGATCAAAAACACCTGAATGAACCTCTGTTCTTCAGAGTGGTAGTCTTTAAGGGGTTGAATAATTGTGTCAATGAAGAAACCACAAAAGAAACATTTACTACTGTATTACAAAAACAATTGATGTCATTTTAGTTGCATTTGGTTCTGTAAAACGTCCTTGTAGGATTTCATTCTGAATACAATTACAAATGTACACTATAGTCCCTAAACCCCTTTACAGCATTGGAGGTTGAATAATTTTGATCACAACTGTAGGAGGAGGAAGGTATGCTGATATATTCACCATGCTATTTGTAAAAGTAATAAAGGCAGAATACAAATAAACAAACAAACAAATAAATAAATAAATCGGATGTTGCTTACCTGAACGTCCCTTCTCAGCGCGCTGCTGGAGAATCCAAAGTTTGATTCACTCAGTCTCTGGCTAACACTCCATTGAAGACCCACGCTTTGGATTCTCCAAGCAGCGCGCTAGAGAATAGCTGAGTTGAGATAAAATACCAGCATAACGAAGATAAAATAGCAAATAGAAATATAATACATGCCCCCCTGTAATGCTATTCAATTCTGGAGTTGTTAACCTTAGGAGCCCTTTTAACTTTAAGACATGTTGATAGCCACAAGGGATAGAGCAATGATGCAGAATGGATGGGCCTTTGTCATGTAGCAATGGAATACTTTTAGGGTACGTTCACTGTTTTTTGTTAAAAATGGTGAAAAATCATTTGAGGCTGACATTAACATTTTCTCACATCCCTTTTTTAAGTGTAGGCATTTATGCCATCAAATTCAGGCATATTGTGGGAGTGGGCTCCAGAACCACTGCTGTATTTAGACAAACTGACTCAGGCATCAATAGACCCTCAAAACAGGTTTTATAGAAGATCTAATACTTCCTAAAATCCTGAGGAGCAACACAGTATGCTAGGACACAGCATTGCTGTGCTGAACTAAACTCACCTTAAATGGGTCTGAACTACCACTCAACTCCCCTATAGGAAGAGAAAAAAAGAATACACGTAAGTAGCAATACATGTGATCTTACTGTATCCTATGATGCTCATCAATGCACATGCCAGAGAACTAGTATTTATTTTTAAAGGCCAATTCATAGATTCCATATGGCCATTTGCATATCAAGTTGCAAATGGAGCCATTTCCACATTATGCCCTGGGAAACACAAATGTTCAATTTGGCATAAGGAAACATACTAGCATTCTGAAATTGTCGAAACATTCTGAAACATTTTAAAACATGCTTAACTCAAATTATAGCAGGAAGGTTTAATTAGTGGAGAAAGCAAGCTCAAACAGTGAAGCAAGAGACAGGCTGACTCCCATTCTTTCCAGTCATTTTCATGGACACCTGTGATTCTGAAGGCTTTTTTTTAATATAACCTTGTTGCCATTAATGAAAGGCTCTTTTAAGCAAGCCCATCTTCTAACTGCCATTACTATCTGCCCATCTACCACAGCCCACCAAGCCTTTAGTAGGTTTCTCCAAATGCTCAGTATTTCCTCTCTTTACTTGACAGAACAGAATAGCAGTTTGTCTAGGTAGGGCTACCACTAATGTGCATTTTGGCAACCTAAGTAAGGTAACTCTAGTCCATCCTATGCACTTCCTACAAATGCCCAATCCAATTGAAAGCCATGACCACCTTTGTTTTCTGAGCATAGTGCCTACTACCATGCTTTTCCACTAAAAACTTTAAACCAAGCACGCTTAACCTACTTAAGACCTCCTGAGATATTCAGCAGGTTGGCAAAAAACATTCTGATTGTACAACACCTCAGTTCTCCTTGTTTTTCTCTTTTCAAATTTTCCCACAACATGTTTACAGCAGTAATTGACAAACAATCCTGACACATGTTATAGTATAGTTCAATGAGAAACCTGCTACTAGTGGGATAAAAGCATCTGAAAGTTTGGCTACATAAGAAGTGCTCTGATGGATCTCAACCAGCAAATCTATTTATGTGTGGAGAACTCCTGCTATTTAGCTTCTGCTTTAGTAGTGCTTGTTTCCCTCCAATTAATCTGGCATGCCCATATTCATCACTCATGCAGAAACACAAGAAAACTGGGCTTTCCAAAGGCAGGCACTTCTTGCAATGCAAAAAGTATGTACCCTCTGCACTCCAAATTTTAATTTTAATTAAGATGCACAAAAGCTTTACAGGCAATTGGGAAATTCTTTGCAAATGCATTATGCTACGTCATATGGAGATCAGATATGAGAACAATAAAGGATGACTTTCCACAATACACTCACCATTTTTATGTTTCAGGGACTTGGATCTTCGGGGAGAATTGGGATTCTGAAAGAAGTCAGGAAAAATAAAAGGTATAGTTTGGTATGGAGGTGTGTGGAAACTCTGAATTTAATAGATCTTGCAACTAAATTCCTTCCCCAACTTGAAGGCCAAACTTTTCAACATTGTTTCATTTCAGTGACAAAAATCAGGCTGCTCGCTCAAGGTTTTGAACATCAGCAACAACAATGCAGATGGTTAGGTTTTACAAAAATGTTTGGTTACCTGGTACCCAAATAATATTTGAAACAGAGACAGCACAGAAATTATTGTGAAATGAATAGTTTTAAAGAATGTTGTAGATATACAGATACAGAACATTCATTACTAGAGAATCTGGGAAGGAAAATTTACATTCCCAATATATTTTGAGTTCTACCTTGAATTAATGGATTAGAGAGTCGTAAAAAGAAAAAAAAATATTTAAAATTTTATAAATTTTTCTATGCCTGTTAGAGGCCCTTTCTCTTGTTTCTGTATTTAGTTTAGTTTATTGCATTTATATACTGCCCTTCTCCCAAGGGACTCAGGGCGGTGAACAGCCATGGTAAAAACAATATACAACAAGAATTAAAAACTAAAATAATTTAATCATTGGCCAAATTTAAAACACCCAGTTAAAATCATTTTAAAACCCCTATCAAAACCCAATTTAAAATCCTTTATTCCGTCAGACCAGCTTGCTGGAATAATAGGGTCTTCAGAGCACAACAGAAGGCACAGAGGTCAGGGATCCTTCGCATGTCCGGGGGCAATTCATTCCATAGGACTGGGGCCCCCACAGAGAAGGCTCTCCCCGTGGGGGTCGCCAGCCTACATTGTTTGGCCGACAGCATCCTGAGGAGGCCCTCTCTGTGGGAGCGTATTGGTCGGTGGGAGGCAATCAGTGGCAGAATGCAGTCCTGTAGATAAACAGGTCCTAAGCCATGGAGCGCTTTAAAGGTGGTGACCAACACCTTGAAACGCACCCGGAAGACCACAGGGAGCCAGTGCAGCTTGTGCAAGAAGAGTGTTACATGGGAGCGACGAGTCGCCCCCATTATTACTCGCGCGGCTGCATTCTGGACCAACTGGAGCCTCCGGGTGCTCCTCAAGGGGAGTCCCATGTAGAGAGCATTACAATAGTCCAGCTGGGAAGTGACAAGGGCGTGAGTGACTGTGCGCAGGGTGTCCCGATCCAGAAAGGGATGCAATTGGGAGATCAGGCGAACCTGATAAAAAGCCCCCCTGGCCACGGTCGTCATATGATCCTCCAACAACAGCCGTGAATCCAGGAGGACGCCCAAGTTGCGAGCCCTCTCTGAGGGGGGTAAGGTCTCATCCCCAATAGCCAGCGATGGTATCAGCTGGCTATATTGGGCCATCGGAAGCACAGCCACTCAGTCTTGGAGGGTTGAGTGTGAGCCTGTTCCTCCCCATCCAGATCTTCACGGCCTCCAGGCAACAGGACATCGCGTCAAGGGCATCATTGGGGTGGCCTGGGGTTGAAATGTACAACTGCGTGTCATCGGCATACAGTTGACACTTCACCCCAAAGCCACGGATGATCTCACCCAGCGGCTTCACATAAATGTTAAACAGAAGGGGCAGAAGGACTGACCCTTGCGGCACCCCACAAGTGAGGAACCTCGGGGTCGACCTCTGCCCCCCCCCCCATCAACACAGACTGTGTCCGGTCAGAGGAAGGAGGAGAACCATCATAGCACGGTGCCCCCCACTCCCACCCCCTCTAGCCGATGCAGCAGGATACCATGATCGATGGTATCAAAAGCCACTGAGAGCTCTAGGAGGACCAGGACAGAGGAGCAACCTGTGTCCCGGGCCCTCCTGAGATCATCAACCAATGCGATCAATGCCATTTCCGTGCTGTAACCCGCCCTGAAGCCCAACTGGCATGGATCTAGATAGACAACTTCATCCAGGAATCGAGGAAGTTGTCTCGCTACCACACTCTCAACAACCTTCACTGTGAAGCGGAGGTTGGAGATAGGACGGTAATTAGCTAATACAGCCCGGTCCAGGGAGGGCTTCTTGAGGAGGGGCCTCACCACCGCCTCTTTCAGGGCGGATAGGAAGACACCCTCACTCAATGAAGCGTTGGTAATCTCCTGAAACCAGCCTCATGTAACCTCCCGGGAGGCCAGCACCAACCAGGAGGGACACGGGTCCAGTAAACATGTGGTAGCGTTGAGCCTCCCCAAAATCCTGTCCACGTCCTCAGGAGTCACATGGTCAAACTCTTCCCAGGTAACACTCTCCAGACTCACCTCCGTCATCCCGTCCAATCAGAGTCCAGGCCCAAATCTGAGCAATTTTATCATGCAGGAATTGTCCAAAATCCTCAACTCTACCCTGCAAGGGATCCTCCCTTGCTCCCACCCGAAGAAGAGAGCGGGTCACCCTGAACAGGGCGGCTGGGCGGTTCTCTGCAGATGCAATAAGAGTGGAAAAATAGTTGGATTTCGCCACTCTTATTGCTACTAGGTAGGTCTTGATATAAGACCTCACCAGTGTCCGGTCAGATTCGGTGCAGCTGGACCTCCAATTGCTCTCTAGGCATCTTTTCCAGTGCTTCATCTCTCTCAGCTCCTCAGAGAACCAAGGAGCCAATTGAGAACGGCACCGGGTCAGAGGCCGCAAAGACGCAACACGGTCCAAGGCTCCGGCGGCCACCCTGTCCCAGGAGGCCGCCAGTTCCTCAGCTGAGCCGCAAGTCAGAGCCTCAGGGAATGGCCCAAGCTTCGTCAGGAACCTCTCAGGGTTCATCAGGTGCCTGGGATGGAACCACCTGGTCGGTTCCGTCTCCCTGCGGCGGGGGGAAGTGGTCCGAAAGTCCAGCTGAAGAAGTGAATGATCTGTCCATGACAAGGGCTTAATGACTAGGTCCCCTATTGTGAGATCATTCAACCACTGACCAGAGACAAAAATCAAGTCCAATGTGTGTCTCCCCCCCCAGTGTGAGTGGGGTCATGAACTAACTGGGTCAGGTCCATGGCCGTCATGGAAGCCCTGAACTCCCGAGCCGCTTCTGACGTTTCACCAACGGATGGCAGGTTGAAATCCCCCATGACCATAAGCCTGGGGGTATCCACCGCCACCCCGGCTATTACATCGAGCAGCTCAGGCAGGGCAACTGCTACGTGGCAGGGAGCCAGGTACATAGTCAGCAAACCCATCTGCACCCTATGACCCCACTTCACGAAGAGGGACTCACAGCTGGCTATCTGAGGAACAGTGGCCTCCCTCGGACTAAGACTTTCTTTAATAATCACCGCTTTTTGGTGCCTTCCCTTTTTCTTCCTCTTTGTTTAACACTATCTGAGGAATTAACCTCCTACAACTCAAAGGAGCCATTTGACTCAAAAGACAAAATATGTAGACTTATATAGACTTATAGAATAAACTCAGAAAAACCTTCCTAGAGGATCCAAATTGAGGCATAATCTTGCTTCTCAAGATCCTTATAATAGCACAATTTCTCAGTTCTCAATCCAAATGCACAAGAAATTTCGAAACCCAGGTTTCACAAATAGTATAAGATCATGAAAACTGAGAGCAATCAGTGGATCTGTTCACATACAGAAGAAATACACCTTCAATTTTTTCTAATACTAACTTCTAACTTTGCAAAAAATTTAGAAATGCTTATTTTAATAACAAAATCAATATTAAAGGAAGGCATGAGCTTACCTTATCTGATTTCCTCTTCTTTGCTAATTAGGAAACAAAAAGGAGATATTTTATTATACCATCCTTGCAACGCTTAAGGCTCGGAATGGAGCCTTTTTGACGAATGGCAGGAAACCCCCCTCCCCATTTTCCTGCCGTTTGCAAAAAAGGCTCCATTCCAAGCCTTCAGCGTTGCAATCCTGGAATACGCTGAAGGCTCGGAATGGAGCCTTTTTTGTGAATGGCAGGAAAATGGGGAGGAGGATTTTCCTGCCTGTCATCCTTTCCTCAAGCTCAGCACAGACATACCAGCGTAGATGCAAGCAGCAGGACACCAGCTGCACCGGTGTGATGAAGCTTGCAGCGGTGCTGTTGTTCATGCGTGCAATGCCACAACAAGCCTTGCAAGGTCCTGCTCCAAGAGGCTGTGGCAGCGCGATGAGTCTCACAATGAGTAATTTCTGGCGGAGTTTGGGAGAGAGAAAAAAAGACTTCTGCTGCTTTCCTTGCATGCAGCCAAAAGTTCACAAAAGGCAGGAAGGTGAAATACCAAGGAAGAGGCGCTGCGAAGGAGCCCATTTCTCACTTGGCCATGCAGGGGTTGCCCACACAGAGGCCGGGCCTCGGAACGGCATTCTGAGTAGGCGCCAAGCTGGAGGCGGGAAAGGGTCAGTCCCCTTACCCAGTTGCCCTCCACCGTTTCTCAACTAATGTGTGTGTGTGTGTGTGTGTGTGAGAGAGAGAGAGAGAGAGAGAGAGAGAGAGAGAGAGAGAGAGAGAGAGAGAGAGAGAAAGAGAGAGAGAGAGGGAGAGAGAGAGAGAAATGGTGGAGAGGAAACCCTTTCAAACAGCACTGTCTGCAATTCTTGTTTCTCCCCTCTGTTGTTTCTCTTTCTTTCTCTCCCCCCCCCTTTCTCTCTCTCACACACACAGACATTTGATTGATTGAAAGGGACCGGCTGGGCTTTGCTTCTATCGTAAACACACACTTCCCACAATCCCCTGTCCTTTTCTCAAGCAGCAGCAGCTGAGTAGAGGCGGGGGGAGCTGATTCTGACAGGCCGCATGGCTTTCTGCCTCATCACAGCAGCAGCCTAAGCAACACCTGAGCTCCAGGCCTGGAGGAGCGCAAACTGTGCTCGCCACCTGCTCCATAGCCACAAGGTGAGCTGCAGAACAGAGGAGCCCTTGGCTGCAAGGTTGCCTGGCACAATAGGCAGGGCTGGGGCTAGCAAGAGTGCACTGGAAATATCTCCAGGCACCCAGAGAGACAGAACTTCCAGCCCTCACTGGATCAGCTGATCCGCAGGCTGCGGTTAGGGGGCCCAGTAGCCATGAGGTGACCACACTTGCTGCCTCCTGCACCTCAAAAAAAAATAAGACCTCCCCAAAAATAAGCCCAAGGGCTTATTTTCAAGCATAAAAGAAAATAAGACCCGGTCTTATTTTCGGGGAAACATGGTAGGACAGAGTTCTAAGTCTATATTTGTAGTAGCCCAGAGAGTTCATTCTTGTCTCAAATTAGAAACAGAGATATGTAAAATTGAAGTTAGGGCATGGAGCTGATGTTAAAGTATGATTAGTTTATTAAGTTATCCCCCCTCAGGTTTAGTTCAACTAATAAAGACTGATAATATTCCATCAAGTTGGAATAATGTCATAGAACAAAAACTAATGACATATGAGTTATCAATAGAGTACATGTGATATACTCGTGGGATATAACAGTGCCGAGCATATACTTCTACAAAGATTAAACGATACTGAGTTCCAGGTGGAACAAAGGCCTAACCCAAAAGTGTGGTTTCATTGGCCAAGCATTTAAGCTTGTTTGGGAGCCTATCTGGTATTGGAACACAATGCTAGACCTTACTCTAGGCTGGGCTGATTTTGGCTTTGCAAAGATTTTTGCTGCTTGTCCGCTTCTTTATGGACTCAGCTGAGTGGTGGGCCTCCTCCACCCATGAGGTATCCATGCATGCTTAACGACCTGCGCATTTACCTAACAGTGGCATCGGGGAAAGCAGGAGTGACAGTCATTAAGCAAGGCTATCTCACAGAACAGTCACTACCTGTGACCGTAATAGGCAGTCTCCATTACAGTACCAGGTTCAGGATTACCATAATTAATTAATAATGAATTAATAATTAATCTATTCCTCTGCAACATATCGTCATCAGAGGAAGCTAAAGTCTTTTCATTCTCTTGAGGTCACTTCTGAAAACTATGTCTTTAGACCCACAGTAGTACAAAACTGGCCAATAATAACTCGCTGTGGCATTGACAGTCTCTCTCTCCTGCCCTCAAAGTTGGGGTGCTCTCTCTCCTGCCCTCAAAATTGGGATCTTAATCCAGGGTGGATAAAAATCGATGATTAAAAAAAAACCCAGATTTTTTTTATTTAAGTCAGATTTTTTTTTATCTTTATCAAATTTATTTTAATAAAATGCTTTTGGAGTAAAAATCTATCTAAAGATAGTTTTCTATTTAAGATACCGTATATACTTGAATATAAGCCAAGTTTTTCAGCCCATTTTTCAGGCTGAAAAACGCCCCCTCGGTTTATATTCGGGACACACAAAAAATGACTTTTTCCCTGCAACTGGCTCCCAAGGCTTGCTAGGGGCATGAGGGGGGTGCCTAGCAAGACTCTCTGCAGCCCCCTGGAAGCAAAAACGGGCCGGGGGGGGGGGCTTTAAGGGAGAAAGAAACAAAGAAATCCTCACGTTTATGGAGATCCCATGTGCACTGAGCTTGAGTTGAGAGCTGATTGTAATTGGCTGCTAGCTAGCCTTCTTGTAATTGGCTGCTAGCTAGTGGGTTCTCCCAGCTTGGCTGTCTCAGGAATTCTGGGAGTTGAAATCCACAAGTTGTAAAAGGGCCACATTTGCCCAGCCCTGGTATCTCTTAACAGAGGCTTCAACTTGCCTGAAATTAGATCAAGCCAGTGACTGGGTGGGCGCTGGTCATGTGATATATGTGTATAGGGACTACTCAGAGGGCTGAAAAAAGTCATTTCTGACAGGTCCTCACACTTCTGACTTGTCCTCACACTTATGACCATCCTCACATTTATGCCCGTGCAGCATTCTTAAAACCCTGTCACTCATTTCACAACTGCTTCTCTTCACCATGGTGACAAGATAGGGCAAAAATGTAAAATGTGAGGATAGTCGTAAGTTCGAGGACTGGTCACAAGTGCGAGGACCAGTCAAAAATTACTTTTTCAGCCCTCTGAGTAGTCCATATGCACAAAAGGACTACCCATAGGGCTGAAAAAAGTGATTTCTGACAGGTCCTCGCACTTTTGACCAGTCTTTTTTTATTTTGAAATTTACCAGTAGCCGCTGCATTTCCCACCCCCCGGCTTATACTCGAGTCAATGAGTTTTCCCAGTTTTGGGGGGTAAAATTGGGGGGAGGTCAGCTTATATTCGGGTCGGCTTATACTCGAGTATATACGGTACATTAATAATTTAGTTTTTTCAGCATGAAATGGAGCATAGTAATGTAGCATGACTGTTTATTCTGCAACATTGGGACTGTCATTGAGTCAACAGGTCAGAGGAGGAGCAGAGATGACAGCTGCTTTTTAAAAATTATGTTTTAAATCGAGTTGATTTAAATCAAGTCTTTTTACTAGTGATTTAAATGATTTAAATCGTGATTTAAATCGACTTCATTTAAATCAAATCCACCCTGTTTTAATCCAAAACTTTTGCATTAGACTCCATATTGCAAAATGCTCAAGATGTAAGATTGCCCATTTGAACCCACGAAATTACACCAGAAGACCCTTCTAGAAAATCTAATTCGTCAGAATTTCTGATTGAACTGGCAGCCAAATTCAACATCAATTCCTCATTCTAGAAAGAGACTTCTATCTTTACAAAAGACCAAGCACACAAACACATTTTTGCTTCAGCTTACCTTTCTTCTCAGATCCATATGACCAGTCATTATCATTTATGTCATCATTGTCCTCTTGATCACTCTCAGATTTATTCATGTTATTACTACTTGCTATCCTGCATCAGGGAGAACAAGAAAAAGAGTTCTTTTCTTTTTCTTTCAGGATGAAAGATTGCTATTAGAACTGCCACTTTCTGTTCCAAGCTATTAACTCATGCAAAGGGTGATTGTCAGGAAATGTAGCACTGCTCCATGGCACTGCCAGACAGTAAGGAAGCCCAAAGAAGATTGGCAAGTGTGTGGGTATAAATCCTAGGAAAAGGATGAGCAGAGTTCAGGTTTCCAAGATTGATGTTTGTGTCTTTTTTAAACTTAGAAACTCAGACCTGCCAACACAATATTCTCAACTGAGAAATTGGTCCTGAGTAATACCACTGAACGGAGCTTGCCATGCTTCCATACAACAATTCCAAATTACCCATTAATTGCAGTAGTATAATAGGGAGTAGGTAGAAAGTTAGAAACTCTGTTAGCATTAAATGAATTAAAGGACAAAGTCCAGCACAAAATGAGCAAGTGTCTTAATTACCAACTATCATTATATTTCTTAGCATGTATAGCAGACTTCCTCAGCCTGGGTGCTACCTATGTATGGATTCCAACTTCCAGAATTCAGCAGCCACTATGATACCAATATTAGGAAAAGCTGGTTTACAGACTGGATAGCATTTCTATATAGATAGCAGGGCAATATTGACTCAAACTGCAGTGGAAATAAGAAGCTAAGAAAGCTAAATTGTTTTTTGTTCCTGGAATTGGCAGTTTGATGCAAAGGTAAACTTGTACCAGGTGCTTTCTGATTTGCAGCACAATTCCTTAAGTGGAATACCACAGGAAATCAACTCTTACATGGTGCTGAGTGCATTCTTCCACTGTAATATATGAGCAAAGAATTTGCTTTAGGGGCCAACATTTTGCAATTACAGTCCATCCCTTGGCATATTTTAGCAGCTGTGGAAGCAGAGGCACCATATAGAAAATAGGGAATTGATTGCCTATTTTGTGGTTTAGTTGCTAAGTCATGTCCAATTCTTTGTGACCATAGCAAACCAGGCTTCCCTATCTTCCACTATCTCCTGTATTCATGTTCATTGCATTGATGACACTATCTAACTATCTCATCTTCGGTCATCTCTTTCTCCTTTTGCCTTCAATCTTTCCCAACATCAGAGTCTCTTTCAATTAGTTCTTTCTTCTCATTTGCTGGCCAAAACATTTGAGATTCATTATCTATCCTTCCAAAGACAGTGAGGGTGATTTCTTTTAGGATTGACTGGTCTGATCTCCTTGCAGTCAAAGGGACTCTCAAGAATCTTCTCTGAAACCGTAATTCAAAGGCATCAATTCTTTGGTGCTCAGCCTTCCTTATGGTCCAAATTTCACAGCCATACATTATTATTGGGAAAACCATAGTTTTGACTATACAAACTTTTGTCAGCAAAATGATGTCTCTGCTTTTCATTATGCTATCTAGGTTTGCCATAGCTTTCCTCCCAAAAAGCAAAATGTTTTAATTTCATGGCTGCAGTCACTATCTGCAGTGATCTGAACCTCAAGAAAACAAAATCTGTCACTGCTTCCATTTCTTCTTCTTCTATTTGCCAGGAAGTGATGATCTTAGGTTTTTTAATGTTAATTTTCAAACCAATTTTTGCATTTTCCTCATTCACCCATATCAAGAGGCTTTTTAGTTCCTCTTTACTTTCTGCTATTAGAGTGGTATCATCTACATATCTGAGATTGTTGATATTTCTCCCGACAAACTTAATTCCAGCTTGTGATTAATTGAGCTTGGCATTTTGCATGATGTATTCTGCATGTAAGTTAAAGAAGGAAGGTGACAATATACAACCTTGTTTTACTCCTTTCTCTGTTCTGAGCCAATCAGTTGTTCCATGTCTGATTCTAATTGTTACTTCTTGATAGATTTTTTAGGAGACAGGTAAGGTGATCTGGTTCTCCTCTCTTTTTAAGAACTTTCCAGAGTTTGTTGTGATCCACACAATTAAAGGTTTTAGCACAATCAACAGAAATAGATGTTTTTCTATAACTCCCCTGCTTTCTCCATAATCCTTTGAATGATTGTCTCTACTGCAGATGTCGGCAACCCGCAATTCTGGAGCCACATGCGATTCTTTGGGCCCTCTGCTGCTGCTCCCTGTCCCATCACTGGCTGGCTCCGCTCTTCGTTCTCCCCTCCCAGTCACTCCTCACCTGACCTGAGAAGGTAAGGGCAATGGCGGGGGGTTGAGAAGCAGCCGGGGCTGATTCTCCGGCGGCTCACTCTTGCTGGAGCTTCTTCTGGTCCTTGTTGGTGCTGGGTGTGCCTCGGTCACTTGGGGAGATGTGGAACCTGTTCTCCGTCCTGAGACACTGGCCTGACCCACCTGCAACTGATGCCGGCCTCGCTAACACGTGGGTTAGTGGGTTGGGAATGGGATCTGGGAGGGGGGGACAATGGAAAGGGGAACAGGCCCGCAGCACTCAGCTTTAAGACACTTAGAGCAGTGGGAAAAGGGAGCTGGCCCCGCTGAACCTTGTAAACCCATCTCAAGGGTCAGGAAAGCTGAGGCTGGGCCAAGCTGGCAAGCTCCCCTTGGGGCTCTTCGCTATTCCTTTTTGGAAATCCAGGCTGGCTGAGGAATGAGCGCAAAGCAGAACAGAGGCTTCCCTTCAGATGACCTTCCTTCTCTTCTCACGACCCCCTGGCCAGCTGTGGGAGGGCCGGGAGTGTGCGAATGAGCAGGGAGACCCTCCTCAAGCAAGTGACTGCCTGCCCCGCCAGCACCTTTGTTGTGCTTTGGCCGAGCCCGTCGGCTCGCTTGAGGGGAGCCTCACTGCTCGTGCACACACTCCTGGCCCCACCATAGCCGGCGAGAGAGATATAGAGAGGGGGGGGAGAGAGAGAGAGAGAGAAACATAGAGATACAGAAAGAGAGAGGAAGATACAGAGAGAGAGAGATAAAGAGAGAGGGAGGATAGGGAGAGAGGGAGAGAGAGGAAGAGACAGACATAGAGAGATACAGAAAGAGTGGGAGAGGGGAAGATACAGAGAGAGAGATATAGAGAGGGGAAGATGGAGATGGAGAGGGGGAGAGAGATATAGAGATACAGAGAGAGGGGGGAGAGAGGAGGAGGGGGAGAGACAGAGAGATACAGAGGGAGAGAGAGAGGAGAAGAGAGGGAGAGATACAGATGGGGGAGGGGGGGAGATAGAGAGAGGGAGAGACAGATACAGAGAGAAGGGGAGAGAAGGAGAAAAGGGTTTTGTGGTTCCTGGTTCTCTGCCCTAATGACCGGCTGGGTAGGCGTGGCTGGGGGGGTACCATGTGACTGTGAATGAGTGACTTAGAGTTGGCCATGCCCACCCAGGTTTTGTGGCTCCCAATGGCTTTTTTTCTGTGCGAAACGGGTCCAAATGGCTCTTTGAGTGTTTAAGGTTGCAGAGCCCTGCTCTACTGCCTTTCATATCTCCACATTCTTTGCCATGGCAAACAAATGTAAAATAATGATGAAAAAATGCATCAGTTCAACTTTTTCAGTGGTGCATAATTTAGGCTAGCATGACAATGAATAATGCATTACCTTAAGCATAGAATAAACATAAAGCAATACAATCATTGGAATCCCAAAATTGGATTTTCTTTTCTTCTTCTGATACTTCTGATTTTCAAACCTATCATTCTTGGTCTCAGCTCTTTTCCTACTAGGAAAAGCCTATAATGTTCAGAGGCTTCTCATGTCCTCACCTTCTATTGGCAATGCGGCTGCTGTTCCGACCCATACCAAGGCACTTTTCCAAGTGTGGGGCGAAGCGGGAAGCAGCAATGCTTCGGCTACAGTTTGGGCACACACATTCCTTAGTCTTCCACTGGTTATATACCTGGCCAAAAATATCAAGCCCTGGTTGATCCACAATTTCTGTAACCAAAAGAGAAAGAAGGATGTCTCTCAGTTGAACATATAGCCAGGAAAAGAGCTACATACATACGCATCTCAAGAACTTCACCAAAGAATAGCAGCTTAGATGGACGGACATTTTATTTATTTATTTTATTAGTTCGATTTATATATGTCGCCCTTCTCCAGAGACTCAGGGCAGCTTACAATGCATTAAGCAATAGCCTTCATACTTTTGTATATACCTGCTTAGTAGGGCTTTTTGCCCACCCCCCCTAAGCGGTGTTCTATTTTATGCAAAGTCAGCTTATTGCCCCCACAAACCAGGTCCTCATTTTACCTACCTCAAAAGGATGGAAGGCTGAGTCAACCTTGAGCCTGCTGAGAATTGAACTCGCAATAATTGCAGGCAGCTGGCAGCTAAGTACTATTTTAACAGCAATAGTTTAGTCCACTGCGCCACCCAGGCTCTTTTCAGACAGTTTAAAACGGTCCAGTTTGTCCTTCTTTTAAGATAAGCATTACAAGAAGAATAGTGGCCTACAATGTAGTTATCACTGTTGCTACCAGAACAATTCTCAGTTACAGAGAGGGAAACAAGAACCTCCAGACACAAAAATGGCTCTGACCAGCAGACACATATGAAACACTCTTTCAACTCTCACAAAGCTCCTTGGATAATCGTAGATCTCTCTCTCTCTCTCTCTCTCTCTCTCTCTCACACACACACATACACACACACACACACACACACACACTTCCCTGCCTAGCTTATCATTATTGAGCAACAAAAGTTAAGATCATCTTCCATTAGAGTACAAATCAGGCATGATTCTGTTTAGCTTCTGAGCCAAAAAATGGTCAGTCAGGTGCTGTCATCAGCTCAGCTACAGCAAAGAGACAGAGCATAACACTATGTGCACATGAGCCAGGTTAAGTGGCAGCAAGCACATCTGATTTTAAACAAAAAAATAGCAGCCCGACTGGCAGCTGTGTATGCTTAGTTGAGGACCCTTAGCTGGGTCTGCACAAATGTATACTAGACATATGTCAAGATATAACAAAACAAATACGTTTTGTAGCTGTTTAATGTCTTGTATGAATCCAATGTATTTATAATCCTGAAATAATATGTCCTATTATACTATGTAACAAGGTTTTACACCTAAGCAAGATACCTAGTAAGCAAATATAAGAAGGGCACTGGCTAAAGTACACACTTACCAAAGTCCTTCATACTATCAGGATCTGTATCATCCAGAAAGAAATATCCACATTTGACAGCACGGTGTACCTCAAAGCACAAGCCCAGGCAAGCATCCTCAATCAAGTCAGTATAAATATCATGAGCCAAAGCCTGCAAGACAACAAGACCAAAAATGTCTTAACTGCAAGAACAAGAGACATCGGGAGACCTGTATGTTATTATATATTATATTTCCCATTATAAAGAGAATGTATTCACTTTCAGGAAATGCTGACATTTTTTAAAATCTCCTTAATATTTATATACAAATGTCAAAGATAGATGACTCATAGCACATATATCTAACTTAAGCTCTGACTACAGTGGGCTCTTCACTCTGTCCAAAAGAACTGCAAGATTTTTTTCTATTAATCTATTCATTTCACCATAATCTTTTTGGCTCTGCTCTATCAAAAGCTTACCTCTAACTTGCTGTTATCCAGGCCCGACAAAGTCATTTCCTCCATTTTCATTTGCAACAGCTATCAGAAAAGATGCTGAAAATGCAACATAGTAGAGGCGAGACTGAAATGAAAAGTGGTGCCCCTAAATGTAGACAGCCAAAAAGATTCAATTATCATTTCAAGAAAATCTTACTTTCATAATGGAAAACAAAACAATGAGTAAGAAGTTATCCAGAACAGAAATATATTAATAATAGTTTTAATTGATAATGCATATAAATTATCAATAATTTTGAAAAGTGCAATGGGGGGGGGGGGGAAATTGGGAGGCAATTTTGAAAAATCATTCTTGAAAGAAGTAAAGTTTAAAAAACCTATTTTATAAATAGCCTTACCTCCAGCAGTTTTTGTAGTATTTCTCAATTTTTAATATGGGTTCTACTACTTTATTTGATGGAAACCATATTCATCTGCCTCCCCAGCTGACAGAAGTATTGCTATGGTGTGGTAATGAATTAGTGAGAAGGAATTATGGCCTGTACAGGACTCAACCTCTTGAGTTCATGTAACCCACCAAAGTATTGTAAATGGTAACTTAACAAGTTCCATGTTGCTGAGTACATGCTGAGGGCATCCTGACCATGACCTCTGACTACCTGACAGATTCCTGGGAAATTAATCAAACTGCCAGATGGCCATCCTCTCTCACATTGACAGCAGTGCAATATAGATATTCACTTCTTGCTCTGGCATTGCTTTGTATAGAAAGATGAGCTATGACAGTGGTGAAATTCAAATTTTTTTACTACCGGTTCTGTGGGCGTGACTTGGTGGGCATAGTGTGGCTTGGTGGGTATGGCAGGGGAAGGATACTGCAAAATCTCCATTCCTACCCCACTCCAGGGGAAGGATACTACAAAATCCCCATTCCCTCCCCACTCCTGGGGGAAGGATATTGCAAAATCTCCATTCCCATCTCACTCTGGGGCCAGCCAGAGGTGGTATTTGCTGGTTCTCAGAACTACTCAAATTTCTGCTACTGGTTCTCTGAACTGCTCAAAATTTCCACTACAGGTTCTCTAGAACCTGTCAGAACCTGCTGGATTTCACCCCTGGGCTATGAATCTTATTAGAGATTTATAATATAAATATTCTTTTTCTCCTCCACTTTGTAAAATTTCATGGCATTTTCTGGAAATCGACTGACATACCAACCTATGGCCTTAAATTCTTTTATCCAGTGGTATATTCCAACTACTAGCTTGGCTTTTGAGAGATACAAAGTATTAGAAGTATCACGTCCATATTCCACTATTCAATCTTCAGTCAAAACACAATGCAGGACTTAACTTGTCATTAGCTTGGATGAAATACATGCTCCTCTCTTTCTTAGCAATGAGTTATATTAACTATATTCTGCCCACCCATCCACATAATACATCTAATTTTTATGGCTTTGATACTTTAACCTTCTCAGTAAGACCTCAATTTAGTGTTAAATATTTAAAGTTGTATGCATATACTATCTTGTTACATTCTTCCAGATTTTCTATAACTACAACTATCAGTTGGCTGGGAATTATGGGAATTGCAGTCCAGCATATCTGGAAGGCATGAGATTAGGGAATGTTGTTCTACATTTTAGATAGGGAAGGATAGCCAGGACTTAGGATATAAATGGTTTCCAATATGACACCAAAGCAAGGAATTATTTATATGTAGATCATTCTGAACCACTACATATATAGCTTTCACTACCCAAGTGCCATTTTTCAGTTCTCCACATCCATTATGAATCTAATAAAGTTGGTGTTCCATTCCATTCTTTGCCAGTGTAGGAAGTTAGCACCCACCCCTTTCCTGGAAGAATGAAATATTTTAGGAAATATTAAAAAGCAGAATATTATGTTTGCCTGTATGAGAAATGAAGAAGCATGTTTTAAAGACAAAGCAGCTCCCACCTTCCTGCCCCCACCCTTTTGTTAATGGGCCAGAGGCAGAAACTCAATCTTTGTCAATGGATGATCATCTGCAACACAATGGGACCCATTTAGCAACAAGAAACTCACCACATGGCACCTGGGAAGATTACATCAGCCAGCAAGGCTAGCTAAGACCCCCATCCCCTGGGAATCTGACAACCAATCAGGATACTCTTTTGGGGTCCCAGGAAGTTAAAAGCCAGAGAGAGCATAAAATCCGGGGACTCGCTGTATCTGGCCCTTTTCTGTTCAGGAACTCAAGCCATGTGATCCTGTCCACCATTAAACCATCTTTCCAAGCAGTCTCCATGTCTCCAGTGTTTTTTTCCCCACTTGGAGCTGAACCCAGAAGGATATTTCTTCCTACATCAGAATACACTGATTAGTCTTCTAGAATTGACAGACACCTAGAAATTTTCCCAGGATCCTACCATAGTTTCAAATCTTTTGCTAGAGAAACCTCTAAAGATAGCAAAAAACTCCAAAACCCCATATATGTTCAAATGCTGAGAATGCAAACACCCAAACTAATCAATATTTTTAAATGACTGGAACTGGATAAGGATAGAGGTATATAAATATTCATGATTCTTAAGCAAGAGAAAGGGAGAATGGAGAATAAATTTTAGAGGCCAAAGAGTCTCAGTTTTATTTTTTGAAAAAATCAACGTAGACACATTTCACAAGTGTTATGCCTACTGAAAACTCAGACACCAAAAAAATTTATGAGTGATATTCAGTGTTTCAGATAGGATTTCAGGATCTATAACAAGCAAAACCAGAATAAAATATACAAATATCAAGAAGAAATGCTAAGAATACGATGCACACATATAACTAAATCCAATTTTCTTGGAAGCAGAATCTATTTTAAGGAGAGTACTTTTATAGCACTGGTTAATGAAAACACTGCTACCTTAATCTGGGTGATCTGCATACCAGCTCATTACAATTTAATCTATTATGTACTGGTCAAATATGGGGCAGGGGGTAATAGGTTGACCTATTCCTTTGTGCAAAAATAGTTGGCCTAAATGAGAACAAAGCAGACCATCCAGTTAGAATGGATAATTTCCATAAGTCCAATGTTCCATCTCCAGCTTCAACAATTGCTATCTTCATATTGGAAAGAATGGGGAACCAAAAAAAATGCCAAAAGGATAACAAATATCTGCAACACCTCAAAAAGGAGAGGGCACAAAGTAAACTAACAAAACAAACCGATCCCATACAAAGATACACCTCATATCTAGAAACATTAAAATTGCATTCACTGATGGTATGGAAAGATTGCACAGGTATAAGATATATATTCCATAGCCTCAAGAGGTAACTGTCAGATTGAGGTGAGGCCACTTGTCAAATGCAGGGAACATCAAGGAAGAAAAAGCAAAAATCTGAAAATAATCTGTTTAAGGGCTTTTCCAAATCAACACCTTCATCCACCATCTTCTGTCTTATTCCTCTCCCCAGCACACTTCCACAGAAATCAAGGCCCACCAACAGCTTTCTCTCTCTCTTTTTTCTTTTTAAAGATACCAGATTAGATAAAATTAGATTGTAACCTGACTATTTCCAGGATTCAGAAGTTTCTGCTGGCTTCACCTCTCCCCCCCACCCTGAGGCAATCTACATTTCAATGGTTTTGAAAGGGAGGGATGAGGAGAGGCAGAAGCCTCTGTATTAATCAGCTCTTATCTACTTTTGAAAAGAGAGAATGACCATGAAAAAAACTAGGTTGAGATTGTAGATCAACAATGGATGTGGAGCCCACAAATCAGCTATGCATTTAAAAAAATTGGGGCAGATGTGGTGTGTGTGTTTATGTATATGCATATATGTGAGATAAATGGATTTTAAAAAATCTAACATTAACATACCTGAATGACAGAACCATGGCATCACTGGGTATAGATCAGTGCTACTCAAAACCTCTTTTCTTCTAAGAACTACACGATCCAAAAATACATCTTTAAAAAAAATCTGTATTCATATTTTCAGGCAGAGGTTTTACATATTATAACTCATGGCTTTTTAAACATTGCAATGCCCTTAAATTTTATAGGACATTTAAAATGTGATGCCAACTAATAATGTAGTATATGTTTTACTACATCATTGCAAGGTTGGAACTTTTTAAAAAGGGGTGTTGGTATTTAAAAATCCCCCATTGGGGGAGTAGGTTGGCATTGAGAAATGAGAAAAATAATCCATATACTGGTACATATGAAAACTTCATACAATCTAGATGGGGATGCAAAAATTGTCTTTTATTTAATATAAGGGAATTGTCATCTGCAGTTGATAAGACTAAAAGATGCAAATAAACCGGGTCTCTGTCACTCGCTAACACACACCCTGTATTATGTATTGTGATGGATTTGCTCAAGAGAAATCTTAATCTTTAATAGAGCTATCTCATAAAGAATGGGTGGGCTTGCAAAGCTTGGTAATAATTTCAAGTTCTCTTTGGCATCCTATTGTTGGGGAAAGTATTCTTTTAACACCAGATGCAGCCTTCATTAGCTTAACAAAGGCAAAACAAAAACTGGACATTATAGGATACCCCAGATCTAATGCTTCCCTGCAGCCAGCCATCTGGAATCACCCTCCGTTCATCCTGGACACTGTATCCATGCCTAAACTCAGCTGCCAAATAGGAAATTGTCAGTCTGGAACACTAGAAGACTACTTCTCATCACCAAGACTACACAATGGTGGCCAGTTTTACCATCTATTTGGGCCACTTGTAAAACTTGAAAATAGGAAAGAATTAACCAAGTTATTATTTAAATTGGCTATTTATTGTACAGCATCTCTCAAAGCCTAGCTTTCACTTCCAACTGCCCCCTATCCAGGACTGTGGTATATCACTTTTTAATCTCTCTTCTCTGATTCACAGCTCTTCCTCAAAATATGCTTTATCACCATCAACTCTTTCCTTGGTTCCTATGCCACGAAATCTTGCAATAGTTAAACTATCCCCTTTAAATTTTGCATATGTTTTAAAAAAACCTTTAAAAACCTATTGATTTCATTTTTTTTCAAGCCACAGAATCAATTTAGGTCAACGGAAGCTGACATGTCCACCAGGTACTTAAATACCATGTAGGATTAATTTGGTGTCCCATTCTCCTGCACAGATTTAACTCTTCTTCAGTGCAGAAACTGAATTGATGCTCAAATGTACATTTGCCTTTATACTGGTTACACAGGATGCTTCACAAGCATCCTGCCTAGAACAAAACTGAGCCTCCCCAGATGGCTTTATTCTCAATCCAAGGTGGGATATAAGCCAGGGTTACTCATCAGAGGAAAATGCATTCCTGTTCTACTCTGAGGAAATTTTATCTTTTCAACTATTACACCCCACATTCTAGAAAGAAATAACACTGGAAATAAGTGTTGGAGCCAAGTCCTACTTTGAAAGATAAAGAGAACGGACAAAGATGAAGTAACTATAGGAGGAACATTTTCAGTGCTCTGGTAGAAGTCTAAAAACAAAACCAGATAGTAATGCTGAATAATGCAGAAGAGAAACTCAATAAAAGGAACTGATGATCTTAAATTTTCTGGACTGTAATTCCTTGACTATATTGGCTGCTAACAACAACAAAAATTGGCTGCTGGAATCAAGTTGGGAAACAATTCATTCACAGCTATTATGTGCCTTCCATGCCTTGTCTGAGCTCCAAGCAACTCCTCCCTGAATCCAATTCAGCCATCCTCCATTATATCCATCAATTTCCAGACCTTTCTGAACATCTACTGTCAGTTCTTCCTAATTTTATTAACTCATCATCTTCAGCTGAATCTTCTACATTCTACTATTTTTTGCCTTTAATTAAGCAAAAAAGAGGAGATAAGAAAGAATACATACACATGAATTTGAGAGTCCCTGTAAGATAAATTAAAGTACTGAATTTGAAATGAAGGAGATTCCAGGTCCTAGTTCCTTCCTTGGGCATGGAAAACAGCTGGGTAATTTGAACTAGTCACTTTCAGCTGCAATTTAGCAAGTATAAAAAATCTTATTCCTTTTTTTCCCCTTGACAATGACTTTCACAAAACAATCAAAAACATCTGCTTATTTTGACTATCTTATACTTTTCTTCACCAAATGGGTTAGGGTTATTAATTGAGATCTCTGTGAATTTAGATATCTTCACTATAATCACAACAATGATATTGTACCAATTACATCCACAGTGAGTAAAAAAATATTGAAGATGATATTTTAATTTTGTTGGGGAGCAAAAAGGGAACAATCTACTTAGGGCTGGGATTTCATATTTGTAAATAACATTTTTACATGTTTCAAAAAAGGATAACCATATTTGATTATGGTTGTCTGTATGAGGTCCATGATTATAAGCGAATCATAAATTAACATATTTTCCACCCAATTACTCAAACTAATGCAGCTAAAGGACAACTGTAGTGTATCTAGAGAATACTACTTTGAGAAAGGTGTTTTTCATCTTTGCTCTTATCATGCTCGTTTTTTTTATTCCCACTAATCATGCCTTCGCACACATCCTTCGGGAAATATTTCACTTGGTAAAAGGAATTGCCAGTCACATTCTGCCTTCATCCAGACCTAGTTGGTTACTCTTCTTCACGAGTTTAGCAACTGCATTATCAGACGATTGAAGGATTGCTCAAATTAGCATCTGGTGTACCCCAACAGTTGAGCATTTGCTTTGGAAACTTTCAGCTGTATATTCCCAACATTCCACAGTCTGAGATAAGCAGTCTAATAAATTAAGTAAAGATTGGTATGTTTGCTACATTTATGTCCTATTGCTCTTTCAGGAAAACCAGGGCAGGACACATGTTCTTTCTTCTCTCATTTTATTTTGACCACATCCTAGAGATGTAGACTAAACTATGTGTGTGAGCCAGGCCCAAGGTTATTTATGAAGCTTTGTAAGTAGAGATTTCTCTCCTACACTGGCATCTAATTGGTACCTGTGCTAATTCTTGTTAAGCCTATCTGCCAATAATTTACTCAATCCTATACAAAAAAGAAAGTTGCTCTATTATATCAGGTCAAAGGTCCCTTTAGCCCAGCTTTTATTGTCCAGAAGTGAATAGTCCAGTGTCCCTGAAACATTGCAAGCAAGGATAAATTCAATAGCTCTCACTATTTTTTTCCTGTATTCAGAAATGCAGTGCTCCTGATCAGAGGCTTTATTGAACAATGTTGCTTAGTAGCTGCTCCTCCAAAAATGTAATTATCTTTTAATCAAGTCTCTGAGAAAACAATTATTTTCCTCCCCAATACCCTCGCTTCTTTAATCCTCAGCCGTGATTCTTATTTGCATCCCACATCGGCTTATCCACCCCATTTCTTATTTCATCCCACCCCTGCCTATTTGCATGCCCCTCATCGCTCCCATAGCAGCCTCTGCCCCTATTTTACTTTCCCCAAATTATTGTCCTCCCCCATCTCACTTACTTACCTCCACTCACGGGGCAGGAAAAGGAAGAGAAGTCTCACAACCGACCACCTTCCACTTGATGGCCCGTGGCTGCTCCCCAGGAGGCCTGCCGAGCCCCAGGCGAAGCAGCCATGCCCCCTCCTCACCGGGCCCCAGCTCAGTGCAAGGCCCCTGGCAGGAAGAAGAAAAGACGGACGGATTGATAGGTCAGTCCGGCCTAGCGCATCCACCTCCTTTTCTTTTACAGCGGTTCCAACACCGGCGGTAGCAATAGGAAGGGAAAGGGAGGGGGGGGAACACCTTTTGCAATAGACGCTCAACCGAACTTGCTGGTAACGGGGCGGGCACTGGAGGAGGGCACAAAAAAAGAAGTGGGTAGAAGGGCACCCAATAGAGTAGCTCTTAGGGGGTGGGGAAGGAAGCGACCAATCGACACGGTTTCTGTCTCTTCTTCTACTAGTCTCGCTGTCATTCAAGGTTGTTCGCGAGGAGTCGCTGTTTGCTGGTACATTGTTACATTTAATGTAGAATGTCAGGATTTTCCGGGGCTGAGGAGAAGGGAAGGCTGGAGTTGGGAAAAGGGACAATTCCCCCACCCCCGCGCGCATACACTTAAAACTCAAAAGTGGCCGGATATACCTAGTCGCACTCGCGTCCTTGTGCTGATGAGCTCGCTCCTAGCCCTTGCTCCTGAGTCCTAGACCCTAATTTTGAAAAACAAAATGCAAAACATGCCACTGAGCCAGGGCGAAGGAGTTGCCTACAGTCCACCAGTCCGGCCAGTTCTTTCCCAGGTGTTCAGGTCTGGAATCCATGTAGTTAAAACAGGTGGAAAATAATGTCCCCTGAATAATTCCAGCAGCCTCTTTCTGATCTGATGCTACCCAGAATTCTCAGACTTGTAGAATTTTTCCACACTTCTGGAAAGGACCGGGAAGAAAACACACAAAAATAGAATTTCCAGATTTGAACTCTCACTTCTTTTCCCACCACGAAAATTAAGCACTGTTTGTCCTCTCAAAATCTGCTTGCAGAGCTCAGCCTGCACCCCAACATCCAGTGATTCAATTATAGTACAAATTCAGATTTGAAAAATGCAGATCCTGAGTTAAACTTGGGGGAGTGGGGATACACATGTTATATGTGATTTCAATAGATCTGATTTCAGGCAACTGATCTCTTCTTGAAGAATTTTCAGTTAAAAGGAAAAAAGCTCGAGAGACTAGCTTTTAATGTATGCTAAAATAGTTTAGTATATCAAACAATGTACATATATGTGATGCCAATATGTAATGTACTTGTATCATTTCATAGAGCATGCACATAAGTAATCTTTAGTTATGAGCTGATGTTTTATTTTCCTCCCTCTATTTATTTAAGCCAACTGACATAGAGTTGAAGAATTCTGAAATACTTGTCCCTTTCAAATTAGTTCTATTTCTACATCTTTCATGTTTAAAAATGTCTTCCTGTTCCTGTATAGAGATTAAAGGTTTATCTTAAATGAATATTATATTTACTGTATTTATTCCTTTCTGTCAATTTGTCATCTCTATCATGTGGAAAAGGGAATCTCTAGCTTTCTAGTAGGTAATCTTAAAAACTGCTTACAAATAATTTGTTTAAGCATTAATCTGCCCTAGCAACATCATAAATCCCAATATTAAAGATTTAGTTGCAAGTAACAGTGCTGAATGTTATGAAACACAAAAATAAAGGATAAAGGATAAATAAAGAATACTATGACATTAGTACTATGGAATCTATGGCATTCCAAAACTCTAGTCTACATTCACATGAATATGTGCAACACATGTGTTTATTCACATACATACATATTTAAACAAAATATGTATGTATATCTGCCAAATTTTTTTGTGCTTGCTCGCTAACAAGCAATCAGGAAGAGTACAGAAAGAAAGGAGTCTGAAATGAGTGGGAGCAAGTACTATATGAAGAATTCTACTTCAATCCTCGTAATCTGCCTTAATGATTAGATGGTTTATAGGCTTTCTTTGCAATAAAATATTTACTTGAGTTTATGTTATATTTCATGAAGTTATAAATGGAAAATCAGTGCATAATGTGAAATGATTATTAACTTGGTGCAGTTAACTTACTGCCAGTTTTGCCAATTTATCTAATGATATTTGCAGAAGATAATAAAGGATTGGTCCAGATGTATTGGAAGGACACTTAATTTAAGGATTTAGAGTTGTTAAACCATCCAAAATCACAATCTGTATCCTCAAAACAAACTTACCTCTTCATTAATAATAGAACCTAAGATCTGACCCTATAAAACCATTTCCCAACCTGGGTACCCTTCAGATTTTTTCTTCTGTTCAATTGTGTCTTATTCTTGGAGACTGTATGGACAAGTCCCTGCAGTTTTCTTGGCAAGGTTTTTCAGTATTGATTTGCTATTGCTTCCCTCCCAGGTTTATAGAAAGTGATTGGGCCAGGGCAACTCAGCTGGATATGCAAATGCTGTTTCTTAGCGTTTTCAAGGTAGCTATCCTAAAGGGGGAATTTTGAGTTGAAATCAATTCATCTGATGGACTCCCAGGTTGAAAGATTAGGAAAAAGCATCAGAAACTCCTATTAGATTTCCTAATGAAATGTAATGTGTAATGTAAACTGTGTAATACAATAAAGGCATTTGTCTTTTGTTGTTGTTAGTTGCGAAGTCGTGTCCAACCCATCGCGACTCCATGGACAATGTTACTCCAGGCCTTCCTGTCCTCTACCATCCTCTGGAGTTTATTTAAGCTCACGCCTACTGCTTCAGTGACTCCATCCAGCCACCTCATTCTCTGTCGTCCCGTTCTTCTTTTGTCTTTGTCTTTACTGAGCTATAAAACATTTTGTTTTTCTGCGGGATTAATGCATCTAGTACTTTTGAAGGGATAGTATCAAGGTGGAATTTGCAATCAAAGATTACACATTACACCCAGTTAAACTTTTATACATGTTGATATGGTATCTGATTTCAGTTTTACTCTTTAGGGCCTTCCTGCACTGCCAGTCTATACTGCAACCCATCTATACTGGGTTGGCAGAAAATTATGGCTACATAAATTGGGTCTCCCCACTGTTAATACATCTCTCCTGTGTCCTGTGTTTTAACTGGCCACTGAATACTGGTGTATTTACTTAAACATGCAAGGCATGTTTCACAAAATGATTGGTTAAACCTTCTGGCATTGCTCTCTTCTGCCTTTTGGAATGGCATTAGCCACCTGGAAACCAATGTATAATCAGGACAGTGATGGGGAGGTGGTGAGTTTTGAAAATGGCTCCACCTTTCTCTCCTTCTTTATGTATGTGACAAAGCAGGCCAATCAACTTGCCAAGTTCAAAACAGGATTGTGGAGGCTCCTGCTTTCAGGAAAATGAGCCTTTTTCAAAACCTGGCATCTTCAAAACCCTGCATTCTCCTGCTTTACTACACAATCTTAGGTTTCAAAACACTTCTCCAGCTTTGTTTGTGGGTAACAGAATAATGACATTAATAATAATAATAATGATCACAGGTTTGATACATCTTCAAACTGCTACTGGTTGTTGTTGGCTTAAGAGCAAAACATGAAGATTGATTTGAGGTTATTTTATACATAGAATGAGGAAGATGAACATGCAAAGTAAAGTTGTTGCCAGGGATTATTTATACAGTGGTTAGAACTGAGTGGGGAAAGGTCCTTCATGTTTAAATAACTTGTTAATATGTGAAAATATAATAAATATGTACATTAATATTTTATGTTTAAATTGGATTTCCAGTTGACATCACAGCACTATCGGACACGAGCGGGGCTCTACGAACCTGTACCAAATCCCTTCATTGGAGGGCCACATAAGAAGTTAAAATCACCCTGTAGGGGCAACAAAAAGAAGAGAGGTGCCCTGCAGGTCGTGGAGAGTGGTGGGTCTCCTGCTTGACCTAGGGCTAATTCCCTCTCATCTGACGATGAAGAGGAGAGACAGCCATAATGGCTGCCGTGAAGCTGGGGCAGCTGAAGAAACAAAGAATGTGCTGGAGTGGTGTAGATGAGCAGTGACTGGAACTGGGTGGGTAATTCATTTTTTACCTAAAACCTACCCTAAAGAAAATAAATTCTGGAAATGAGACTCTGAAAAGTTTGTTTAAGCGGCAAACAATTACAGAGAGAAAAATCATAGACCCAAAAGAAAAGATTCTAAGAGGAGAGTGTAAAATCTTTAAAACCATAGAAAAATTGGATTTTTAATTTTTATTGGCAATAAGGCATTTTAAAATGCTGGAATTACTTGTGAATTTTGATTATTTGTTTGAATAAATCCAATGGAATCTGTGAGATTTTGTGCAACATTGAAAGTTAAGCTGAATATGCCACCTACTGGTGAATGGAATAGACTTTATACTCCTATAATCCTGGGAAAAATACTGATAAAACAGGGGAGAAAGTAGAAATAAATAACACCTCGAGGACTGCTGTGCTATCTACTGCTCTATACTTATCTGTTTTATGATTACTGGAGCTCTAATGGCAAGAACACAGGACATCTAAATGTTTCAAATACCAGGAGTTATGATTTAATTTATAGAGTGGACTTAAGGAGGTATTTGGAAATTTTCCTGGATTACTTAAAAAGAACTAATTGAGTAACTGTGGGACATAAAGAATTATAATTACTGTATTTTCTGAGGAGCAACATCAGGATTGAGTAAATGGTTTGCAGATTGACTTTCTGAGGTCAAAGATAATTGAGACTCTAGGGAGTCTCAATTACAGACTGCGAAGCAATATTTGGACTTATCAAAAGAAGACAAGATGTTTCAGCAGGGGGAAATAAGTGGGTTGCCAAAAGAAATGGTGTCGATGTTTCAAAGCATTTATGATATTATTATGATAAGGAATCACAGGGAGATAAAAGATCTAATGAATAACATAGAAGGGAAGCTAGAAAGTGTTCAACAAGGGATAATGAACAATGATAAAAAAGTCCAGGAAATAGAGGAGATAATAGAAACACCAGGAGAAAAGGTAGAACAGACAAATCAAGAAATAAAACAAGAAGATAAGAAGGAGAAAGCAATAAAGACTTATGAAACAATTCAGGATAAATACATACTAAAAGATCAAAAAATGGTATTGGATAAACAGAAAGATGTTATTGAAAAGAAGATAGAGACTTGGGCAGACTATTTGGAGGCTTGGCAGCAAAAGATAGTAGAGATGGAAGAAATACTTAGGTTAAACAAGAAAGATGTAGATAGAATTTAGACCAGGGATCCTCAAACTTTTTAAACAGGACCAATTCACAGTCCCTCAAACTGTTGGGGGGCCGAATCAGCTGGGAGGATGTAGCTGAGTGGTCATATGACTAGGTGGGCGTGGCTAGGTCATGTGACTGGGTGGGCCAATTTAACAGTCCATTGAACAATGCACACAAATTAAACTTTAATTTGTTTTGCTCTGGGGGTGTTTTATTTGCTTTTGTTTGCATGTTACTCTTTTGGTTGCCTTTTCTTTTTACTAGATTGTTTTTTCAGTTGTTTAGGAGTCTAGTGGTCCACTTCAGGAAACTCAGTTTTGCTGCAATTCTTCTCAGTCCCAAGGAGCTTGAGAAATCTCTGTCTCTCTCTCTTTCCTTCTCTCTCTCTCTCTCTCTTTTCCTTTTTCTCTCTCTCTTTCTCTCTCTTCTTCTCTCTCCCTCTCTCTCTCTATTTCTCTCTGCCTGTCTCTCTCTTTCTTGTCTCTCTCCCTCTCTCTCTCTCTCTGTCTGTCTGTCTGTCTCCCCTCTTTCTCTCTGTTTCATTCTCTCTCTTTCTCCCTCTCTCTTTCTGTCTCTCTGTCTATCTCTTTCTTTGTCTCTCTCCCTCTCTCTTTCTCTCTCTCCTCTCCCTCTTTCTCTCTCTCTTCCCCCTCTCTTCATTCTCTCTCTCTGTGTCTTTGTCTTTGTCTCTCTCTCTCCCTTTCTCTCTCCCTCTCTTTCTTTGTCTCTCTCCCTCTCCTTCTCTCTCCCTCTCTCTTTCTGTCTCTCTGTCTCTTTTTCTTTCTCTCTCTCTTCTCTCTCCCTCTCTCCCTCCCTCTCTCTTTCCATATCTTTGTCTGTCTGTCTCTCTCGCCTCTTTCCCTCTCTCTTTCTCTCTCTCCCCTTCTCTTTCATTTTCTTTCCCTTTCTTTCTCTCTCTCTTTCTCTCTCCCTCTCTCTTTCCTTCTCTCCCTCCTTCCCTCCTTCTTTTTCTGTCTTTCTCTCCCTCTCTTTTCTCTCTCTCTCTCTGTCTCTCTGTCTCTGTCTCTCTCTCTCTCTATCTTGTGGAGGCAGTGAAGGTGAAAAATGGGCCATTTTTGCCTGTTTTTTGTCTTTTCACCCCCCCCCCACCAGCATTCTGCAGGCTAAAACCAGGCAAAAATGGCTCGTTTTTTGGGCAAAAAGGGCCATTTTTCCTGCTTTTTGCCTCTTCTAACTCCCCCCCCACCTCCACAAGCATTCTACAGGCTTGTGGAGGTGGGTTCCTATGACATATTTAACTTGATTAAATTAATCTATTTCTGGGTTTCCATTATATATTGAATCATAAGCTAACCATTTAGCTATATTTACACAATATGATGTGCTTGATTAGTTTTGTGGCCAAATTTTTAATTTATTTATTTATTTATTTATTTATTTATTTATTGGTTCGTTTTATATGCCGCCCTTCTCCAGAGACTCAGGGTGGCTTACAATGCGTTAAGCAATATTACGTGGGCAAGTATGTTATGTTGGAAGACACTTGATTGTTCCATATTTATATATAAATGTCAGTCACATTACAGGTAGTTCTCAATTTACAACAGCTCATTTAGTGACTATTAAAAGTTACAACGACACTGAAAAAAGTGACTTATGAACATTTTTCACACTTATGACCATTGCAGCATCCCCATGGTCACAAGCTCAAAATTCAGATTCTTGGCAACTGGTTCATATTTATGACAGTTGCAGTGTTCCAAGTCATGTGACCTCCTTTTGCGACCTGACAAATACAATCAGTAGGGAAGCCAGATTCACTTAACAACCATGTTATTAATTTAACCAATACAATGATTAACACAACAATTGTGGCAAGAAAGGTTGTAAAATGGGGCAAACTCACTTAACAAATGTTTAACTTAGCAACATAAATTTTGGGTTCGATTGTGATCATAACTCGAGGACTACCTGTGTTTGGGATAGAAACTTTATACAGAGCTCAGAAAAGGAGTAACAACTATTAAGCCAAAGAAATGAAAGGCCTAGTTAAGAAAAAAACATAGGTAAACATAATGTATACCAATACCATTCACTATTACCAGCTTCTCTCTATCTTTCCATCCTTACAAATCAGAACTGTTTCTATCAATCTATCTCTATTCATTACAGGTAATCCTTGATTTACAACAGTTCATGTAGTGACCGTTCAAAGATACTTTTCACATTTACGATTGTTGCTGCATTCCATTATCACGTGACCAAAATTCAGACACTTGGCAACGGACTCATATTTATTACAATTACAGTGTGCCAGGGTCATGTGATCATCTTTTGAGACCTTCTGACAAGCAAAGTCAATGGGAAAAAAATATTTATTTAACAACCCTCTTATTAAATTAAGCACTGCAGTGATTCACTTAACAAATGTGGCAAGAAAGGTTGTAAAATAGGGCAAAATTCACTTAACAAATGTCTCAGCAACAGAAATTTTGGGCTCCATTGCCATAAATTGAGGATTACTTTTCATTGTATAAAATTAGATTACCATCAATTAGTTTTTAATACAATCTTTCTCTTTTTTTCGTTTCATACACGTATCGGCCTCTTTTTTCATCCTATCCTATCCTATCCTATCCTATCCTATCCTATCCTATCCTATTATCCTTTACCATTTAGTACTCGTAAAGTCCAAGATTTACTCTTCCAAATATACAACATAGTCATCAGCAGGCGGATCCATGGATACCTTGCTTCCCACCCTTTTCATTTCAAAAATCAGTATTTTGATAGTGTGTCCCTGAAATAAATCATTGTGGAAAGAGATCGGGTCTTAATCTGTAGCACAATTAAATACAGCAATTCTTACTTAAAAGTAAATCTAATTGAACTAATTTAGTAAAACTCCCAGGTATATTAGTTTCGAACTGCACTCTGTTCTGAAATGAAGTGTTTTACAATGTTTATTTTAACAATAAAACCTGAGATTGAGACTTTATGATTTTTCCAATAATAAATCCAAGATAATATGAAAAATGATTTAAACATTTCTCTATACTAATGTTTCTGATATTCATTGTAGGCCCATTCTTATTCTTTTTATCTCAAATTATCTTTTATTTCTGCCTAACCATTATTTTTCCCTGAATACACACCTTTTGCAGTATCAAAATTTCCCACGTGCAGACAGTTGTTTATTTCCAGTGTTGGCCTAGTCACCAACGGTTGGACCCTGATTTCAAAGTCCTTCCTGGTAACGGTTGCTAGGCAGCCAAGTGAAGTTCTGTTATAAGGAGCATCATTTTAAATGATAATTCTGTTGATATGACTCTCAGTTAACTGTCTTTCCACTGGTTGCTATCTTAGTGCGCATAAGATTTTTTCCTCCTCTCTAACAGAACTAGTTCATATGAGTCATCCCAAAATAGATTTATTCAAAAATCTAACAGTAAAACCATTGAAACAAATGCTTGAAGAGATTGTGGGCACCTCTTTATGGGATGGTCAACCAACTGTTGTGAATATTTAAATTTGGATTCCTGCCCTGAGCATGTTGGACATGGCAATCCAAACAATCTCTCTCAATTCTAAGTTCTTTTTTTTCCTTTTGTTCCTGTGAATCAGTTTTTGATTCTTGGCAACTAACTGGGCATGTATCTGCTGCTTTCTTGGCAAGATTTCAGAAATGATTTGCCATTGTCTCCTTAGAGCTGAGAGAAGGTTACTGGCCCAAAGTCACCCCACTGGTTTTTTGTTTTTTTTTAAATTTGATTTATACGCCGCCCTTCTCGGAGACTCAGGGGAGCTTACAATGTGCTAAGCAATAGCCTTCATACTTTTGTATATTTATACAAAGTCAGCTTATTGCCCCCACAAACTGGGTCCTCAGTTTACCTACCTTAGAAAGGATGGAAGGCTGAGTCAACCTTGAGCCTTGGTGAGATTTGAACCTGCAATAATTGCAGGCAGCTGATGTTAATAACAGGATGCTTTAGACCACTGTACTATCCAAGGTTCTTTTTTGACTAAGGCAAGACTAGATTTCATGGTGTTTCAGTTTCTGCCCGATGCCTTAACCTCTACATTAGACTGGTGCTATGAGGTGACACAGGTGGCAAAACTTTTAAATAAATAAACAAAAAATAAATTTATATTCATCAGGGACAGCTTCCATTTGCTAACCCTGTTCCGATGCATTACTTTAGAGGACATCTTTTCAAAATATGTAATCTGTTGCACATTGCCTTGGTATCCACAAGAATGAATGTTGATTTAGAATATTAGTAATAATGATATTAATAATAGGTATCTGTGTTAGAAACCAATTTTTCCAAATATAGTTGTCTTGTATACTTCAACAAGGCTGAAATCTGTTATATTATGGAAGAATCTGTTTTTAAAAAACAATAACTGTAATTAAGCCAGATACAAAACCTCACTGGGCTTGATTAATCTGTCATCTTAATTGAGGTTAAACTATCAGACATTTCCTCTGTACCATATATACCCATGTATAACCATTGTGACTGTTGCAGCATGCCCATGATCATGTGATAAACATTCAGATGCTTGGCAACTGGTTCATATTTATGATGGTTACGGTATCCCAGGGTCATGTCACCACCTTTTGCGACAAGCAGATGGAGAAGCCAGATTCACTTAATAACCATGTCACTAACTTAACTGCAGTGATTCACTTAACAACGATGGCAAGAAAGTTCATAAAATGGGATGGAAATTGTTATCTTCAATAGCCATATGTACAAGAAAAGAAAGCAATTAACTTGGGATACTCAGAGTATCCCAAATAGCCTCTCTTTCCTGCAGGTTTTTTTTAGATCTTCGAACTAATGACAAGATAACAAGGATTTAGTTTTTGCACTTTATTATCCAACAAGGAAGTTCCACAGTTTAAGTCTATTTAGACTGATGGGTAAACCCTACTGAAGTTGATGCAAATAGCACAACATAATAAGGAAAGCAAGTGATCTTTGGCTTTCCATGTTTCATTTTAGCAATTAAAAATATTTTTGACATTTTAAAGTTTTTAAAAATATTTTAAACATGCTAAATAGTAGGAAAAACATACTTTGTCATGAGAACCTCCATTTGGAATATCACATATGCTAACAATGCAAAAATTAGTCCTACCTTCGTACCATGCAAAGGATTCTTTCCTTTTCCCATAATACTTTTTTATTTAAAAAATATGCCACTGCTGTAGGAATTTTACTTTAAAAATAATATTTTTCTTTTTAATTTTACTTAAAAACACACCTAGTAAAATGCAACAGAACTGGTATATTCAGCAATATCAAACCAATTTCTCAATTTAAAGGACAAAATGAGAAAGAGAGAAGATTTGGGGACTGGAAACTGGAAGTTTCAGGAAAATGTTTGATATAAAACAGGGCTGGATTAATCCCACATAAAATTGGGCACATTATAGCAAAATCCACACAAGCCAATGAAAAGTAAATTATCTATGGGGGAAACTGCACTCGGATGTGTGTATACAGTAAAGGAGTAAATTAGATTTCAAAGAAGTGGACATCCCACAAAGCAACAGGAAGCTTGCTCAATACCTATTCTTTGCGTACTGCATTAAAGTCTGTGTAAGACTGAACAATGACGTAAAATGAAAAGTATGTATGAGTGTTTTCTACAAATTATTTTGGCACACAGTGACATCTGCTGGTTTTACTTTTCACCACTGTACATTTGATAATTAAGTTAAAGAGCACAGGATATTCTTTGAAGTGGGATGCATAATGAACCATGCATATTGTATTATTTCAAATGTGGAAAAAATTCCGATAGATTAAAAGCAAAAATGTTTCTCTTACCCAAACAAAATGAGAGAGGCTGTAAATTATATGATACAGGCATATTCCTGATGATACCTTATACAATGAAACAGATTCTGCCAAGAAACAATGGAGCGGCATTGGCATACTTACCAAAGCATTCTCTGGGCTATTAAGTTTCAGCTAACTGGTTGTAAGGATTTCACAGTACTGGCAAGGAGAGGCTCTTGATAAATTGGAAATCCAAAGGATACCAACAGCATAGTTCTATAGATGCATGACTCATTGTACAAAAGCATGCTGTTTTTGCTACCGTGTGATTCATATAGGAATGAGTGAGGAGGAAGAAAAAAAGTGGCATTATCTGCACATTACCCAGCACAGTATATTCATTCCAAGGCTGTTGGAAAAGATATATTCCTACTCTCCTACTGGATGATGTAGTTACTACAATTTTAGTTTTGGAAATATCTTAGTCTTCAGAAGGTACTGCAACATCGAATATATTATGATGATGATAATTGAGTTATGAAAATTCTAGAAAAGACTGCATATAGCTCACAGGATTTCCTATGCTCAGATATCCTATTTAAATAGTGCAAATAATGTGCTAGCTACCATGCATTAAATTCCCTCTCAGCTACAAATTGTAAGTACTGCAGGCAAAAAGTCCTGGCACATCTGGTTGCCATTAAATGAGATGATGACTCATATTGAACTGCACACATTGTAGACACCATCTTAAATTATTTAAACTCTGAAACCAAGAATTTATTGATAACACATTGGTTTCAAGAATCAGAAATAAATGACAATACCTATTTTTAAGATACTTTTCTATTTTTCCTACCTTATTTGTTTGCTATGCTAAAACAATATCTTGCCCCTTCAACTTTATTAACTAAAGCATCAGTAAATTTTTGCCCATAGTAATTTAATTCTTGTTCAGGTAAACATATTAACTTAAAGGTTTTAATTCTATTCACATACATTAAAAATATTTCCCAAATTAATCTGGAAAAGTAATAAATTTTATTAATCAAACTATTATTTAAATGCAGAAACTGCTATTTTATGTACTGTGTATTAATCTGCATTGCATAATCTTAAATCAAATACATCAAATTTTCCATAAAAAGGTTTCTCAAAGTCAAAATATATTTAATTATTTTATATATTATTTGTTTTCTTACAAATTTCTGAGCAAGAAAAAATAAAAAGTTATTGAGGCTTATCTTAGTCCTTGCTATAACCATCACACACTTAAAACTTTTCCAGATCACTCAGAGGAATATGGATCAAAACATGGTGTAGAACACTTAAGACACAAAGAAGATAATTTCTGGGTCATATGAATATACTTGGTACATTTCTGTATATGTAAAAAGCATGCAGATTCTTCAATATTAAGATCAATTTTATCTGTTGGTATCCCAAAATATGTGCCAATTATTTTTTTCATCTCAATGAATATACAAAGGGAAACCAATCCACCAATACCAGCTTAATGGACATTGCTGGATTGGAATATAATTATAATTTACTGAGGAAGCCACAGCAACAGTCCAACATATTCTTATCTCAACCTGTGATGTACTGAACATAACTTTGAGCTGATGTCCAATTTAAGCCACTATTTTCTCTACAACTATTATGAGGGATGGGTTGTTGGCCACTAGGAAAATATATAGGCCCGGGCAGGGGGGTCAAACTGGCGGCCCACAGGCTGGATGCATTACATGTAGGCCACACCACCCCAGCTCTGCAAAGGCAAAAAACGTTGCATGACATCATGTGACCTAATTGAGTTTGACACCCGTGATATAGGGGGAAAGCTGAAGATACAAAGGCAACTTAAGATAGTCAGCCCAGCATAGTTGTATAATATTATAACTATGGCTTACATTTGAGGAAGTAAATGTATTTGCTTACTTTTAATTCATATTTGATTAGTGTTTTGGTGGGAGACCTGGACCCAGAAAGATGAAAAATGCCATTAGGTAGAACACTTCAACTTGGCATAAAACACAACTAGTGCATCATGTCATTTCAGTTTCACCTCCATCACAGCAACTACTAAACCTTGACGATGTAAACATTTAAGTGGAGTTGAGATTTCATAGATCCTAGACCTGTGGAATTTTGCCTTTTATTTCCTAAAAAGCAAATACTGGCAGTCCTTGACAATTGAGCCCAAAGTTTTTGTTGCTAAGTGAGACATTTGTTATGTAGGTTTTGCCCCATTTTAAGACCTTTATTGCTACAGTTGTTAAGTGAATCACTGCAGTTGTTAAATTAGTAAATTAAATGAATCTGATTTTCCCATTGACTTTGCTTGTCAGGTTACAAAAGGTGATCACATGATCCCAGGACACTACAACTGTCATACATGTGAGTCAATTCCCAAGCATCTGAATTTTGATTATGTGACCATGGGGATGCTGCAATGGTTGTTAAGTGTGAAAAATGATCATAAGTTACTTTTTTCAGTGCCATTGTACCTTTGAACCGTCACTAAATTGTTTTAAGTCGAGGACTAGGTGTATATAAATGAACCCTAATTCAACTCAACAGGACTAATTTGCAAAACTAAACAAATTAAACCTATACTAGCAAGCAAAACCTACGAGTAGATTGGAGGTTGTTAAAGTATCCCTTAAAACTTACTTGAGAATGAGTGGATAACAGCTGATTCAAAAAGTTCTAATATTTAATGGATGGATCCTCAGTGCTAATAACTTGAGTTTTCAATGTAGCAAATAAACTGAGAACTAGCAAAATAGACTATGGCCATATAATTAGAGTTGTGTAACATATATGCAGTTTTAATTTTTTTCTAGCATTCTAATATGGAGTTTAATAGTAAACATGAACTTTCATATCTCTGAAAGCCATTTATGAACCCAAGTCTGACACTTTGCATCCAAAACCCAGCCTATTCCTTACTTACTCCTGTAAAGAGTGGCATTATGAAATAATGCATCTTTTTTTTGTAGAGTTCAAAAACATTTGAAACATCTATTGATTATAAACTGAAGTATAAAAAGTAAAAGATTTAAGTTACTAAAATATGATGTAGAAGTTTGGATTTTAATATTGCTTTGCTTTCTAAGATTTCAATATTCTTAAAGCAGTCAATTTTCCTCAATTCTCTTCCCACACAAGTGCTTGTAGTTTTAAAAGCATCAGATCAACTAAGAAAATTCCAAGTCACCCCAGATGCTTCTCACTTTACTGACTTTTGTTACACCTATTATTATTGCTACTTCAATTATTTGGAAACAGGATTATTTTAGGATATTAGTTAAATGACACTGTTGTCCTCAAAAAATATCTCTTTTAGATTTTCTGGAGGGAAAAGCATAGTCACAAAGGAACTGACCCTTTAAATACTGGAAGCTTTCCCTTTTAATAGTTCAATTTTAAGATTACCTTTACCCACTTGAAGACCAGAAATTATGTTTACATATAGCATGTGTGCATACATACATTTGTGTGTGTATAAAATGCACATGCTCTTGCATGTGGCAAACACGTATTTGTGAGGTTTTTTAACAGACAATCTAGATCATATTTATTTGGGATATGGGTTAAGTCCCCTTTGAGTGATGAGACTGAAAGAAACATGTTGTAGAATGTTTTCTTGCGCATCCGAATAGAGTTCCTTCGCTCGCTTATTGTATTTTCCAGTCCATTTATATTCATCAAGTGACAATAGGTAATCCCTATTACCTTATTGATACTTGGGACAGGAAGGGTAGCGTGACCTGATTTTCAGAAAGATTCACACACTGACACTTCTTACAAGAAACATGATTATCTGAGTGTCAATAGTAATAAGGGAAGAAAGCAGCAAGGAAAACCTGGCCTTATTAGGTTCCCATGTCAACCAAAGGAAAAATCAGGAACAAATGGTGGTAGAGTGGCTTATAGTTCTTTTATCAGTGAAGACAGAATTTTTCCGTGCCCATGCCTTGCTTTGGCCATTAGAGCTGACAAGATTGAAGATGTCTGTCTTTTTTTCCACGAGAGTGGTGAATAAGGAGTGAAAAAAAAGTCTTAAATTTAATTTATTGTTTCAATCCTTTCCAGGCAAGGGTTCAATCATACCTCCTATAGTCCTGGCAGGATACCTGAAAATTAAGATTGCCAATTATTCTAAATCATACTTAACTGGCTGTGACTATAACTTCAAAAATGTGGAAACCTTGTAAGAACTGGGCATTTTTCAATAAAAAAAGGAAAAAACATTAAAAAACCCAAAATATCTCTTAAAGATTAACCTGTCCAATAAATAGTAGGTTACAATGAACTAGTTCCTGGTTTGAAGATAATAACTATTGTCCCGTCCCCCCCCCAAATATATTGGCCTATTTGGAGATGATTTAGAAGCTTATTCTCAAACATTTACCTTATATGATCTCCACCCTTTTTTAAAATTCAATGTATCTATGAAATCCAAGATTGGAATCTTTCACTTCTGTTATCACTTAACTTTGTTTTATTGCAATGCCTACATACAAAATAATATTAACTTCACCTATGATTTAGAAAACCAAGCTAGGATTGGTTATTTTTGTGATTTATATGCTTAGCTAGTTTCTCCTAAATCATAGTCTAGTTTACAGAACTTCCACAGATATTTAAAAGCCATGCTAAAGAAAACAAAACGTTGGGGCAGGAAGAGAGAATTTGTGTGCCTGGTTCTTTCCTGACATCACATTTCTATCCAGAGTTGAATTGAAAATTCAGCTTAGTGTGTTCAAGACATGTTGGAAAAAAGCATACATCTGTATTTCTCCTATACATGGTCTCACATAAATCATTTTTCTTCAAGATCTTAAAACTACTGAATTCTGCATTTGGTAAAAGACACGTAAAGAGGTTAATGTCAAAGAGGGAACGTTTTGTTGTAAAAAAAGATGGTTGTCTTACTTGGTTTATAAAATATTTTTTAAAAAATGCTAATGACACATATGATCCCCACAACCAACCACCCCTCCCAAAGACAGTCAACAAAATGCCCCATTTTGGTACAATTATTGGTCACTTCATTGTAAAAAAAAATATATATATTAACAACAACATCAACCCAAAGGGGTCTGGCTAGTACGGTCTTTAGCCAAACGCTGGTCAGAAAAATGACAGAAAAGTCCACCTCCAGCAAAATAAAGCCAGTCACTTGGAGTTCTTGAAATTCTCTCCATCTTCAACAGTATGCCAGACATTCCCCCTTTGCAAAAAAATAAAAAATAAAAATAAAAAATCCTGTTCTTCAGTCCCTTCTATCCCTTGACTCTTGCAACACACTCACACAAAATATGACCCCCCAACCCCCATTTCCCTCAGCAGGAAATGCTGGATATCCAGTTTGTCACAGGAAATTGCTAAGTGCAGCTGCAGCCATTTTGTTTTCTTTCTCTCTTTTGTCAAAATGTGAAAGATCAAGACTATACAAGATTGTCCATTATGAGGAGTGATGAGGCTCACTGGCAAATTCCCACAGCTCGTGCTCTTTCAAAATCCATCTCTCCTTGGCTGTTTGCTGGGGTTGATGGAGAAAAAGGGGAAAATGTCTTTCATTGCCATGTTGTTGTTTAAAAAAGAATTTGTACAAAGTCCCAAGCTGGTGGCTAGAACTGGGGGTTGGAAGAGGGATGAAGATGAGAGGGGGAAAAGAAGTTAAAGGGGTCTGGATTTTGCTATGACCCCTGTCATCTCTCATAAACAGAGATTTAAGGGGAGGGAGAGAGAAGGGATTATATAATGAAATTCTCTCCCCCCACTATCATCAACCACAAAAAAGGGAAAAGTACACCCCTCTGCTGGTTATCAGCTATTATGTACTCTGCCCCTTGCTCCTCCCTCCCACAGCCACACATTGTTAATGCAATGTGAGGATTGTGAAGAAAGGAAGTGAATTAAACCAGTGATTCCCCCTCCCCCCCTCTGTTTCCTCCCCATCCCAGCTCTCCAGTTGCAATGTTACTATTATCCGGAAAAACAAAACCGAATAAAGTACAGCAAGGAGGGTGGAAGGTGAAAGATAATTCAGTTGGAGTCCGAATCAGAAGAGTCTCCTGAAGAGGATGAGGAACTGCTGCTGCCTTCTGATTCATTGTCCTCATCGTCGTCATCATCCTCTTCGTCATCCTCTTCTTCATTCTGGGAAAAGAAGAGGCGAGTTACAGAGCAAGCTGAAGGGTGGTGGTGGTGATGGAGAGGAAGGTACAAATAGAACAGGAAACACGCTTTCTGTAAATTTGACAGAAGGACAAGTGGGAGTGTAGAATCCCGGTTTGTAAGCATCTCAGTATCTATTTGCCCTTTGAAAATGTTGTTGGCTCATAGGCTAAAGACTGTCAATCTGCAGGTCAAATGTGGCCCACAAAGGCCAGTACTATCTACAATTCTATTCTCTCTTTGCTGTCTTTGTTGTGCTGTTGTTAAAACCCAGCCAGGAGGATTCTTTAGATCTTGAAGGGGTTTGCCACCATTGTGACTCCAGGATGAATTAAATTGTTGTTCCTCTGCTGATATTATTAGTGGGGAAGCGGCAATCTTGATTGTTTGAGAATGGGACAGAGGAACTGTTAAAATCCACTGTTGGGCGATCCTGTGTATGTTATCTCTTGGCTATTCACAGAAAAAGATAACCTAATTGTGTTAAGAAACTTGCTCAATTTTTGTAATTTAACATTTGTCAGAATACAGCTATTCATTTTTAGCGTGTAGAAAACATCGGACTTCCAGGAGGCTGTCTCATTCTAGATACCATAGTAGAAGACCAACTGTTGCTGCTCAGTAATGAGGGAAAACTTTCTCATCAATGCTCAAAAACACTATTAATCAAGACTTTACAAATATTATCCCAAATACCCAGTCTAAAATATTTTAGTTCATACAGTTCTACCATTGTTATTCTGATAACTACTTGTTAACGGGATGACTCATTAGTAGGCAAAGTTAAGCCAGTAAGGAATCACTGCCCTAAAACCTGCCATTCTTACAAAAAAGGTGTGAAGTGACTGTTTTTTCAACTTCATCATAAAAGAATTTAGGCTGTTACTAGGTATTTATTTGAGAAATCTCTTTAAAAAAATAAACTGTATTTTAAACTGTGGCTTTCTGGAATATTTCAGTTATATTTCACTAAGAGGAGTTTAAAAGAAATTCCCACTGCCAAGATGCTTTATTGAAAATAGGAGGCTGCTCTGTCCTGAGGGAAGGAGACCATACTAAGGTATTTTGAGGGAGCCATGTGGTCTAAAGCTTTTGGGGATAAGCAGAGCCTTACCTCTTCCCCATCTTCACTCTCCTCATCACTACTTGAATCTGAAGAGTCTCCTCCCTCCTCAGAGGAATCACCATTATCATCATCATCATCTTCTTCCTCTTCCTCCTCCTCCTCCTCATCGTCATCTTCATCCTCTTCCTCAGATTCCTGTGAAGAATAGGTTAAAAGCAAACTAATTTTCAACTGAAGGACAGGTATTCATGAGTACTACAATGAATTAAATCTAAAACAGCTAAACATATTCTCATTTCTAAAACAGAATGCCTTATTGTGCACACTTAAGTTAATGGTAAATATATGGAGAGTCATAACTTTCTCATTACTACAATAGTGGGAGAAATATAAAAACAAACTAAGTTTCTCTTTAATTAAGCTTAACTGATGAAATTCCAACTTAATTTGATTCAAATAAGCATGCAAAAATTCCAATATATTTAGCAAATAATATCACTGTCCTATGGCTGCAACAGAGGATATTTTTTTCCTTATTGCTAATTGGCAGAAAGGGAGTTAGTGGGAAAATTTTAAAGTGCTGTAATAAGATCCAAAGTAGGAAAGGTACTATGGATCTGGTATAGCACACCTTTTCTTGCATAATACCGCCTTATCCCAAGAAAATATGGTTTTGAGTTATGAAGATAGCAAATGGGTACAGCCACAGGCTTATCACTTCATTTTCCTGGAATTACATAGCTGCTTTGAAAGCTCAGGAGTATTCACAGTTTTTTTAAAAAAGCTGCCAAGCACTTCTCCAGATTTGAAGAAATGTTCCCACTTTGAGATCTCAACATTGCATACTTCTAGAAGACTATATCTCTAAGAAAAAAGCTAAAAAGGAAGTTCATCTTGGATTGTAGAGCCTGTGGCACTAGGATTAGCTAGAACCGTGATGGCGAACCTATGGCACGGGTGCCACAGGTGGCACATGGAGCCATATCTGTGGGCACGCGAGCGTTGCCCTACCTCAGTCCAGCATGCATGTGCGCGCTGGCCAACTGATTTTCGGGCCTTCCTGGGCCACCAGAAGTCGGGAAACGGGCTGTTTCTGGGCTTCCAGAGGGCCTCTGGGGGAGTGGGGAAGGCTGTTTTCGCCCTCCCCAGGCTCCTAGAAAGGCTCTGGACCCTGGGGAGGGCAAAAAAATGGGCTTACCGTACCCACCGTGCCATCATGTGCCAAAAGCAGGGGAGGGTGTGGGGGGGGGTCACACACTCATGCATGGGGGGATGGGGCACATTGAATTATGGGTATGGGCACACGAGCACACAATCCCCCACCACCACCCTCACTTTTGGCACACGATGGCAAAAAGGTTAGCCATCCCTGAGCTAGAAGATCCATCAGCTATGAAAATATTGTTCTGTTCTTATTTCTGCAAAAAAAAAAAAAGTGGTTTCTGGATTTTACACTATTTCCAGAATTTTGTTACTACTTTGAAAACACCAACTGACCTCAGGCATAGCATTCTTTCTTTGGAATTTTTCACCAGGCAATAATAGTTGTATAACACAGACATTGTACTATTAAGATACTTACTGATTTGGATTGCATTGAAGGTTTCATTTTTGGATTTGGGCCCCGCATCTTCCCCATATTCTTACGTTTCTGATAAGATAGAAGTGAAAGATAAGAGAGACGATCAACATGGGAGACTGTACTCCTTTCCACAAATCAGTCTAAAGGAAGCACAATTTCCCTTACCTATATTTTTCATCCTTATTAATTTATAGCCTCTGACCCTCAAACATACCTCTGAACATATACTGTGGAATCTGATGCCAAAATTGATAAAATGAGGTGTTGAAGACAAAACTAATTCCACCCAGATAATGTTTAGCTAGAGAATTCTTTCTCCTCAGGAGTCTAACATTTATTCTTTACTGCAGAATTGGCCAAGGATTACTTTTAATACTTTAGGGCAGACAAAGAACTGTAAAGTAATTGAGATTGCTCCTTGGGAGAGAGATTTTGGTGATTTTCTTTGCTTTTAGCAAAGGGATGTGTCTATTTTGGGGTATGTCTTAGTTTTTACTTGTTTTCTAGCCCCAAATGGCACAGATTCAGCAGTAAGGGTCAAAAAGGGCCTGCAAGAGCTGAAGACAACGAGTTGCCAACTCCTGACATATCACTACCATCATTTCCCTTAAATTTCATTTTACATATCTGAAAATTGATTGCACACCTGGTTTTCATTTTGGTTATTAAGCCAACAATTTCTAAACAGTTGAACCCAGACCACATTCTCTCACATTACAGCCTCTGTACAGTAGTTCCTGCTTTTATTCTATCCTGATGAAGTAGCCTCTGTTGAACATGCAGGTGAAAGGCAGCCAGCATATATACCACCTAATTTTGTCTTCCCCAACCTGACTGCATTTCTGCTGATGATGGAAGTTGTCCTCTATCATCTCTAGAAGGCATCAGCTTGAGAAGGGTAACTAAACATGGGAATACCTGAATAATTCATTTGTCTAACGAGACTTCACATTTATCTTCAGCATGAATGTTCAAAGCGACTGAAGTGTTTAAAACAAACAGCACTATCTTCTAATTTCAGCTTCATGCCAGCCATGAGCTTGGAAACGAAAAAGTGGCAAGTGGATGAAGTTGCAATGGTTACAAACTGTGCTTACATTCTGGTGCACAGTTGCAGTAGTAGCTACTTCAGTTTAGCTATCCCAACGGCAGAGTATCATGAACCTAAGATTCTATTAGCTCTGAAAACATTCACCCTCTCATGTTCCATTATATCAATAATTTACTGCATAATATGGATCCTGAAATGCCTAACAAGACAATGCCACCTTCCTTTCTGAGTGCCAGCTCCTTCTAAGCTACATTTCATTTCGTGCAAAAATATTCAAGAAACATCCTTTTGAACACAACAGATATGCAATCACAAATATTTGCAAAATACTAACACTGGAGGTATGCTCTTTGTAGGCAGCTCTCTCTTGCGGTGACAAGGTCTGTTAAAAAAAAAAGATGAGAATGGAAGATTAAGAATAAAAGACAATCAGTGAAGCAGGACAGCTGAGGACGAAGATGACTTGAGAAATCTGAATTAAAGGTCACAAAGGACCCGCAACTGTGTGTCACTGATAATGGAGAACAGTATTTCATATAGAAGTTAGAAAGAATGACTTCATTTAAATTTGCAGGTTTTTAAAAATTGTATCTATATTTTATTGTATTTTATCAAGGGTATGTTACCTCCCCTTCCCTCCTCTTTTCCCCACTTCAAAACTCGCCTTCAGCCACATGTCCAGGTGCACTTTGTACTGTTTCTGCTGTTCTTCAGCCAACTTTTTGTACTGATCTTTTTGGCTCTGAGAGATCCGTTGCCAGCGGCTCCCAATCTCTACCATCCGCTCTTTCAGAGGAAGATGGTTGAGTTCACCATTTGAAAGCAGCTCCTGAGAAAATTTCTGATATCCATTCCTGATAAACACAAGAAACTGTCTATTACTCTAACTTATTTTCCAATGCAGTACAACAGTTAATATTCAGAACAGGTAATTCATTTTAAACTATTTCATAATCATTGGGAATTAATGGTGGGGGATATTCTCGGCTATCACACTCTAGACTCATTAACAAAGTTATCAAAGGTATGGCTTTGTAGATGAAAAAATGAAGCCACGTACATAATTAGTGTCTGGGAATATTGTTATAATAATTAATGGCAAGCTTAATTCCAACTAAGCAACATCTGTTTCATCTGTCCCATTTCCTGACACTTAAAAGAGTTGTAATTTTCAGTGGTAGGATGATTCCCACAAAGTGTGCAAAACATCCATTTGCCCACCTCCCACTAGTCCTTACAAAGATCTTACAAACTTAAAACAGGAAAATAAAGTGAGGTGCAACAATATTTTCCCACAATTTCCCGACTCCTGTTTAGATATGTTTTTCCTTTGATCTCATTTAAAGTATTAAGAAGTTTCATGGGATTATAATTCTAATTTTGCTTTACTATATTTTTGTGAAGTTAGGCCCTTTTATTCTGTTGTTTGGCTGGATTGTATGAGATTATGCACGGGTGGAGTAGTGCATATGCATATAATACACCTAAACTTCAATACAATTTTAGTCTTAAATTTCTTTAAAAGTTGTTTTGGAAAAACACTTTGAGAAGTTTATTGAATAGAAAACTTATATCTTATAAATAAAACATAGGAAAAAGCGTATTCCACCCCCAAAGAGTGGATTAATACTCTAAAAGTACTGATCAGCAAAGCTACAAAGATTCTCCTGAATTAAGATAACCCCACATTTCTGTATTCTATTAAGCCAACACTTACATTGGGGGTTTCTTTGGCTCACCCTGGAATTTCATCTTCTTGGAGGCATTTGTTGAACATGGTGGTGCCCTCATCTCACTCAGTTCTCTCTACAAAAAAGGAAAAAGGAGAATAAACGGCTGTCTTTTCCTTTGTCCCGTTTGGGTTTTTAATGAAGTATTTGAGTTTTCAATAAACTATGCAACACATGCGACCTGATGTGCAGTCTAATCTGAGATCTGGGGGGAAGACCCTGATTTTAAGGGGTCTTTTAACCAGATCAGGATGGGGGCCAGATAGATCACAGGGGAAATGTTGTTCCAGATAGTATGTATCTCAAATATCATTGCTTAATAAGTGGAATAATGAACATCCCAACTCTTGTCCGTTTCCTACATTCTTAAAGAAATTACGCATACATGCATGCTCTAATGCAGTATAATTAATGCCTCGTACTTCATATCGTTTTTGATCTTCCGCTGCTTTCTTAATCCACATAAGTTTTTCTTTTTTCTCCATATTATTCCAGGTAGCTTCCATGGCTTTTAGAGCTTTACCCCTGTCATTCTGAAATGAAAGAAGGAATATTATCAAACTTTATGGACTCTAAACAAATTGCACAATCATTCCAAACATGTGGTTCCAACCATTTCAAAACAAAAATAGAAGGCATCTGTCTTTCTGTTCACAGAACTCATTCACTTAGCACATTCACTTCTTGTTTCTCACTCCACATATTTTCCTGGCTTAACCTCGTCTTCTTTTCTGCTATGCTTCCTCTCCATCTTCATTTTAAGTCCACATTCCGGCATCCTTTCCAACCAGCAAGTTCTTTCTGCTATTTATAGAGACCTGGCAATAATTATCCACCTTGAAGTTGTCAGGAGGAGGAAAATGTATATTTGTGCATGCATGTGTGAAGTTCGACTTGGAAACTGGAAAAAACAAGTTTAATAAAGGAAGGCATACATGTTCTATAGCTTTGCCCTAGACCGGTGATGGTGAACTATGGCACTCATGCCAGAGGTGGTACGCAGAGCCCTCTCTGTGGGCACGCATGCCATTACCCCAGCTTAGCCAGCTGATTGTCGGGTTTCCGAGGTACACATGTGCGCCGGCCAGCTGGTTGTTGGGTTTCTGAGGCATGCATCTGCACTAGCCACCTGGTTGTCGGATTTTCGGCGCTCTGGCATTGGCATGCGCATGCACACATGTGCTGGTGCGGGTGTCTTCCGGATTCGCTATCACCGCCCTAGAGTGTGCTACATGGGCAGGAAAGGGGATTCAGATTGTTTCCTCTGAAATATGGAAGGGGTTGTTTGTTTCTTTGAGCTGCAGTACCACTTTTCAAATTGCTTACCAAGATGTAATGCAATAATAGAATCATTTTTGAGCACTATCAAAATGGGGGCTGTTGTGAGCTTGGTACATTTCTGTTCAGATTGGAAACCCTATCTCTAGTTCAAAATAGGGTTAAGTTTGCAACAGGGCATATCCAATTTGAAAGATTTAAAATTCATGTTTTGTACACTTATTAAAAACGTAATCAAAATTGCCAGATTATATATAAACTCCAGTTTAAGAACTGTTCCTGACTAACATGACCTATTTAGAATTCAATGCTGTGTGTGGTTGAAAAGCAATCTAATTGAGAAACATCACCCTTCTTCAGCAGCTAAACATGACTAATAATTTGTTGATCTAGATCAGTGCCTCAACCTCAGCCAATATCAGAATTTCCCTGCTAGCATGCAGGGGGATTCTGTGAAGTCCACATATCTTAAAAGTTGCTGAGGGTGACAAAACACTGATCTAGATTCATCTTCCCCTCCCCCTCCAAAATCAAACTGAACCAGAACCAGACTTGATAAAATCTTTGAGGAGAGTTGTGGAGGAAATCTCAAGGCTATGAAGATGTTTCCTATTATAATGCCTGTCCTTTTCTCACTTTACCTTAAAGCGGGCAAGATAATCTCCTATAACACTTTGCTGCCAGATCTCCTCAGAAGTCTTGGGTGACTCAGGAAGTTTGCCACGATCTTCCTTGTCGGAACCATGTTTTTTCTCTGTCTGAGCTTTTAGGGCAGCCTCCCGAGCTTTATATTTGGCCTAGATAAGGAAAGAGCAAGAACGGCCAAAATCTATGAGTTAACGAAGATTCACTGGCTAGCCAAAAACAAAAAAAGTTGGCTGACTAAACTCCAATGTAATTAAGCTCTGAAAAAGAAAGCGTTATATAGAAACCTGGGATTAAAGTAATCTTAAACTAGTTCCCAAAAAAGAAAATCAGAGCAGATTATTTAGTTTAGCCCACCATGGCTAACTATCCAGGCAGGATATTGCTGCATTGGGAACGTCCAACATCAGAGTTGATTTATCCAGCATGATTGGAGCTTAAAAACCTCACCCAATTTCTCCATGTAAACTATGCATTAATCTGATAATATACCTAAAGATAATTTGAAACAACTGAGACTATGAAAAACAATATAATGCAGGTACAATTCCACCAGGTTAGGTAAATACTATTGCTGTAGTCAAATTGAGAATAGCAAAAATACTTTCTCCCCAAGACATCAACCTCTCTTCTGGACAGTTGAGAAAAAAGAATGATGAATTTGTTTCCTATGATCCAGTACCATGATTCTAAGTCTAAATCCTACTGCAGTAAATTTGTGAAGGTGCTTCAAAATTAAAAATACAGCCATGTGCTTTAAAAAAAGACAGCTGGATGGAGTCTTTTTGAATTATACAAACCATGCATTAAAAACATATATGGACATTAGATATCTACAAATATTTCTGCAGAATTAAAATTCTGCAAGGAAAGTAACATGATTTATAAGCAAAAGCGCCTTTCACTTAAAAAAAAAAACTTAAATAGCTTATAAATAATTGGTGAGGTCTCAACTTAAAATCCTCCATGTGAAAAAAGATTACCTTCTAAATACCTTCTATGTATGGAGTCTTCATGAATGTTTCCAAGAATAATTGACTAAGATATAAAGATGCTAGTATGTAAATACTTAAAGGAACAATTATGAATGTATGTTAATAGCTTTATGACTGTATTTCATGTTTTGTTTTGTTTTTTCCAGAAAATCAATACAGCGTATATTTCAAAATAGTTAAATATGTTAGTGTGAACTCTGCTACTTTTCTTCTTGTACTGAAAAGGTGTAGCCAAATCTGAGTTTCAGTGAAAGAAGAATAGATTTATCATTGTATTATTTAAAAGATATATGTTCTGATTTGTTTTGCAACGTATTCATGTTTTCTTTGTCAAGAGATAAAAGTTGAACTTCAAGAAAAACACTTCTAATTGCTGTCTTCCAAAGACTGTCTTTCTGTTTTTAAATTCTTTGTTTCAAACCTGGAAATGTGCTAATGACAGGCCAGGAACTGATAGCTTTTATTTAAAATACTGCTACCTAGAAAGGTAGCGCTAATTTCAATGGACACATGCTTTTATTCTTCTTATATAGAAGAACTGGGTGCTTGGTAACCGACACGTATTTATGATGGTTGCAGCAACTCAGAGTCATGTGATCGGTACTCGCAATCTTCTCAGCCGGTTTCCAATAAGCAAACTCAATAGGGGCAGTCAGATCTGCTTAACAATTATGACAAAAAAAAAAGTTGTAAAATCAGGCATGACTCATTTAACTACCAGCCTGTTTAGCAATAGAAATTCTGGTCCCAATTGTGGTTGTAAATCGAACCTGTATCGCTGTTAGTTGTTCTGGTTTTATGTTTTATGCTTTACTGATGTGTGCTTCTATAAAGCAAAACAGTGAGATATAATTAAATAATTAAAAAAACATTATACAAACACACACACACACCCCTATATAAATGTGTATGTATATATACACACACACACACACACACACACACATGTATATATACAGTCATGGCCGTAAATGTTGGCACCCCTGAAATTTTTACAGAAAATGAAGTATTTCTCACAGAAAAGTATTGCAGTAACACATGTTTTGCTATACACATGTTTATTCCCTTTTTGTGTATTGGAACAAAACCAAAAAAGGGAGGGAAAAAAGCAAATTGGACATAATGTCACACAAAACTCCAAAAATGGGCTGGACAAAATCATTGGCACCCTTTCAAAATTGTGGATAAATAAGATTGTTTCAAGCATGTGATGCTCCTTTAAACTCACCTAGGGCAAGTAACAGGTGTGGGCAATATAAATCTCACACCTGAAAGCAGATAAAAAGGAGAAAAGTTCACTTAGTCTTTGCATTGTGTGTCTGTGTGTGGCACACTAAGCATGGACAACAGAAAGAGGAGAAGAGAACTGTCTGAGGACTTGAGAACCAAAATTGTGGAAAAATATCACCAATCTCAAGGTTACAAGTCCATCTCCAGAGATCTAGATTTGCCTTTGTCCAGAGTGCACAACATTATCAAGAAGTTTGCAACCCATGGCACTGTAGCTAATCTCCCTGGGCGTGGACGGAAGAGAAAAACTGATGAAAGGTGCCAACGCAGGATAGTCCGGATGGTGGATAAGCAGCCCCAAAAAGTTCCAAAGCAATTCAAGCTGTCCTGCAGGCTCAGGGAGCATCAGTGTCAGTGCGAACTATCCGTTGACATTTAAATGAAATGAAACGCTATGGCAGGAGACCCAGGAGGACCCCACTGCTGACACAGAGACATAAAAAATCAAGACTACAGTTTGCCAACATGTACTTGAGTAAGCCAAAATCCTTCTGGGCAAACGTCTTGTGGACCGATGAGACCAAGATAGAGCTTTTTGGTAAAGCACATCATTCTACTGTTTACCGAAAACGGAATGAGGCCTACAAAGAAAAGAACACAGTACCTACAGTGAAATATGGTGGAGGTTCACTGATGTTTTGGGGTTATTTTGCTGCCTCTGGCACTGGGTGCCTTGAATGTGTGCAAAGCATCATGAAATCTGAGGATTACCAACGGATTTTGGGTCGCACTGTAGAGCCCAGTGTCAGAAAGCTGGGTTTGCGTCAGAGATCTTGGGTCTTCCAGCAGGACAATGACCCCAAACATACGTCAGAAAGCACCCAGAAATGAATGGCAACAAAGCACTGGAGAGTTCTGAAGTGGCCAGCAATGAGTCCAGATCTCAATCCCATTGAACACCTGTGGAGAGATCTTAAAATTGCTGTTGGGAAGAGGCGCCCTTCCAATAAGAGAGATCTGGAGCAGTTTGCAAAGGAAGAGTGGTCCAAAATTCCGGGTGAGAGGTGTAAGAAGCTTATTGATAGTTATCAGAAGCGACTGATTTCAGTTATTTATTCCAAAGGGTGTGCAACCAAATATTAAGTAAAGGGTGCCAATGATTTTGTCCAGCCCATTTTTGGAGTTTTGTGTGACATTATGTCCAATTTGCTTTTTTTCCTTTACACACAAATACACACAAAGGGAATAAACATGTGTATAGCAAAACATGTGTTACTGCAATACTTTTCTGTAAGGATTACTTCATTTTCTGGAAAAATTTCAGGGGTGCCAACATTTACGGCCATGACTGTATGTATATATGTATGTGTGTATATATATATACATATAAACACACACACACACACACACACGTGTGTGTGTGTGTGTGTTTGTAGGAGAAATGGGCTAGACCAATCAGGATCCAGCTTCCTAAAGATTTCAAATTTTCATTCTATTTCTTTCCCTTTTTTTCCAATATAATTCTAGGCCACAGGGGTACAAAGCTAATGTTAATTTTAATGAGGTCTACAAGGGTGTTTTATTCCCACCAAAATCTTCCCCCTAAAATGACATGGATTTTGAAAAAAGAAAAAAAAGGATGAATACAAGAATCTTTTCAGTGGCAAAAGCCAGTTCACTATGTACTTATTGCTTATAAGAGCAGGAAAACGTAAGCAACTAAAACTAGCTATCAAAATTTAAAAATAGCAATTCAATTTATGAGTTTGATGTAGTGATTAAGGCACTAACTATGCTACAAACCAGGAGAGTGTGAGTTTTAGTCCACTTAGGCACAAAGCCAGCTAGGTGACGTTGGGCCAGTAATTTCCTCCCAGCTTTAAGGAGGAGGTAATGGCAAACCATTTACAAAATCTTGAACAAATACCAGAGGGCTTCATCTGGGCAGCTGCCGGAGTTGACTGACTCAAAGGCATCAAAATATGAGCTTAAATAAAGCAAATTTAAAAAATCATCCTACTGTTCACTTTGGACTTGTGCAAAAATTGTTTTCAGCTTAGGGATGAGTGTACAGACCAAGTAGTTTGATAAATAGCCCTGTCTTTACCCCAATCCAGCCTCTGATGCATATATTGTACCTAAATGACATCTCATCCCTCTCAAGCTCAACTTTCTAAGTGGCAATCAACGTGCAAATACAATTTCCCCAAAGTCTCACACACTTCCCTTTCTCAGGCTTCTAAACCAAGCCCTCTCTATTTAATAGTCATAGATGTCCTGGGAAATAGTGATTACTGAATACCTAATAGGCTCGACTGGCCTCATTTTTGCACCATGTGGGTACTGTCGGGGTCTGGCTCCATATACAACACCCAACTAGGGAAAAATAAATACATAAATAATAAAAGAGGTAACGCAAGATGGAATGGTAGGAGCGCCCAGACTGTGACGGAGCTTGGTGCTCACGGTTCTGGAAAATCCCAGAACCTACTGTAAGTTTCGAGGAGGTTTTTCTTTTCCTATTTTTTTTTAAGGGTGAGGTTGAGGGTCAAGTTCCTGGTTTGATCTAAGTCAACAGAAAAAAAAATCCAAGTGACTGAGATATCCAGGAACACATATTCCCCCATGCCTCCACCCCCAAAGATAATTAGGAGAATGTGCATTATTGATTAAACAACCTTTTTTTTCTCTGAAAGATCATTCCACATCCGCGCCAGCAACCGGGCCAGTTCACTCTCCGACAGTTCGGGTCGCTCCTCCTGCAGCTGCTTGCGTTTCTCCTCCGAGAAGATAAACATAGCAGAAACGGGCCGTTTGGGTTTCTCAGAACCTCCCTGTTAAAGAGCACAAAGGGACTCGTGGTTGTGGAACTTTGCGTTTATCTTTTTTGTTTGTTTGAATTATGGAAAGAGCAAATTTAATTTTAGATCTGCAAACTTTGTTTACTAGATTAACTAGCATCTTACTTCATTAATCAATAAGAGGAAGCCATTTATACCAGTGAAATCAAATTTTAATTGGTAGGGCTGTAAGTTGAAACAATTTTCGTTTAGTTGCCTTAATGCAATGAAAAGTGGGAAAAAAAGCTTTTTAAAGATGAGTATTTGAATATAACAATGATGTTGATAATTGAAAATCAACCAATAATTTCACACATCCAATATTTCAAAAAGGTTCCTCTGTTAAGACTTGAGCACATATTTATTTTAACTGATTAACAGTTACTAGATTAAAATGGAGATGATTTATCAAATAAGATTTTTCCAAGTTGGCTGAACTGTTTGAGGAATAGTGACATCATATTTAGTAATAAATTTTTTAAAGCAAGTCCAGCAGCCATTTAAAATGAAGTCCTGAGGCTGTTTTAAAGATCAAATTAATCCCACTGTTTCTATGTAAAAGTAGTCCATATCCACAATGTAGCGATAGGTCACCCACCTTGCCGGCATCTGGTGATGACTTCTTGGAGGCAGGGCTGGTGGCACCTTTCTTATTTATTCCCAGCATTTTTTCCTCTCCCAAAACTCTCTGTTGTTCTTCTTCAGGCAGACTCTAAAAGATAATAGCAGTTTTTAAGGGTTATAGAGATATTTGTCATTTTCCTTGCATAGCAAATTTCAGTATCAACAGAAATCTCTACATCTGCCTATTCATTTTCTTCTGAGAAGAACAGCTTCCTAATAAGGTACTACCGTAGTAGTACAGGTAGTCCTTGTTTAGTGACTGTCTCAGACAGCGACCCTTCAGTTATGGCAGTGATGAAAAAATAACTTTGTGACCAATGCCTGTATTTGCAGGAAAGCTGAAGTAAGATTATAAACCCAACTGTGATTTTACTTAGTAACCACTTTGCTTAATAAATGAGTTGCCAATCCCAGCTGTGGTCACTAAACAAGAACTACTTGTTACAGCATTTACACTGTCATAATCTTTTACTTGTTCTTCCCTGCCTTGGAACGAGGAAGCTCCTCTGAAAATCACTGAAAAACTTATAAAATATGCTGAAGGGACAGAAAGCACAAATGCAATTATATTATTCACAATCTTTTTCAGGATGTTTTATATGACTGAGATTCCAACATACAGAAATTTGTCCAGAATTTCTTTTCAAGAGACTGGCATGTAACACATGGAGATTGCTAGACTGCATTTTGAAATACAACCTCAAATATTTTGAAGAAATAAGAGGGGCATATGCATGTGCATACAGCGTGCATTTGGTGCACAGCGCACATGCGCAGCCAGCAAACTGGTAGCAAACTGGTTCAGATTTCACCACTGGTGAGTAGTGCTACTAAACAATTATCTGCTTCAGATTGCTTCACTTCCAGCCATAAAAATTCTCTCCCATACCCAGCTGTCTCTGACAACAGCTTTTATAGCCAACAATGGGGAGAGGACTTAAAGAAACAGGATGACATCAATACAGGTACTGTTCATTTTCTGAGCAAAGTCTCATTATAATTAAAAACAACTTAACCTTAAAGAGTTAAAGAAAACAGTAGATCATCCTCCCATCCTATGCTAAATTGAAATCAGCGAATTGTTGTAGTGATTATGATCTAACCAATGTCAAGCTTTTTCTAAGTTTAATTCATTTAATTGGAGATAGTTGAATATGCGTATATGGGCGTGCTATGGGTGATACTCACCTCCAGGAAACGCAAAAGCTCAATTTCATAATCTTTCTTTCTCTACAAAGCAAGAAGAAAAAAATTATTTTGCCAAATGGTTCCCATCTTCTTCTCCTACCTCCATCCCTGAGTTCTCTCTCAGGGAGAGAGAAAATTGATTCTCTTGATTTTTACAAGTTCGTAAGAAATTAGTTTCTAGAAATTTTAATAAAGTATGGATTTGGGATCAAATATTTAACTGACCTAAAATAATAGCTCTGAAACACTTGGAAGAATGGAAGTCCTCGGTAAATACAATTGTTTCCCCACCGTTTTCTGACTCCAGAGGGTAAAAGGTGACAGTACCATGACTAATTTAATGTACAGGAAGGAAGAATTCACTCATTTTAAAAGGTCGGCCAAACAAGATGAAATAGGCCACTACAATTATAATTTTTTAAGACAAGGTCAGACAACATGATATCCTCCAGGTATTCTGGACATGTATTTCCATCTACTGATTTAGCATGGCTTTTTACAAAGTATTCTGTGAGTTGTGGTGCTAGGCATTTTTGGACACTAGGTCATCGTCCTTTAATACATACATGATGGTAAGTGTATATAGGGTGGGGACTATTGCCAAATGATATTCTTTAAATTATGAAGTTGGGCCTTTTAAGGTAAAAGAGCTGTGTCTTCACTCTAACTCTCAAGCATTTCACTGATGTTTTATTTGTATTGTAAGAATCAATCAGAGCCTGGGAAGGCAACTAACAAATGGGAACATTAAAAAGTTAAGGGCTATTGTACCTACTAGTCCTTCCTAATTCTATTAAATCTTGTAGCAAGAGAGCAACCTGCTTATTCTCAAGAGCACTACTGTTATATGCCTAGGTTGGTTAATAGAAGTCGACCTCCACTCCAAATGCAATCCTGGAAGGCTGCAATGATCTGACTGATATCCATCAGATTTCAGATTTCTTCTCAGCTATTCTATCCCCAAATCAACCAATTATTAATATTTGTTTAGTAAAGGGCAGTGAAAATAGGATTAAGATTCTATTAGCACACCAGCAACAATATTTACCCATCAGCCTTCATAGCCCACATGTTAATTGGGAAGTACCTTGGGGGATACCCACAGCTAGCAACATGAGGACTTTGAAATTCACATGGAGGCTGCCTTGTGTAATATGCTTTGTGATTTTTCAAATTCTCCATGACAAGTAATGAGCCTGTCTAGCCAGAAATATCTGACAGAATTAAGACCAAAGATTTCCCCAAGAGCATAGAACAATTCTTTGCATCAGCTGTTCTATATCACAGTCCTTTTCCTTTCCGTTATTGTGAATTGACTACTATTTGAGATTTCAGTGTGCTCAGATTTAAACAAGGAACCACTCTCAATCTTGTGTCAATTAAACAAGGTCAAAATGAAGTCTAAGATAATCATAATTGATATTGGATGATTAAAGCCAGATAGGTATTAGCTTAAATAAACACATTATGATAAATCAACAAAACATTAAAATGGCCAAATTAAGCAACTGATTTGTGTTTGTATTGTTAATTATTTGATTCAACTGTAAAAAAGGGTAGAGAAAATACCCCGTTTTTATGAGGAACCAAAGGAAATGATCTTATTATGGAGAAGACTGGATTGCATTTTCATCCTATAATAGAAGGCAGATACAGAAAGCGAGCAGCATGTTTGTGGTCCTCAGAATCTTCTAGTTTATGTACAGGCAAAATTTCCAGGCTTTTTCTGGAAAAAATTTTTGGGAGAAAAAAAAATCCTGCTCTGCCTGTTTTTGAGTATAGCCCTCAACATGTTAAGCACATCTGATGCAGCCCAAATAGCACACTCCTGTTGTGCTAGAAACAAGATGAAACTTGCAGTGACTAACACGACTCATTGTTCAAAGAATAAGTAACCTACATCATCACAGCTTCCTCCATGGGGTGAGAGCTATGAGGTGTATTTGAATTTTAGTTTATTTCCTTTTTGCTTTGAGAACTCAAGTAAATTTAATTTTTTCGTATTGATGAGCTCACAATGGTTTCAGATTTGAGATTTATCTGGAATATTGAGAATTATATTCTGGGGCATCTCATAAAAATGGCTGCCCTTCCACAAAATGGCTGCCATGAGGGACAAAATGGCACAAAAGCACAAAACGAGTGGAATGGATACAGGTAGATTTTTAGCATCATGAAGTGCTCCTTGCTATATGTTGTTTACCTGTCTTTTTTGTGGAGACTAGAGACTTTCTTTGAAATCAGGAAGAAGAGGATGACATTGGGGCTGGCACTTTGCTTTACATCATGTCTGTCTCCCTTCTGCTATTTTTAATTGATAAAAACATTAATCTAGTATGGCAGAGGACTGATAGGCATCCAAAGGCATGCCTTTTTAATAACATCACATTAGCCAAGGAATTGGTGAGTCACTAGCCCAATTAATTGATGAGATTTTACATTTTAATTTATTTATATTTCATGTAGTAGCATGCAGTTTATTTGCACCCTGTAGAGATATATGTTTATTTGCCTTCTGAACAAGGGACTAGACTTCCAAGACAGTAAACAGGACTATCATATTGCATTTCTGAGTATGGATAAATACAATTCTCTATCAAAAATGGGATAGCCAACTGACCCAGAAATCAGAAAGTGGATTTATTATTATTTATTTTCTGGAAAACATTTTTAACACTTGCTCCTCCAGCCCTGCTTACCTGATCACACTTTTTGTGGTAGGCATCCTTTTCCTTTTGGGAAAGAAGTTTCCATTGCTGACTGCAGAGCACCATCCGTTCTGTGCTTGGGACATCTTTCATGTTTGCCATCAGTTCAGCACAGTAAAGCGAATAACTATTTCTAAAATGATAAGTTTCTTTTATGTAGTACTGTCCCATTGAATTAGTACTGGGTATACGCTACACCAACCAATAGCAATCAAATGCCTGTGACAATAATTCTGTGGTAACTCTTGGAGATAAATTCCCATTCAGCTACAAATGTTTGCTTTGAGTGGGGATTCTCATCTATAATTTAAAATAGAAGCGCATAACATGTAGGGCATTCAAGTCCCCACAAAAGCCTTGAGTGCCCCATCCTCAAGAAGATGTCAGCAAATTAATCAAACAAGAAAATTGCTAAAAATCTAAAGCACATTGCCTACTTAAGTATAATATACTTAATTAAATTAATTAAATCTTTTCCTAATCCCACTTCTTAAGACTAGAGTTTCTAATATGCTACCCATTTAGGACATTTGTCCTAAACTGGGAATGAATATTGTAGCTTGGGGACAATTTATGGCTCTCCAGCTGTTCTTCTGCGACCTCGGAACCTCTGACCATAAATGAAGAAAATGGGTTGTGTGATTTTGAGGTAAAAACACAAAAAATTGTTAATATAAGCCTTAATATTGATACCTTGCAAAAAAATCCAAGTAAAGAGCTCAAAATTCCACTCAAGAAAAGAAAAGCCATCCCTATTTGCAACATCAGTCCAGCTACAGTCCATCTGTAGCCTCTTCAAGCGCACCCCTGCACTTCAAAATCATTTGCCAATCGTCAGAAGGCAACCTTGGAAACAAGCCACTTGTTAAGTAGCGTCATCCATCCCCACAAGCATCAGACTAACAAAGAAGTAGAGGGAGGAAAAAGTATTAATTTAATACAAGCTTCTTTGCTTGCATAAAAGTCACAACTGTGGATGGTTTTCCAACCTGACTCAATGTTACAATGAGGTGTTGTTCTTTGTTTGGGGTTTTTTTGAAGTGTATTGTTCTCTCTCAGATTTTTGTGAGAGCATTGAGATGGATCTACCACTAGGAGGTAGATGAGAGCTAGACAACTACAAGAAAGAGCTGAGAACCTGCAGAAACACAGCAGGAAAGTTTTATTTCAGCAATATATCCTTCCTACAAACTAGGACTGAATTCCCCAAAACTCCTGTCCTTCACAGCTAAAAAGTTTGGGAATGGCAAATTTATTCAAGTAAAATCTCACCACAGAATAAAGCAGTGGAAGGAAATGAAGAATTGGATGACCTTAAGTAAGCTTTAGCTCAGGGGTGTCAAATGCAGGCCAAGACTACCCCAGCTCTGAGAATGGGGAAAACGTCACAAAATATCACATGACGGCAATGTGATGTGGCGAGTTTGACACCTGTGCTTTAGCTAGACCAGTGTTTTTCAATCTCAGCAACTTGAAGATGTGTGGAGTTCAACTCCCGGAATTCACCAGCCAATGCCTCAATGATTTGAGAGTAACAGCAGGATAGGAAAAGGAGCACCCCTTACTATATTATTCACCATCCTACAACACTATCTAAGTGATAGTAAACTACTCAAGGGGGCTGTAAATGAAATCCCTATCATATATATGAAACAATGGGAAGGGGAACAATTTAGAGAAAATAAACATGGGCTCAAATAAACTCCTACGGGTTTTAGCCTTCTTCAAACTGCACTGCCCTGAAAGTAAGTATTTTGTCCCCCTTAATGAAGGAAAGAAGCATCACAGTGCCAGCAGGCTGTGTAGGTATAAAAAATCTGCAAAATGTTTGGCACAATGTTGTGATGCAAGCCCTGCCTCTTGTGTACCCACCAACTCAACACAATTTTATTTCCTTGCAGATGCGAACAATCACAATAGACCTCTGTTGGCAACAGAGGGGAAAATGAGGAGCCATGTTCTGTTCGTGAAAATAATTGACATCCAGATGCTATACCCGATTCTACCTGCAGAGGTCAGGGTTTGAAACATTCTCTCATTGCGCTCTTTTATTAATGGTTGAAATGGCCTTTTATCTTTTTTTAAGCGTTTATCTTTATTGGCTATGTTGTGTGCCCAATATTATCACAATTTTCTAAACTATGGTTTTGTGGTCTGGTTTTACATTTTCTCATTTGATTGTATGCCACTTACTGATTAAACCGAAACAGTCAAAGTTCAAATTAAAAGGAGTTCTAGGCTCATGTAATTTAAATCTGTTCCAAATTATTACTGTAGTCTTTCTTATTGATATTATTATTTTAGTTGTTAACTTCTGTATGCTATGAGATTTTTCTACTTTAGCAATGGCATATAATTACGACGACTTCTACTACACTGAACCATAACTTAATTGGGCAGGCATCATATACTGAATCATAAAAACCTTATCAGCATTGTCAAAGATAGCAGTTAGTGTACTAGTTAAATGTGTTGAATGAACAGAGCTAGTATGACGTGCTGGGGTAGGGATTTGAGCCTGTAGCTCTTTTAAGTTCACCTCCCGGTTCCTTTTGCCACATCAAATGAATGTAAAGAGGTTCTCCATATTTTACCAGTTCTAGAAAATATACATGAAAGTGCTGCCGTGAGGGAAAAAGCCTTCCCAATTATGACACCCCAACTTACGGAGGGGGCTTGGTGGGTCGCCCATCAAACTTATCCTTCAATTGCCTCTCTGCTTTTGTTAGGGTAGACCGTGGTGGTGCCCCCTCCTCAATGTTCATCTCTGGATGCTTCTGTATGTAATCCCGCATCATTTCCTGGAAACAACAAACACAGAAGGTGGTTAACACAATACAGCCCCAAAGCTTTGGGGACAAGCCCTTCCTAGGCTCTAGGGTGTGAGGTGGGCAAAGAGAACCCATTACTTAACTCTGACCAATTTCAACTCTGGGTAGATGAAGCAGAGAGGGTGTTGCTTTGCAACTACCTTCCAGCTTAGTAAATGGGAGTGGCACCCACAAATCGGCTCTCGGAGCGTGGCTGGGTTTGGACAGCCGCGACAAGGCCGGGCTGAGCATAGGGGGGAGAAGATGGAGGGGAACGGTGTACTGTTCCCTACCTCATACTCCTTCCGCTGCTCCAGAGCCTTATGAATCCATTTCAGCCTTTTTTTGTCCGAGAGCTGAGACCATTGCTTGCCCAACGCTTCCTTCACCTCCTTCGTGGTGGCCTGAAAAACCCAGGTGGGGAAGGGGAAATAAAAAAAGTAGGTACAATGGAAAAAAATGGGGGAAGGGGAGGGAACACTGCCCACCCTGGTGGTACAGCAGTGAATTACACTAAACTTTGGGAAAGTATCTTTTTCTTGATCCTGCAAGGAAGCAAAATATAACTTGCTGCATAATGCATATGCAGAGAGGTCCAATATGAGAATCTTTGTTTTGGGGTTTAAATACATATAAAAAGGGTTTCAGTCCCATGTAGGCCGTTTGTAAAGGTCTCTTGTCTTTGCTCTCTTTCTATCCTTCTCTTTCTCACCAAAAGAAACATGGAAGATTAAACTTCTGGTGCCGGTGACTGACCCAGATTGGAATCTGAAATATTGTCCTGGAACACATATATTTGCCTTCATTCATAAAAGAAACTGTCTGAATAATGGTAATTACGGAAACTTATGTAAACAGTAAGCAAATATTACAAAGAGCAGCATATCACACTCAGTTCCTACACACTTCCAAGAGTGTCCCTGCCACACCTCCAAGAAAGGTGGGAGTTAGTGACCCACAGGGGTTTTTTTTTGTAGTGATCTCTCTTTGGCCTCACTCTATTTACCATTCTAATAGAATAATAGAATTGGAAGGGGTCTTGGAGTCTTCTAGTCCAACTCCCTGCTCAAACAGGAGACCCTACATCATTTCTAACAAGTGATTGTCCAATTTCTTCTTTAAAATATCCAGCGATGAAGCACCCACAATGTCCGGAGGGAATTCTTTACAAGTCTAACACCTTAGAAGCTATCTGTATGTGTGATCTTCATCATCTTGTAGCCATGAATTCCATGAATTAACTATTTACTGCATGAAAATGATTTGTCTATCCTATCTATTTTGCTTATCATCTGTACTAGATGACCTTAAACCTCATTTTTTCGAAGAGAAAGAAAAAGGGCACTCAGGACTACTTGAATGGATAACAAAAAATTCCCCCCTGTATTTGAAGAAGAAATATCTGAAAATTCAATGGCTGTTGGAACTGAAAAAGCTGTAAATCCCTAGAGTAAACCGTTCACTGCCCCCATTTTTGCTTTTATGAAGTTGTAAGCCGCTCAGAGTTGCTTGACAGTGAGACAGGCGGCATATACATTTAATCTTTATTTAAGTTTCATAGCTTTTTCTTGACGCTTTGGCAGCCCTCTCAGAATCAATTTTACATATTCAGCAGAATCAAAAGACAAAGCTTTTCCTGAATGTATCATTTCCTGATGTACCGGTAGATGGGGGAAATGCTTTTATCTGAATGCTTCATTTATTTAAAAAAGCAGGACCCCTCTGTAGATAAAAGAAAAAAACATGAAGAAACATGAAGCTGAACATTTTCATTCGACAGACTATGGGTCATATAGCAAAACGGAAGTTTTCCGATAAGAAGAAAATGTTCATGTGTGTGATTAGAATCCCAAATGTAACAACCCAGGAAGGCCTTTACTTTCTGCTCGAATGTAACCCAGAGCCTCAGCTGATCAAAAATGAAAAGACACAGCTTTATACCTAATTTCCCCCCCTTGTTCTACTTTCAGAAACAGCCTTCTACCTCCCTCTCTCCCTCTGTTTCCACTGCTTTCTCTGTGCTGTCTTTATTCATGCCTCCCATGCCACCTTCACTTCAGACTTACAAAGGTAGAGCTACTTACATCAGGTCGGACTTTCAGGTAGATCTTCTTCTCATGAGTATACCAGAGCTGTTGGGGGGTCTTGGGTTTTTCTGGGATATCAGATTTCTTGGCATTCTGAATGAGGTCAGGATGGTCTTCCCTTCATAGAACAGGGATGGTAACAGGGGATGGAAAATGTAAGGCATCGCCATACTGGAATTAACAAAGCACACTTTCATATAAACCTCTCTAAGGCTCTACGTACCAATTCCCACTCTTGAATGCCAAGAAATTCCCAGACTGCAGGATGAATCTGCCCGTAGAAGAATTTTATTTTCTCTCCATTAAAAAATATTCCCTCACAATCCTCCAAACTTCATGGGCAAAGAAGGGATTTCTGACATAAGACCAACATTTGACCGTGGTGCAAAATTCTGAAACCTTCTAATACCTAAGAGCAAGACAGGGACATGCCCCCCCCCCCCCAAAAAAAAGTGTGAGGCAAAGGCTCTACCCACTGCCTACCCAGATATTCTTGGAGAATGAAGATACATGAGTTTCTGAGTTGAATAAGAACATTTCCCACACACATATAAAAACAAATCTACCAGCTGGCAATGAAAGAAATAGAGGAGGAAACTAAACAAACGGATAACAAAGTGATCAACAACAATTAACCCAGCAGTTGTTATGCTAGATAACGGGACAAATTTTCTACCCAATCTCTTATCAAGAAATATTCTGTAGATATAAATGCTTATTACGTCCATTGTTTTGGTTTCAGTTTTTTCTCCTAGAAAACAAAAGTTTAATTACACGCTACACAGCAGGAAAGGCAGCTCTCTTCAAATTTTGGGAGGATGATAGTGATTGTGTATTGTAGAAAATCTGGCTGGTTTACATTATCCTTTCTCAATTTTTTTTCTTCTCAGATGTTGTGGCCTATAGCCTCCCTAAGTGCGTATGATCGTTTGGAAATGAAGTGAATTATATTGTAACATCTTGGGATTCAACGTATCTCAAGCTGGGAACAGCTGCCTAGGTAGATCTTTGATTTAATTCAACATTTGCTTAGATGACTGCTTGAAATGTTCATACAGACAATTCTACCTGCCTTACAAATATATAAATTTACAGACTTAGTTATTCTATCTCTAATTTAAAAAAGGAAAGTGGGTTCCTGTGCTATATAACATACAACTTTGAAGGCAAGGAACCTTCTAGCAGTACTTATTCTTTCTACTCTCTCCTCATCATCTTCTAATCAAAGCAGCTTTCACAGTAAAGTTCAGAAAAACCTCCACTAAATATGTGCAACTAAAGTCTACAGCTGAGAAGCCTTAAAGTGCTCATGGACACAAGCAAGGCATCGTTGCTTAAGATCTCTTACCTAAATCTTGCCAGATTCCGCTCAAAATCTTGTTTCTCTCGTTGGAAATCCTGAATATACTTCATCTAAAAAACAGGGAGAAGAGGAAAAATACTCCACCGCTGCTATTTATATATGAGGTAGCCAGCTGTCACACTCAAGCCCTCTCACTGGGGACAGAACTGTCTTGAGTCTTTAAGAGCGGTGGTTAGAATGCAGTTCAGGCTAAATCTGCCAAATGCCAGCAGTTCGATTCTCACCAGCTCAAGGTTGACTCAGCCTTCCATCCTTCCGATAAAATTGGACCCAGATTGTTGGGGTTAATATACTGACTCTATAAGCCGCTTAGAGAGAGCTGCAAAGCACTGTGAAGCGGTATGTAAGTCTGAGAGCTATTATACTGAATATCTACTTCCTCTAATTCTATGTTCTGAAATTGCAGATATTGCACACATGGGTGCACGTGTGTATGCACAAGATACCCATCAAGCCTTCCACAAGGATGTTCTTTAGCTCTGGAAATGACATGAGAAGTTCAATTTCTTGGCATGCAGAACTAAAGCCTCTTGGACTCTTCTTAGCTCAGAGCTAATAACTGTACAAATTTTAAATGCTCATCTACTTGGGAATCTTTGCCCCCAGCTAGCAAGGTCCATAAAAGTTAGATTTGGGCACATTTACACACCAGCATGTTATCTTGCTTCCCATTTAGTTTTGCAGAAATTCAGATAAAGGAGGTTTACCTTCACAAAAAGGTGAAGTTTACTGTTTCAGCACTAACTGTGCTGACCCCACTTGTATATATTGTTGGTTTCTGCATTTCCCTTATGATCTGGAAAGACCTCTGTGTTATTACCATTTAAAATAGGGATGCAGGAATTATAGATCTGAAGGTCCATGTAGCCTATTTTTAGGAGTAATGGGGCCAACAATACATTTTGATTTTTTTCTCCTTTAGGGTGGGGATCCCCAACCCCCGGGCAGCACCCTGATAACAGGCCGTAGCCTGTTGTGAACTGGGCTGCGCAAACAGAGGTCCGCCTCTGCACAGAACCATCCCCTCTCCCCCCCCCCAGTGCATTGTTCACTTAATGATTGTTGCATCTGCTTAATGACCATTGCAAAAGGGGTCATAAAATCAGGTGCACTCATGTAGTGACCCACTTAATGACTGCCACAACTGACAAATATAACTCTGGTTTCAATCACAGTGGTATGTCAAGGACTACATCCATAGGGGGATATTAATAGACAAAAGAGTCACCTTGAAGATGATTTAGACAACTATTTCACATTTGAAACCCTGCCACCCAGAAAGAACTAAGCAGTATACCAGCTGATTTTTGAAATGTGGAACTTACCATGTTATACAAAGTTAAAATTGTTCACAAAATGTCAGATGGGGCCAATTCAGCAGGCAAGTAGAGTCAAGTTACTTTGACAGAAAGGCATATAAAATTCCCTTCACAAGGGAAGCATCCAGCTTTAAGCTCAAGATCCTAACAATCTGCAGCTATCCCTAAATAACAGCCTAAATAATTTTCTATAAAAATTCATTTTGTGGTTCATTATTTGTTTTGCAAAGGTAGCACATTCACAGAGCACTTGAGAAAGGGAATATTCATTTTTGCAGAAGGCACACGATACATAATTCGTAGGTATTAAATTACCCAAGGAAAAAAATAGGGTTTTTTTTCTCTCTCTCTCTCTCTCTTCCTTTTTTGCTTTTGCCTGGTTTTGCTGGAAGCACCAGTAAAAAGGGGGCTTGCTGTTGATAGGCAAAACTGCTTATGGAATTATGCCTTTCTTGAAACCCCTCACCACATTCTAAGTATGTACTGCTCACCTTTTTCTTTTCGGGGAGTTCCTTATATTTTTTTGAGAGAATCTTGGTTAGGTCCAGGTTGCTCATCTCTGGATGTAGCTTAGCATATTTTGCTCGTTTTTCCATGAAGAAACGGAAATACGGAGTCAAAGGTTTTTTGGGGAAGTCAGGATGCTTCTAAATAGGAGCAGGAAGTAAGTAAAGAAAAATATTTTGAGATGATCTCTTTCCACAAAAAATGGAAAAAGTTAGGAGTTTACTAAATCTTCTTACTGTTTTGTTTATAACATTTGTTTGCTGTGCCAAATATCTGGAATAAGGTGATAGCATATTTAAGTAACACACATAATTGAATTCAACCATGAAACTCCACTAATCTTATGAAAACTTTATTTCAGCTTAGCATCTCTATCTGATGAAAGATAAAAAATGGAGCTACTTCTTGAGACATACGAAGAATTAAATTGGCTGTCTATTTTGCCATTGCTGTTTGTTACTGTTTTAAACTACATGTTTCTACACTGAAGCACATGAACTTGGCAAGAAAGGCCAGGACTGAAGCTTATCACAGTCTTCCCAACTACACATCTCTCTCTTGTGGGCTAGAATTATATCACCCCAGAATTCCCAATCACTTTCCAGCACATCTGGAAAGCATCAGACAAAGAAAGCCCACTCTATGTTTTCTGCCACAACTTGTACCTTTAATTTCTAATTATTATTGTGACATATTACTATTATTCATTACCAGTAGTTTTCTCTCCTTTCATTCAAAAGTGCAACACACACACACATACATGCACACACACAAACTCTACTGTACATGTAGTGTTCTCTCCTCTGTTTTCCTACCACAAGAACCTAGTGAGGTAAGTTAGCTTGAGAGAGACAGTGACTGGCCCAAAACCTCCATGTAAAGCATGTGGCATCTCCAACTGTAGAAAGACCAAGACCAATCAGTTAGCAATAGCAAACTAAATGAACAAATCATCCTGGCATAACATAGTTTCTATATTCAAAATGCAGCATTATAAACCTAAAGGCATGACTAGAATCTTGAATTTAACTTTTATCATTAGCAATAGTGTAAGATATTGGAAAAGTATTCTGTTAAAGTGTAAAGTTAAGAGGTTCTGCATTTTCCCCCACAAATCATGCGAAATATTGATAGAAGAATATTTATAGCTCAGTTTGAACTGTGGGACCCTTGATTCTCTTGAGCTTGGTGGTTTTCTTGCAGGCGTTTCATTCCCAAACTAAGTAACATCAGCAGCCTGACTGATGTTACTTAGTTTGGGAATGAAACATCTGCAAGAAAACCAAGTTCAAAGAGCACCAAGGATCCCAAATACAAAATATTTTATTACTTTAGAAGTGTCAAGCTTCAGTGAACATTGTAGCAATTAGAGGGCTATTAATTTTAATACCTGTTAACTATGCTACTAATCAATCTTCCTTTTTAAAAAATGGGGTGGAGAATTAGTTTTCCATAAAGAAACCTATAGCCCTCCAGGTAATACTGAGGTATTATCTGATAAAACTGACTTTAAACTGCTACTTCAGAGATCTTTGCAGTTTACCGCGAATTTAATCTGGCCTTTGTTCTAATTGTTCACATATATTTGCACATCAATGCCTATTCAACATCTGATTGCATCTTTTGATAACTTTGCCTGTTAAGCCAAAGGAAGACACTCCTATTTTAGAAGGCTTTATTTCATACTCATTCTCAACCAAGCAAAGGGGGAAGAAGCTAAGGCCAACAGTTAAAATCTTTCACTTTGCTTACTGCAGAATGTAACACATCTTAATTTGCCTTATCTTTCCTGCCACTTTTTTTTAAACATATCCCTGTAAAGTATATCATATTTGTTTGGTATGATATTGGCTGCAACAGGGATCATTGATAGATTATAATTTTACACATGGACACTCTTTGCCTCCAAAGTTTGGATTTTAAAATGGCACATCTTGTCTTTGTTATAAGAATAGGTCTTCCAAATTTGACTGTCATTTTTGTTAATTCCAATTAAAGATTCCTGCTATTGGCTACCTTTGTTAGTTTTTTAATTACTGGCCACTAATATAGTTTACTATAAGATTATATTAAGACTTTTTATTTTTTAAAAAATACACATATGTAAATCTTTTTAAAGTACTTTTTTCTACCCTTCCTTTTTTATGGCTGTGTTATTAAGTTTTGTTTTGTTTTTTTAAGAATCTCTTTGCTTTCTTTCTGTAGTAATCAGGAGCCAAAATACTGTGTTTTACTTGCCACCTACTCTACTATTAAAAAAATGTAGGACAATATAAGAGATGTATTAAATAATCCAAGTCTACAAGATAAATTATTTGTTAAGTTCAGACCTTCAAGGCAATATGTCCCACCTATATGCCTAGAAAAAGGAAATAGATCACAAAGAAAAAAATCACTACACTTATTTTGGGCTTTAGCTTTGTAACCTGGAAAAAGAACAGCCCTTAGCTGAACAGCAAATAAATATTTTCTTCTGAACAGTGTAATTAAACATTGCAGTTTTTTAATGTTTTGATATGCAAGGCTATACAGGATCGTTTGGTACACAGTACTGTATAAATCAAGCTGCAAAGCAGCAGAGCCATATATGCAAAACACTAGAGGTGCAGCTGTCTGGGTATTAGCTTCTTTCCAGAATTTATATTTAGAAATTATCAAAAAGTTTCAACCACAACATGGTTTGCTATATGTAAGAATGATTTAGAAAGAGAACACATAGAAAAGAAATGTGTATGTGTGAGAGTAGGTCTTTCAAATGCTGCATCAGGAAATCAACTGAAAACATAGTTACTCTTCTAAAACCACCATCCCTTGACCTTATGACCATTGTAGTATCTCCAAGGCCACATAATCATAATTCCATGTGCTTGGCGATTATCATGTATTTATGATGGATGCAATGTCCCTGGGACATGTGATCATCATTCTCAATCTTTCCAGTTATCTTTCAACAGCAAAGCAAAAGGCAGACGCCAGCTTTGCTTAATGACTCTGTGATTCATTTAACGGAGCGATTTGCTTAAAAATATGGCAAAAAAGTTTGTAAAACTAGGTGAAGTTTACTTAACAACCACCTTGCTTAGCAATAGAAATTCTTAACCAAGTTGTGTTCATAAGTCAAGGATTTCTTGTTCAGATTCATTTTTTTTTCTGGTCCAGACAATTAATTCCAACCTTCCACTACACAAGTCACAGAGAATTTCCTTTTTTTTTTTTTTGCTTTGCTTTTCTGTAATATAACATAGAATGAAGGCAGATTCCCCTATCCAGATTTCATCTGACAATTATTTGTTTTCAGTTAGATAATGTAATAATGTCTGCAAAGGCCCACATAAGAAACAGTATGAGCAAGCTAGGGTAGCGAGATTACTCAAACCAAGTTTATCTTGTCCTCAGAGAGACCCATCATCATGTTTATTAATTCTGCACAAATCAATACTCTGGATTTTGAACAAGGAATGAAAGCATGTCTTCAGCAGAATGTTGAACAATTTAGCTATATTCCAAATAGAGGTAGTAGAAACACCTTCTCTTCATCGTCCACTGGTTAGAAGAATGGATTGTGCAGAGACATAACTCACCATGCAAATCATTACAAGGAAAAGGAGAGATCTCACTGGTTTTAATGTGCATAATGGAGCAAGACTAACAGCGTGTGATTGTGGAGAAAATGCCAGGTCCATGTAATTATTATTTTTTTCTCTATGATTTTGAGAATGGCCACTCTGATTCTCAAGTCAATTTTAATAATTACCGTAAGATGCCTGTTATCATAACTGTAATACTTCTTTCTTGGCACACATTTTGGAATGAGTCATTTTCAATGTTCCACATTCTAAGAGTAAAGTCTATTAAGGGTATATTTGTTTCTATCTTTAATTCAGAAATAAATGGGACCCTTTTTCTGCCCCGTAATAGTTAACAAACCATATTCAAAAATTGTACATGATAGTGGTGTGATCTGGAATCACAATGTGACCCACCTGATGAATGTTTGACTCTCAATGTTCAGATTATCCATTTTTACCAATATTGTACAATGAATAATTTATTATTTAATATGCCTTAATCAATGCAAAATGTTGATAAATGATGTTTAGAATTATGCACACATTTAGGACTTTTCTAAATTTTCTCCCATTCTCCTGAATTGAACTGAATTGAAATGATCAATAGCTATTAGCAAAACTTTCACTTGAAATACAAATATACAATTAGGTATATCCATCTACACATGCAAAGTTGGGGAACATCCAATGCAGTTGTTAAGGTGTTTGATGAAGACCCGGGAGGCTTAAAGCCTAGAGGTAACTCTAGGTCAGTTACTATCTGTCAGCCTAAACTGCCAGACAGAACTGTGGTGGAAAAAAAAAGAGTGTCACATGACCCACCTTGAGTCTCTGAAGGGAAGGGAAGGTAGAAATCTAACAAGTAAATAAACTCTGCTGAGAAAATTATGGATAAATCCACAGAGTGGGATACGTTACCAATTATGACTTCATAACCCCTTATTAAACTAAGGGATAACCAGAAAAAAGAGAATGGAAGCAAACTTGAGTCTTAAGAAATATTGGAGTTGTAGATCACAATTTTTTGCCATTTAGGAAAAGGCAATAATCAACCAACCAACTTGATTCAAAAGGAAGTTCTTTTGTTTATTAAGTCTTCCTTGAAGCTAACACCTACCTTCAGTTTTTTGCCTTTGTATGGGTTTTTCACATGTTCTTCAGCATCCATTATCAATTCTGTCAAGGTCCGGAACTTTCTCACCTGCAGAAATAAATAGTAAATTGTTGCAGTGAAGTAGAAAGAGAGACAAGAGAATGGTGTGATTATTTTGAAGGCTGCTGGTTTAAACTGATTTATCAACATAAATTATTTGTCGTATGATTCAATTAACAAGTAGAGTCTTTTGTCAATCTGTTTGTGCAGATTTAAGCAGAAGCTAGTAATAGTAGAAAGATTATTGTCCTGCCAATGGGAGAATTTATTTTATTTTATTTTTTATTTTACTGAACTGAAATGTATTCCTGCCTTTCATTTCCAAAAAAGTACATCTATGCTGAGATTATCAGAATACTAACATTTACCATGAATGTTTGTCATGCAGGCAATTGAACAATAGATAGCCCTAATAATTATACTGGGAATTTGGAGAGACTAATAATCAATGTTCTGTGCTGCAACTAACTTGCAGCTGCTGATAACATATATTAATTACGCCAATGCAAACTTTCCCAAAGTGATGTCCTCAATATATATTCACAACCATAAAGCTGATTGCAAATTCTAAGAATGACAGCTTGCAATGCATCTAGAAAATTCAGTACTGTTACCTGGGAAAACAAGAACTAAAATTTGGTTTAAACCGTAATTCCTCATTCAAATCATCAGTAAATCCACATTTTTAACAGTGAAACTAAGCTTAGCAGTTGCCCTAACTATTCAAGAGAAAATGAGGAGAGGGAGGGGATGCAAACTTGATGTAAGGTTAATTTTTGCTGAAGCTAATCCACACAGAATGTAATGGGGGGACTGGGTCTTTTAGGTTTTGAGGAACTTCTACAATCCCATCTAGCATTCCTGCTAACAATAAGATGGCCACAGGAGTTGTAGTTCCTCCGCATTTTCCATAGCTTACTGAGCCCTGCTCTACATCATGGTTCAATACGCAGTCAAACCTGGTCAGCCTATAGTATCTCTTTAGTAATAGCAATGTACTTTTGTACAGTTTGAAATTTAACAAAGCAATCCTCTGCCTATCTATTCAAATAGCAAGCCTCAACCTTATCCCCAGGCAATTCAGTACAGAATTGTAGCATGGATACAGTAAAGCAGTCAAGAGCAGTAAGATGGCTCACACAGGCTAAATAAAGACAGAAGAATAGGGGTGCCTTGATTGGAGGAGAGAAAGAAGAGAAACACAGTTTTAATGGTTTGAAAACAAAAAAGTTATTGAAAGAGCTCCTGAGACATAAATGGGGAAACCTCTATAGGCAAACAACTTTAAAAACTTTGCTATTTATAAAATGTATTGGCTGCTCGTCTTACCACAAGATAATTCTTACCCTCACACTGAATTGTTACTGAATCAAATTCTCAAATTAAATTAACCAATACAGCATATTTGTTAAGACAAATCATCATATGAAAAGCATTGTTTCAGGTCAGTCCTCTTTTGAGCTCAGAAAGCAATTGATTACCTCATTGGAGATCTCAATCCATTTCATCTTGCACATATCACCAGAGAAGTCTTTGAAAGCCACTTTATCCCAATCCAAATGGGATTCTGTGGTTTTGAACTTGCTGCCGTCATTGGAGGGCAGGTTATTTTTCATGCACTCCAAGAGGGTCAACATGTCTTCCTGGGTCCAGCGATCTGGAGGAAAAGCAAAAAGGGGGAAAAAAACATATTATGCATGAATGTCATATTTGTTTCTGAGGAGCTATTCTCAAATTAGTGCTCTTCAAATGCAACCTAGCAACCTAGTACCCTTCATATTTAAAGTTTTAAAAGAAACAGAAGCTAGCAGAGCAGCTGCTACTGGGTTCTTTTTTATATTACAGGCAGCAGAGAAACATCAAGCCTGGCAATTATGGCTGTTAAATTGTGATGACCATGACCAGGACTTATTTTTACTATGTTGGGGTGTGTGTGTGTGTTTGTTGTTAAGTGAAGGCCATGGGCATTAAGTGAATCCATTGTTTCCTAGGGATTTTTTTTTGGCTCAAAATCAAAGTAAACACCAGTTTCTAGCAAAAACATAAATCATGGTTACATGACTGTGGGATACAACAAATGGCCATAAATGCAGACTGGTTGCTGAGTGCCCAAAATGCAGTCTCGTAAAAATTTTTTTTAAAAAAAGGGGGGGGGGTTTAAAAAAATCACAGGACGTTTTATATTTTCATCATACCACATCCAGATGAGGAACTTTAGAATAACCAAATAGGTAGCTTCAGCTGCACAATTTGTCGGTGGGCAACCTTGAGATGTATTCATGGTTAACCACGTCACTATGTTTTCTAAATGCAGACAAGAATAGATGGCCAATGAGACGAAGTTGCTGTTAAAGCCAGCAGAATAGTGTTACACCTTGTTTGTGTGATCATAGCAAGTATCTGCGAAAGCATCGTACATTTTAAAAGTTTTTCTTCCACACGTGTTATCTATTAGCAACGGTATTCAGCTCCGCTTGAGATTATTTTTAATGTAGCTAAACGTCTTTAAATATCAGTAAGTAATATTTATTTAAAAATCAATAAATAAAGTTGAATATTCAGGAAGTGGCAGCTGGGAACATAATTCTGCATAATTTTCTACAGCTTTTCCAGGAGCATTCCTTCTCACCTTGGTTTTTTGGGGCCGTCATTTCTAAATTGGTTGGACTATCTGCTTCTCCGTTCATCCTCCACCTCTCAGACCCAAGGGTGACACCTCCCGGGTCTCCCCCTTCCAGCTCCCTGTCTTCCCCCTTCACGGTGGCGTCAATCAATTTTCACCCTGAAAAAGACGACAAACTGGAATAAGGATCTCTGCTTACCAGGCTACCTTCACAAAGGGCTGATATCACAAACATGGAGTTTGGATTAGTTAACTGCTGGAAATTAATACAAGAATTAAACAATTCTTGAACCTGGAACCTGTGAGCTATTCATACATTCAAGAGCAAATGGGAGCTGAAAGAGAAAGACAAGGTACCCACAATGTAGGGCTGAAAAGTTTTCTATAAAGTTGAAGAAGTTACTAATGGCCTAAGATCATGACATGAACAGCCTAGAATTCTCTCTTAAGTATGCTGCGATAGAATATGGGACTGTCCTTAGCCATAAAGGAGAATTCAAATTCAATAAATAAATAAATAAATAAATAAATAAATAAATAAATTCTAAGGAGCAAGAGAAATGGAGTTTGGGAAACCTTCCAATGATGCTGGTGACTTCAAGCACAATCCATTTTTAAGGTGAGGAAAAGAACTAAAATAGAAGTGGAGAAGAGTTGGCAGATTACAGTAAAGGAAGGGGGGGGGGAACGGAGGAACTCAAGGGAACTGGCCAGCTAACTTAAGCCATGATCTTGCAGCCACAGAGATCACTGGAACAATTAAGCTAAATCTGCCTCAGAGTTAAAATCAGGGAAGAATAGAAAGACCTCTGGAGAAAGACTAAGATACAGATTCCATCCGTAGGCGTAGAAGCAATAATAAAATTAATAAAATAATTTCATATAAGTAACAATGAGAATCCCAACTGAAAAGAAAAAAAGAGCCTTGGTATCAAAGCAGGATTATTACGAGTTGAGATGTCAGCCAGCATTAATATAAGAAGGAAGAAGTAGTTAGGGACTGGATCGGATCTCTGGACGAAAGAAATGAGAAAGCATATTTTCTTGGACCAGCGAGCGGATATTCTTTAAGAGAATGCAGCACCCAACCACAGGGTGGGCGGAGTAAAGGGGAATCGGGCGGGAGGGGTGGAGAGGAGGCAGGCCAGGCAAAGGGGAGGGATCTGCGGACCTCTCTTCTCTCCCTCCCCTTCCACCAGCTCTTCAGAGGCCGCACCATCGCCAGCCAATCTCCGTCGCCGCCTTCCTGCAGCAGCAGAAGCGCAGCTGCTGCTTACCACCCTCCCCCTCTTCGCCTGTCTCCAGGCAGGCGGGAGAGCCGAGCCGAGCCGAACCGACGGAGCTGGTGGTGCAGCTGCTTCTGCTTCGCCTCCTTCCCCCCGCCTCCTTCCTCTCCGCACGCCCTGCGGGCGCCACCGAAGGGGAAATCTAGCCGCCGCCGCCACCACCTCGCTTGCCTGATTTCGCTCCCACCCCAGTTTTTTTTTTCAACCCCAGCTCGGGCTCCAGCCTCCTGGCCCCGTTCCTTCGTTCCTCCCCGCCTTGACTCTCGAAGACGAGAAAGTCAGTGTTTCGCTACGATCTCGCCCCCGTCGGCTCTCGACATTGCCAGCGTTCCTCGCCAACCAACTTCAGTCGTCCTTCCAGGGAGGGGAAGCATTGAGATCGACGGATTCCAGGATCTTTTCCCTCCTTCCGCAGGATTTCGCTCCCTTCTGATTCGTTCTACTGGATTTCTACGGGATTTATTCAAGATCTACACATACACACAACTGCGTTAACAGAGATCACCCTCCGTTCCCCGCGGAATCCTCCCTACGAAAACAATCCTAAGGAAACCAGCTTGTTTCCCAAGTCCAGAATTTCCCTTCATTAGAAGATCCCTTCCTTTATCTCAATAAATTAAGACTCGCATCCCAGCCCAAGCCACGATCCCTAAAGAAGGCAGCCTTCGATACAGTAAATCGTTTTATCCCCCTCCGGACAATCTAGCGGGGAAGGCGAGCTCCCGCTTTGTTCTCCGTCGATCGGGCGGACGGTGAAAGCTTTCCCTGGCCACTAAAGAAAGAACTTCGGTTCCCCCCAAACCCCTGTACCAGAGCGCGAAGCAGCGGATCCCGCTTCGTCGGCCGGGAGCCAGGCGCCGAACAGTGCCCAGCGTGTTGCAGAGGAAAGGGGAGCAGCAAGCGAGTTCCGTGTCTCTCTTCTCTCCGTCGGTGTAACCTCGCCGAGGCGGTTAATAAGGATGAGACAAGCCCGCCTCGTTGTGGCGGCGGCAGTCGCGAGTGGGGAGGAGCAGGAGCCGGAGAGCCGCTGCAGCAGCAGCCCCATCGGAGCCGCTGGTGGAAGGGGGGCGGGGATGGTTGGCTGGCGGGAGGGAGAAATGAATGCCCGGCTGGGGGCGTCCAGGCAGAGCCGAGGGAGGGCAGCACGTCCTGGCTGCGGCAGCTACTGCCGCCGCCGCCGCCTCCTCCTTTCCCTCTACCAGCGCCCAGACCCCCGGGGAGCGCCTCCCCCTGTGCGCCTAGGGCGCAGGGGAAGTCGGCGAGTCAAACCCCGTTAACCCGATTCTCCACACCCAACCGCAACGGGGGCCCCCCGAAAAAGCTGCTCGTCGAGAGCAGGGGAGGGACGCCGAGCTGTTCGCCTGCATGGAACCACCATTTCGGATGGCGGAGCGCGCTGGCTCTAACCGGTCGACGGTCGGAAGGGCCATTCTGGTGCCCGAACTCGCCAAGACCGTTCAACGCAGTAGAAACGAGGGAAATTAATAGGAATCCACCGCGGCAGATTCCGTAAAACTGAGGCGAAATGTTTTGCACGTAATTTATAAAGCCAGTGTGCACCAATTGTGGGAAAGGCGGGAAAAAACCAAGACTCTTCCTCCGCCGCCTTTGGTTTCTTTCACGGTGCAGGCGACGGAGGAAAAGCTTACAAGACGACGGCTTGTTTCCACCGCTTCTTCCCCTTCACGTCTGGCAGCGCCCTTTTGGTTCTAAAAGCAGCTCAGGCGGGAGCAGGAAAGAGATCGGATCTCTGCGCCACAGCCTGCACCGCCTAGTTTTTTCCATCTACCTCCGCCGCGACTCAACGGCGACTGGGGCAGCCACCGCCTTCCGATCTCTCCCTTCTATGGTAGAACGCCGCGGCGCGGCCTATCTAGAAGGCGCCCGGAAGGCAGGGAAGGGGCCCCGATTCGATTGCCTCTGCCAAGGCTCCGATCGGATTCCTTGGAGAAAATGCAACCCCAAATGCGTTTGCAAAAAATAATTACATACTATTTTTAAAATATCAGTCGATAGATACGGTGGCATTAATATACCCGAACTCTAAAATGTGCTTGAAAAAAGGGAGTATTAAAATTAAAAGTTATTTCGTTCTTTTAATATATGCGTCCCGAAAAATTCGATTGAACCCATTTTTTTAACCTTACCGAGGAAATTGAGATGCTGGGCGGAAAAAGCAGCAACGGGTGTTGGTTGTGGTGGTGGTAGTGGTGCCGTCGCCTCCGCCGCCTGCCTCCCAGCCTGGCTGTGCTGCTTCACCGCCGGAGCCGAGGAGGTAACAAAAGCGCCTCCCTCCAGCCCCAGATGGTGGAGCACAACGTCGGGCTAATGGCGAGCTCCACATGCGCTCGTACTGCCGCAAAGCCAGCCCCGGCTGTAGGCAGGGGCACCTCGGATCGTGCCTTCCCCCCCTCCCCCTGATCCGTCCTTGCCCACCCGCCCTTCTTTGCAACGGGGGCTCCATCCTGGAGTCGATCTGAGGGGATTTTTAGCCCCTTCTACGTCTGCAACCTACCTGCAGATCGGAAGGACTTTGGAGAAAAGCTCCCCCTTTTCCCCCCTCTTCTTTCTTGGGCTTGCTTTAGCTGGGAAGCGTTGGTTGAATGCACGCCAGCTCTGCAGCGCTGGCCCCGGGCGTGGACTCGCTCCAGTCCCCGCAGAGAGCTCGCACTTCCCCCGCCTCCATCTCTCTGCTTTTTTCTTCCAATCAGCCGGTCTCTTCGGCTCTCGGATCCTTAGGCAACCTCACAGCCCTTCTACACAAGTCCCCATTTTTCTCATCTGCTCCCTAGATGGGATTGGTAAAAAGGAAACATGTTTCCAGGGCTTCGTTCTCGCTTTCTCTGTTTGATCTCACCAGGTTGTGGTTCTATCTTTCGCGATTCTGGAGTGTGTATGTGTGTATGTTTTTATTGCTCTTTGCTTTTGCAACACTGTAGTCAAACGACGAGAGGGAGGAGGGGAAAGGAAAAGAGAGAGAGAGAGAGAGGAGGAGAGAAAACGCTTACATTTGCCACAAATCCTCTTCGTTTGGCGTTTGTAAAACGAGCACAAATCACACGCACTCGATTTTAATTCCTCCTGCGACCTCCCCTTTCTTCATCTCCCTTTCAAACGATCGTATCGAAAGAACCAGGGTGGGGAGAATTTCAAAATTACAACCCGGAGAGCGCTAGCTGCTGCAACGCCATCAGATTATTTCTGAGGGCAGACATTTTTTTGGCAACAAGAGAGGTTTTTTTTTTTTTAAGATCCCACTTTGCCTTATAAACAACGGGGGCGGGAAAGTAAGGCTGTAACTCTTTGTGTCCCGTCGGATTTTATTGACAATTGGTTTGGGATTGGATTCTAAATCATTGCGTGAAAATGGTATTCGTGTAGATTTTAGTCAAGAGCCGAGCTTCTCCTCCCCCACTCCCTTTTCGCTCTCTCTTTCTTTTTTTAAATCCATTTTTTCCAGCTCCACCTTGTTGTTAAGGGCGTCATCTCCTATAGAGCCAATCACCTTCTACTGGGGTTGCCTGTCAAATTAAAGCCGATTCTAATACGCAAACGCGACTTTTATAGACCTGCCAAAATGCAATTAGAAATTATGAGGGATGGGAGGGGGAGGCGACCGAGGATTGGGAGATAAACTAAAAATAGTGAATACGTTGCCTGTACATAACAAACCAGCAAAGATGAACGAGCGTATGTTGGCTTATTTTCTATTTGTGCTTTGCCAGTTGAAAGAAATGGAAAATAATTCTCCAGGCCTTGCCTTCCTTCCTCTCCACCATATAGAGGACATTTGAATATGTATGTAGGGGTATATGCGGAGTGGGAAGGGAATCCTACAGCATCAAAATATATGAATCATGTTTATGAGTGAAATGAAAGAACTAATGAAGTAGAGCTATCATCCACATTATAGAATTTACCTGCATTTGGAAGAACTCCAGTTTTAGGTTTCAAACATTTTAATATTTTGTGGGATGAATTTCTTCCTCTGTAGTGAGGATTGCATATTTGCTTTTTTGGCTTTCTACAATTATTGGAACTGAAATTTGAGAAATTTTAAACATCTTTATATCTTGGTTTTGTAGTTACTCCGTGGACATTTACTTGCAAGAACTAAATATCACTGTATTTTGTAGAAATACATGATATTAAATGTTTATTTATTCCATATATGAAGAAGAAAAAAGAACAATAAAAATAAGAATTACACCCATGAAATTATAAATGGATTTTCTTAGTTTTACATGTATTGATACATCATGTACAGTTTTACATGTACATTGATACATCAGAGGACATTTGTTAGTGATGTCAAACCACAGTTCACATCTGTCTCCATAATAGTATTATAGCAGTTTCTGACTGGATATCTGGGTGTGCAGGTGTATATATGTGTGAATGTGTGTATATTCTAATTTTAAAAAAAACTTAAAGTAGCTTACAATAAAAATTAAAATAACATTTAAAACAATTAAAACATATATTAAAGCATTTCATAAAATTTGTTGAATAAAATAAATTAAATAGCATTTAATCCATTATAAAGTAGAAGCTGCAATAGGAAAATAATCATACCAGTAGCAGATTATATTTTGCCTACTGATATTTTCAGGGGAGGCAGTTACCTGTTGCAAAAGGTACCTTTAATACGGTACCTAATACTGCCAACGAATTACAGGTCATATGTGATTCCATGGACAGAGAACACAATTCTAGATCTAGTGCTGTTTTGCAAACCTGGGTCACAAATAAAGATTTAAAATATGAATCCTCATGGATTTCATGGTTTTTAAACAGTCCAAAAGTCAGTAAAATAACTCTGGTTGCTTCTGTTTTCATTAATAATATATTTTGTATTCCTATGCTGGAAAATTATGTCCAAGTACAGATACACATAGATCTTCACAATTCTATATGACACTTGTCTGAAACCACTGTCCATATTGATAGAGGACAGCGCTTTTTGAAGCTGTCACAATACCAAAATACCTATCCCAAGAACAAATCCTTGTTAACTCTCAATATAATTATACTGCTCTAATTCAAAATTCAGAAAAACCACAGATCACATCTGGACAACAGAAGTATCTTTATTTTTGACAATGCTATGATGCAGAACATAATGTAGAAATTAACCATTTGTATTCACTTAAAGCTATGTCAGGTTACAAGAAGAATCATAAAAATTATGGTTTGGTTATTTAGGGTGATCTCTAGTAGGAAAAAAAAACAGATTTAAGCATGGGTATTTACAAAAGGATTTTTTTTGTTTATGATGATAAACCATATCTTTATGCTTCCTTTTTAAACCACTGTTGCTAAAAGCATAACTCCTAATTCTTCCTAATATTCAGGTATTTGAGTCTCAGCAGCAGAAAAAAAAATATTCCCTTGATTGTCCTAGTACAACATATGGATATGGTTGCAATTTGTTATTTGATCATCATTTTGAGTCTTCATTTGCAATAATCCACTCTATGTCTTTATGATGTTTTTTCACTATGGGGACACTGAAATACAAGATTATTTAAACTGTCAGGATCTGCAGTGATCCATATCCAGCTTTTGATTAAGATGACTCCATGAAATACATAATCTACTCTTTGTGTGGTAATGTGCAATTTTAGATTGTTCATGAATAGTCATAATGATGATTTGAGTGGTTTATTTTTCTATAGTAGAACAATAACTAGAGCATGGTTTTTCTGGTTCATATATGAGAACATACTGATGACCTAAAATTATTTTGTAGGTCTACTGTAAAAAGTTAATATCCTGATATTACATCCGTTGAATTACATTGTAACAATATATTGTGAATAGTTTCTTTTATGCATGGAGAATATTTGACAGAAGCTTCACTTGAATCTGATGGAACAATGAATTACATTTCATAGTCAATGTTTTCACATTTTAATAGTATCTATTACTTTAATAGTTTTTATTCATTCTTAGTATTGGGATATTAGGAATTATAGTTCTACACAAATGGAAGCCATACATAGGGGTGACAGAAGGCTGAATTAGTAAATGAATCACAAAAATTATATTCTTTGTGAGCAGCACATTCTAAGAATTCATATGCAATCAAGCTAAAGTCTGAGGCACTCTAGTTGCAACTAATGTTGTTGGAGGGAATTGAATTAAAACGCTTGTCTTTATCAGGATTGAGCATCCATGTTTAAGGTCTGGTCTAGAAATGTACCCAAATGATGTTTTCAAGGGTTGAGTCTTGATTCTCAGATTAACTCCATTGAACCAAAAGTTAGTAGTATGCATCCTACCATTTCCAGGCAATTCTCAGAACATTCTTATTTATTTTATCCTGCCTTTATTATTTTTACAAATAACTCTGACAGAGAACATACCTAATACTCATTTCTCCTCCTGTTTTCCTCGCAACAACCCTGTGAGGTGAGTTGAGCTGAGAGAAGGTGACTGGGTCAAAGTCACCCCACCAGCCTTTCATAAGGTGGCCCTGAAACTCCTGATAGCTTGCTTAGAATAAGTAGAAACCAAATTTTGTATGATTTATATATTGGTGATATCAAATTCCTAAAACCTAATGGGCCCCTTCAATGATTAAATATAGATACTATATTTAAGTTAATATTTAAATATTTAAAAATATATTTGTACAACATGCAAAGTTAAAATGTGGTTAATTGGATTAATTCATTATTATGGATACATTCAACAAAGATGGTTCTTTTTTCTTCAGTCTGAATCTCTTTTAGATGTGTGGATTTCACCTCCCAATGTTCCCCAGATACTGTGGCCTTTGGTGAGATTATTGGGAATTAAACACTATATGTGGATGCCATGGGATTGGAGAATGGTAGGTTATTATGGTGCATAAACATAGCTATTGAATAAAATGCAGGCAAAACAGAATCTTGTGAAAAATTTGCAATCTAGAGGGCATATTTTTAATTTTTAGCAATATCAAGGGAGCATGATTTAAAAAACTAAACAAGGCAGCTTGGGGAAAGGAAAGAAAAGTTCTATTTAATTACTTTATTATAGATCATAAACCCAACATAAATATTTAGACAAGTAGTTTAAATACAATAGAATAAAATTAAAAGGAAATAAAAGAAAAAAGGGGACAAGACTATATAATAAAAGGGCATGAAAATGCTATAACACTCTAGTGCTTTATGCAGTATCCTACAAACTGCAGCTGCCCCTCCCCCCCCCCAAAATCAGCCTAAAATTAATTGGCCATAAATAACACATAAGTTCTACAGGCTGCAAATGTAAATTTTGTAACAGCTTGTGTGTTATTTTAGGCTCTATTTGCCAGATTATTTTTTACATAAAGTTCATCTGGGGTATCCAGAGAATGGTCTAGTGAGATGTGTTAAAAGTTCCATATGTGTGTCTATAGAAGTTATAGGAGAGCAACATATAGGCCAGTGATGGCTAACCTTTTTGCCGTCGTGTGCCAAAAGCGGGGGTCGCGGGGGGGGTCACGGGTGCGGGTGCCCACATTCATAATTTAATGCGCCCCGCCCTCCCGCGCATGCGCATATGACCCCCTCACACTTCCCCCTGCTTTTGGCATGCGATGGCACAGTGGGTCCTGTAGGCCCATTTTTCCCCCTCCCCAGGCTCCAGAGGCTTTCTAGGAGCCTGGGGAGGGCAAAAACAGCCTTCCCCATCCCCCTGGAGACCTTCCGGAGGCCGGAAACAGCCAGTTTCCCGACTTCCAGTGGGACCAGAAGGCTGAAAATCAGTTGGCCGGTGCGCGCATGCGTGCTGTAACTGAGCTAGGGCAACACTCGCGTGCCCACCAATATGGCTCTGCGTGCCACCTGTGGCACCCGTGCCATAGGTTCGCCATCTCGGATATAGGCCAATGATTCAATATCCCCAGAGTGAAAGAATTAATTCCTTTTTCCACAGGAAATTTTCTGAAACTTATCTATATATATACATGTGAAAAACACGCCGCCAAAATCACGAAATCTCCAGAACTGTAAAGCTTACAAGCTTGAAATTTGGCACGTATGTTCCTCTTGGCTTCTAGGTGCTCGCTAAGAAAGGATTTTTCAAAATGACCATCAGAGCATTAGTATTTCTTATATTATTATTAACACACTCTGATGCTAATTAGTTAGACATTGTACTCCCCATCCCAACCTGAAAATAACTGGAGAGAAGGGGATAGGATAGGGGAGGCTTCTGTGGGGCAAGCTTGAGGGAAAGAAGGG